>JAYESD010000011.1:862479-1114638 GCA_036927565.1 Tuctoria greenei
TTCTTGCTCCACCTAACTAACTGATCCATATAAACCGGTTTATTGTCATCTGTGCTGACCAGAAGGATTTTTTCCCCTGCTGCCGGGGAATGCTTTTGTTGCATGTGAACTGGGGCCAATGGTTAGTTTAAGGTCAAGATCACTGTCCATAGAGGCACTCCAACTTTCACCTTCAACTGATTTATATCTGCCAGCTGGTCTTTCTATGTGAAATGCTTCTTCGGGTCTTGAATTTTCTTCACTGAAGAGGCTTAGGTATGTTACTGGCTTGCATTCTTGCAGATCCGAATGCTCATTTACTTGTTGGGAGTCAGAATATTGTCCACTACCAAGGCGAGCAGATTGACTGGTCTGTGAGGTAGAAGGACTATTCCTGAGGTTTGGCCTGGATCCCTGCACCATTTCATGTGTTTCTTCTGTTCTAGATTGGAAATTATGATTCTGACAATCTAATTCAGCCATAAGTGATTTCTGTACATGGTATAGCCGATGCAGTTCGTGCACCTGATGCAATTAAATAGTATCAGATACAACTTTTCTCTGTTGCTAAAATGACAAGATGACTTAATTCTGATTAACTACTGATTGTCAAAATGTCAACTTATCAGCGAAAGGAAGAATATTTGCGCTGCATAAGCTGTAATGTGCACTACATTATGTTATGAAGCTGGAGCAATCTGCTAAGTTTCTCATATAAAAAGGGCATACCCAGTGCAGAAAGCTCCCACATATTGTGGGTTCTGGGGAAGGGAATTTCTAGGCAGTCTCCCCCTTGCTTATTTTGCATGGAGACAATCTACTAAGTTGCTCTTATGCTTGTACAAACATATATAGTCAAAAGGTGTGGGAGCCTGAACTCTGGACCTGTTATGTGGTGCAATATACATAGTCAAAAGGCTCAGGGTGCCTGATCCCCTTCTTTGTTTCTAAGTTATCTGTGAAGCTGCCACTTACTAGACTGATAACAAAAAATGAGGCTACAAGGATATTTACCTGCTGTCTAAAGATCCTATCATGCTCCATGATTGTCCTCCAAACTGCTTCCTTAATCTCTTGTTTGGAAATATTGTCCATTGATTCGTGCAGGGTGTGTAAAAACTTTTGGCCACTAGCTTTCAGCAATAATTTAGCTATTCTCTGAACAGACTCTCTACTTTGTGTTCCTCTAGTGATGGTTATCCGCCTTATCTCCAACAAGGTAGAGAAGATTCTGTGGGTACCAAGCAAATCAGTAGCCATTCCTGAAACAGCCAGATCGAGAGGTCAGTACCTTGAATAATAGTAGTAGGCATCAGTTAGAACCACAGAAAATTGTCATAGAAATTTCAAAGTACACCGTTAACCAATTATTTTATACTTGCTTGGTAATTGCAGGCTTGACTGCAGAGTATGAAAGAAAAGAAGGCAACTGAAGATGGATACTGAGATGACACTGAATCAAGAATCAGGGGAAAAGGAAACCGAACTCACCTGAAACCCTGCTTCTCATGTCCTAACTCCTTTGCATTTTTTCCTTCCCGTTGGTCACTGGTCATGATCAGTGGTAATCACCATATGTAGCAGGGACACAGAATAGAAGGAATTTCACACGTATCTATTTGTCAGCGCCCATTACCCAGTTCAGAGCATGAGCCATGAAGAGATCTAAACTACGGGAGAGTTTTGAGGAAGACTAGACACTTGGGTGGTAGTAAAGCATGCTCTATTTCTAGTGCTTATGAAGGGGACATCATCCTTTTGTAGTAGAAACAGCAGATGCCAACTAAAAGGGAAGAAAGGCAGTGCAATGTTTGACAGGCCGTGTGAGGGTAAGCAGGATGCAAGTGCAGCAAGGAAAAAGCTCAGAATTTGATATCGTTGGCAGGAGGTATGCTTTGTCGTGATTTGTTTATCAAACTCAAGGAAAGATCAGGGAAGTGAGGCAACCAATCGGAGAGCCAAATCTGGCTGCTTTAGTGAAACAACGAGGCCAACCTAAGAGCATGTGAAGCAGATATTCCACGCAGGTTTTACCGGGATTAAAGATATTAGGTTTTTGGAGCTGGCACTTGGCAGCTTCTCCCTATCTCTCCCTCTCTGTGTGATAGATAAGCTAGGCCATGCATATCTTCACATGTTGTTAGTTTGCAGTAGAGATCTGAAGATACCAGGGGCCCACTGCCATGAGTTATCCTAGACTGTCCTTCCTTGTTTCAATCCCAACTCTGGGATCTGCCCACAGCCTCAGAAAAGTAAACTGCCGTTTAAGCTTCCATGTGAGTTGCAAGTCCCTTACTTTGTGCTTATTTTTTTAATCCTCGACAGGTTGGTGCTGTACTGTGTACTGCTGCTTCAGCATGTTCTGTCCCTGCCTTCCCACTTCCCAGTATCCTTGGACGGCTGGATCTCAAATCAGGCTCTTGTTAATTCATTCATAGCACCGACACAGGTACTAAACTGACATCTCTTCTCGATCTAAATCACATTTGATCTGCTGAGTTGCATTACTACACACCAGGCTGTCGATCCGTGAATGATTTGATGCAGTAGTCAGTACCTATGAAAGTGGTATATATTACATGTTTAGATTTGACTTTTGAGTTGCTCATTTTTCTTTTCTCTTTCCCTGCCTTGATTTCAAATTTCAATCTCAACACATGAACATTATCTAGAGCTAGCTGGAAGAGCTTAATTCAATCTTCTGATATCGGTACAGCACGACAACAGAGGTAAGGGAGTAGGACAGTGGGACAACAGAGGATAAGATTTCGTTGCCCATCACTTGGCTTTCCAAGATTCCTTGGTCACAACCAAGATTTAATGCCGGGGCCAGTGATAGGCCTATATATGCTGCATGCTAGCTACTCCCAACTCCAAAATGCATTCACTTCTGGGATTTCCTAGCTTCTCCGCAAAAGAAGGGATCCTGAAATCACAGTCACTGTTTCATGAAAAGGATTGGCACTTGGGTAGTGTAGTTAAACTCTGACACTATATATTTTTTTTTGTGTTTATTTAGTGGTGAAAGAATAACTTTTGTTTTGTTAGAAAACCCAAAGAATAACTTTTATTTAGGCCTAGACATACCCAGTACCATCTCCGTGAGAGTAACCTTTCCTAGTTGTGGAAGTTGCGTCCAACTGACGAGTGTACATCATTCGTGTTGCGTTCTATATTACATGTTTGTGGAGTTGGAAACTCTAGAATCCGGTGATTAGTTTCTCCCTACGTTATGGGTATGCAATATCTGACAATTAAAAATCCTAGTTCAAAAGGAACTTTGCAGTGTCATGATCATCCACATACCACGGCCACACAAAAGCAAACCAACAGCATCAGGGATGACTTGGACAGTGATCAGATGGTGGTTGTTGCACTCATATGCTATTGTATTTGGTTAGAACAGAAAACTTTTGCATATGAAAGGCAAAACCATTTGAACTTTTAATTTCCCTTTTGATTCTTCAAAATTGAAACAGTGCATAATCCAGTTGTCACATGGCATATTATTGGGGGGGGGGGGGGGGGGGGGGGGGGGAGTCCATATGTGCATGTAATGCAACGAAAAATGACTTACGCTACTGCTTCTGGCAGGAAATCAAATGTAAAGATCCCGAATCAGGAGGGCCGGCCAGCGGCAGCAGCAGCAGCTAATGATATAAATAAACAACATCTGCCACAGTATCACTCCCCTCCAAAGGCCGACAGGGTACCCGTCGTTAATCCTTTTCACCCGTGTCGCCGTCCGCGCAGGTGATGCTTGTGCACTTGGCCAGCACAAGCTACATCAAACTGTTTGTGGTTGGCTCACATGGACCACACAAGCTGTGGCATGCACTTCAAACATTTCTGGATGAGCTGTTGGACTTAAGCACCACACCAGCCGTTGGATTTGGATACTTTATTCGTTGCGTTGCAAACTCCAGTCGGATCTATCAACCTGCCATAAGACTTGTCAGCGGGGTGTGATTTTCGTACATTAACTTGGCTTAAATACTCCCTCCTTATCATTTTAAATGACGTTTCAGACAAAAATCTGAACTAGAAATAAGCTAAGTTCTACTGTCCGAACATCAAATAAAAAAAGTAAAGAGGGAGTATGGAGTATCTTTATCAAGTGGATTGAAAGGAGTGAAGCGTAGCATGGCAAGCGATTCCTTCTGTTGGTGACGCTCGCTTTTAGGTGGTGTTATTCGGTCAATTTCTGAATATAAATTGGGGCAGTATCTCTTAGGACATCGCTGATTTGGACAGACTCGGAGCTGAAATGGACTTGCATTAAGCTAGGTTGTACCCATGTTATGCTTAAGACTTTTCAGCATTCTTCCATCTGTGGTGCTGATGCACAGATAAAAAGATACTCCCTCCGCTTTTTTTTTTTTTATGAACTCGGCTATATGCTCATGGTCGATCCAAACAACCCACTCAGCTAGGAGCCAGAGACGAGGACTTGGGAATGTAAGCACATGGCGGCTGCCACAGCATTTCGTAACGCAGTCGGCTGTAACATATTTCGTAGACTCCGTGGCTAAATGTAAGAGTTTGATGAATACTAACATATGAAGAGAGGGTAATAGCTAAATCACCACAACGCTATTCCTATATGTTGCTTATTGTATCATCTACAAAAATATGTTGCTTATTGTACCCGATGAAAAATACAAACATTCAAGTACAGATGGACAACTGACTGCCGGCCCGCTAATAAATACGGGCCAGTGAACCAATAGATTTTGGACCTAATGGGCCCTTTTGAAGTACAACCATGGACCCTCGGTAACTGGGCTTTAACTCAGGGCGATGAAATTTAGCTCCATCAAAACTCAACTGAGAGAACCAACCAGGACCACATCCAAAGACGGCAGGAAGGAAAGGAATCAGAAACGGGTGAGCCTGACGCAGAACAACGAACGCCCTTGAGGCTGAGGCCTCACCGTCTTCTACCTTGTGACGGAAAAAATCAGTAAAGATTCATCCCAGATGACGCTCTTCTCGCCTAATCTCCGGCAAGCGGCGGCCGCCAATTCTCCGCTCCCAGCCACCGTCCCCAAGGTACACCGCTGCCCCAGCCTCTTCGATCAACCGTCCCTACCCTTGGCTCCACTAACTTGTTCATAGAATTCTCCTAGCTTTCTCACCCATGGCCGGCTCAGCTGCAGCCACACGTCGTTGCGGATGACAAACCACCGTCGGAACCGAGCAGGTCCGTCGCAGCTTTACTGTCAATGCATTCATTCTAATGCAGCCTGCAGAATCCTAGCAACAGCATGGGTGATGGTTGAGCCGCAAGATTAATTGATCAGTGGTGGATGATGTGTGCGATCAGGGTGGGCGACGCGCGTGCTTCCACTGACGGAGGAGAACGTGGAGATGGTGCTAGACGAGGTGCGGCCGAGCCTGATGGCGGACGGCGGCAACGTGGCGCTGCACGAGATCGACGGCCTCGTCGTCGTTCTCAAGCTCCAGGGCGCCTGCGGCTCCTGCCCCAGCTCCACCATGACGCTCAAGATGGGCATCGAGACGCGCCTCCGCGACAAGATCCCCGATATCCTCGAGGTCGAGCAGATCGTCGACACTGAGACCGGCCTCGAGCTCAACACCGAGAACGTCGAGAAGGTTAGTCACTCCCTCGGACTCGATCTTCCTGGCCAGTGCTCTCGTTACACTTGCATTGCATCGCCTCCAGTCATTTCATAACCCTGCAATTTTTTGTTCCAGTTTAGATATACAGTTCAAGAAAACTGTGCTCTGCTGCCTGCTGCACGTGACTATTAGCAAAACTGTAATTTTGAGGCTTGTTTGACGTTGTAGGTACTGGATGAGATCAGACCATACCTATCAGGCACCGGAGGTGGAAGCCTAGACCTTCTCCAGATCGATGAGTATGTCGTGAAAATTCGAATCAGTGGACCTGCAGCTGGTGTGATGACAGTACGTGTGGCTGTTACACAGAAACTGAGAGAAAAGATACCCTCAATCCTGGCGGTTCAGCTCACAGAGTAGAAGCATGAGGTTCATCTATGCGTCAATCAAGAGAACACAACTATCGGCTTTCTTATGGCATTCTGGTGTTCAATCTTTATTGATTTGAGTGGCTACACTGAAATACTGAACTGGTTACTGTAATTATGTACAGCAACTTTAGCTAAAGAAAACACGCCCTTTGAAGTCTGCTAGATATAAGTTCCAACTGCTGTAAGTTCAAGGAACAATGACTGCAGTTTACGATTATCAATATTATATCAGTTTTACAAGTGACTTTCATCAATAACGACAGACTCTCGAAGGTTTAAAGGATCTCCAGATTCATTCCTCTCAAAGGTTTAATGGTTGTTACGACAACTGACCTTTGACGTAAAGGATCATCAATAAATTTTGTAACACTATTATCAAATGATTTCCTCAGGAGACGTAACCACAAGACAGCTCATGTAGCCTCTTCTTCAATTTGATGCGTGTCCAACTCGATTGCCTTCATCATTTGGCAAATCTCTTCAACCTTCCCGAATTCTCGGGCACGTCTTAAAAACCCTTCCAAGATCCTAAATGCTCTCTCTGTAGGTGCCATCCCCATCTCAATCATCTCCCGGAAGCACCTGTATGCTTCAAGAACCGCTCCTCTGCAGCATAAACCAGTAACAAGAACATCCAATGCATGCCTGTGAGGTAGACAGCCCTTTCCTATCAGATAATCCCAAAGCTCTAGACCAAGATCAGGCCGCCTGTTCTCGCAGAAGACCTTCATGAGCAACATTGTTGTCCTGGTCCTCGGCATGGACCCTGAGCTAACCATCTTGCTGTACACCCTCCAGATCCCCTCCAAGTCACCAACTCTCTGAAACCCACAAAACATTGTGTTGTAGCTAACATCATCAAGACCAACCCCTTTCTGTTCCATCGTGCCCATCACCGCCATCGCAGACTGCAGATACCTGGCTCTCACATACGCACCCATGAGTGCATTGTGAGCACCACGGTCAGGGGTGACTCCCCACTTGTCCATTTCATCAAACAGTTGACGAGCACGCACGGCATCCCTCACAATACCAGCGCCGTATATTAGTGTCGTGAACACCTGCAGCGTGGGCTTGCAGTTTTCCTTGGTACGCATTTCTTCGAGCAGAAGGAGGGCGTCCACAAACCTCCCTTTCTTGCAGTAGGCATCCATCCTTACGCAGTACGACACGGCGTCCGGCACGAAGCCGCGCAGCACGGCGTCATGGTAGAAGAGGTCCAGTGCCTGGGCGTGGCCGGCCTCCTTGAACCCGAGCAGCAGCGTGTTAAACGTGCGGGTATCGGGCGGGTACGTGTCGCAGTAGCGGTGGAAGAGCGCGCGCGCCTCGGCCACGCGGCCGCGGGCACAGAAAGCGCGGAGCAGCGCGTTGAGCTCGGCGGCGCCGAACGCACGGCCCGCGAGCGCCCAGACGCGGGCGGCGGAGTCGAAGCAGGTTACGGCGGCGTCGAAAGACGCGCCGGGGCCGGATGCGGAGAGCGCGGTGGAGAGCAGGACGGCGAGAGCGGGCGTGGATAAGAGGTGCGGGTGGGTGGACGGAAGGGACTCGAGCAGAGGGTAGGAGAGGTGGGCGTAGCGGCGGGAGCGCGCAAGCAGCCGGAGCAAGACGGGGAGTGAGCTCTCTGGGACGGGAAAATGGCGCAGGGAGAGTAGGCGGCGGTAGAGAGTGAGTGCGGGGAGTGGCGGCGAGTGGGACAGGAGGAGGTGGGACAGCAGGGGAGTGAGGAGGTCGGGGCAGGCTGGGAGGAGCGCGAGGAGGAGCGGCGGTGTCGCCGGCGCGTGCGAGAGGAGGAGGCGTGCGAGGTGCGGTACGGTCGGAGCGAGAAGCGGCGCGGATGCGCGGCGCGGCGGCGGCAGAAGGTGGAGGGGCATGGAGGCGTGCCCGGTGCGGAGGGAGATAGATGACTGAACTCCCAGATGGGTGGGCCATTGAAGATGTAGATGGTTTTGAAGCTGGGCTGGCCTCGGTGAAGAAACGTTCATGGGCCGGTCCACCAGTATCGGTGTGGCCTCTATTCACACTGTTAGGGGAAATCACCACAAGTCTTAAAAAAAACAACATGCCCACCATGCATGATAGTACCTAAAAACACCAAACTAAAATGAGATTATTGTGTTTCTACTCCTAGTTTCAACTTTAATTGTGATTTTACCCTTGAAAACTAGAGTTTGTAATTTTATCCCTACTTTTTCAAAATGAAGTCACTGTTTACCCTCCATTTCTAACACCGTTAAATCTGATTGGATTAAATGATTTAATAAAAATAAATAAACAATTGAGAAATAAAAAAGTCAAAACTATCTATCTTTGTGTTAATTTATGCAAAAAAAGCTTTCGGAAGATTAGAAAACAGAGTTACCCATTTTTGGAAATTTTGAATTCAAATCCAAATTTTTTTAGAAATTTAAAAACAGACAAATTTAAGTGAATTTCATATAAATTCTAAAAATTAAATGATATTCAGAATTTTCGAAATTTCAAATTCTAATTTAAATTTCCAAAAAAATATATTCCAGTTTCCAAATTTTCAGTTTTCAATTTTTTTGTTTTAAATTAAAATTTTCAAAATTTTAAAATTCGAATTTTCAGAATTTCAAATATAAAAATTTAAAAATTTGAATGAATTCAAATAAATCTATCAAATTATAAATTCACATCCAACCAAATTTTCAATGAAATATATTTTGTTCTATAATACTACTAAATACATGTTCAATATGTTAACATGATAAGAGTATTTCTATCTTTTTTTTCTCATATTTAACACCGTTAACTATCTTTAACGGAGTAGAGGTAGAATTTTGTTTCATTTCAAGAAAACACGGGTAAAATCACAAACCCTAAATTTGAAGGGTAAAATCACAATTAGACTTACAAATAGGGGTATAAACACAAATGCCCCAACTAAAATAGGCTCCAAACTACATGTCATGCTGAGAGATTGGTGGAAATAAAAAAAATATGGCTGAAACAAGATCTGGCGACATTGTATTGTTTGAATGATTTTTACTGTGTAATAACTCGTATTCAAATATTTATCGCTTTTGAGTTCAAATATGAACTAATAAGTAATGGTATTTAGGGATGAAGGGAGTATATTTAGAATATTTATAAATTTAAAAGATTGAAGTGTCTATACATAATATTTTTGATATTTACAGACAAGTGACAAGTATTTAAAACGGAAAGAGTACATTAGAAGTTTTTTACAGTCGAGTTTTAATGTTCAAGACATCAATTATGTGTAATTCATCTACTATTCGTCATCATATATACTCAAGGAATTTACTACAATAACCTTACGCCATATAAATCTATAAAAACAAAAAGTACTTTCCGACCATCTATTTTCGTCCAGTTCTATTTCACAAGAACAAAACCGAACATACATTTTCCTCGAACATTTACTCTCGTCTAGTTCTATTTCTGAAAATCAACGAGAGAAACAGTATCTCGTCATACTACACGCGGAGATTCATCATCGGACTCCACTCCAGTTTGCGGAAGTATAGAATCACTAGTCATCGTAATCGTCATTGTTCCTGTTGAGAAACCCCCTGATGGCGCCGACGATCGCCCCGAGCACCATGAAGAGGATGAGCGTGTCGAAGCCGCCGCCAACGCCGACGGCAACGCTCGGGCCCGGGGCGAAGAAGGTGAACGGTGACCAGCCCCAGCCGCCGAAGAACGGGCTCCCGTAGCCACCGTACCCGTAGCCGCCCAGAGGCGGCGCCACCGGCGGGTTGATGTAGATGTTCGTCCTGCACGCGCCACAGCAAGTGATAATTTCAGTTGTCAGCTCCCAGCTGATGATTTCAATTGTCTACGAAAGTTTTTTAACCAGCCCAAGAATGGCTACGAAAGCTAATTTATAACACCAGAATTCAAACATTCGTATCGTGCAATCGGAGGACAGAAAGCTAGAACCTGTGTGTACTGTGACTGTGTACGATGTAAGATCTAGTATCAGACAAACTCTCACCAACTGAATCAATTAATCTGCATAGCACTGAAATTTACCTCGAGTTGTTTATCCGAGGGCCGGACGGCCGTGGCGCGGACCGGAACGCCTGCCCGCCGACCCTGCCGCCAGACTTTGCCGCCATGGCGCCGTCGATGGGCCCGAGAGCCAGCACGCCGGCGGCGAGCGCGACCATCGCCAACTTCCCAAGCTTCACACCGAGATCTTTGCCTCCCGACGGGGACGTGTCCTTCTCATCGGCGGCCGCCTTGCACGAGACCCTCGACGGTCTTCTCACCGGCTTCGGCAGCGGCACCGTGCATACCGGTCTGCCCGTGAGGAAGCACTGGAAAGACGCAGGTGTCGTAGCCATGGCCACTCTGCTGCTTAGCTTGCTTGCTTGCTTGCTTGCTCTGTTTCTCCCTTCGTTGGACACGAGACTGCTCTTTCTTGGATCGGCGCGTGTGGTTGCCCAGCAGCAGGAGGAGGAAGAAGAAGAAGCAATGGCTGTGGTAGAGGTCTCCTCTTATCTTGAGATGGCAAAGCGGCCACATGGCCAAATTCGACTGGATGGTGAAAACTTCTAGAGAGTGGAAGATCTTTTGAGCGCTCGTTTGTTCTCTAGTGAACTTGTTCTGAACACGGTTGCTTGGCACGGCTGCGTCCCTTGCATTTTTGGTCAGCTCCGTAAAAAATCTTGATTTCAACTGCTGGGTGCCTGGGTCTTGTGATGGATCTCAAAGCTTCTCAGAACGTTGGAAGCGGTATTCAAATTGAGGTTTTTCATTGTTTGCCTGCTACTACTTCTGTGGACAGAATATATCCTCTTGGCGCTTGTATCCTTGGTGTTTTGCCACACAGTGCAAATGACACGCCTGCGTGGATCGAACAGTTACCAAATTTTGATTTTTCCCTACCTGTATGATTTTTAAATTTGATGGGTGCCTCCTAACTCTGGTCAATATTTGTCACTTTAGTGTGTCTGCTGAGCTAAATGCAAATGTAGATATCGATTACTTTAGGTTTAAAAATCAACAATAATATTGTAACTTAACAAAATTTGTGTAAAGTCGTAATCTTTTTGCTGAATCTGAATTTCATTCGGTTACATACAAGACATAATAATTCCTATGGGCCGGTCCGGGCCAACATTTACATGGTTTTCCGCAGCCGCTTGATCATATGTCAGTTACCTGGACTTTACCTGCAGCGATACAGCCCAATAGGCCCACACACTTCCTAGTCCAAACGCGACCTGGGAACAATACACACCCGAGCCGACCACAAACCGGCATACCACTCTCCGAGATCGCTCATGTCACAAAAGTACAAAACCGTCGCACAAAAGCGACTCCGATCAGTTTGGGAACCTACAGTCTCTTCGTATCTCGCCGTCGGCCGCCGTCCTGACCCCGACCCGGCCGAGCCTGGTCATGGCGGCGGCGAAGTCGTCGAAGAAGGCGCGCTCGTCGGCGGCGTAGCGCTCCACGGCGCCGCGCGATCTCGCGTCCGCGTACAGCACCTGGTCAGACCCCAGGAGACCCCACCCGCGCCGCAGGTTCCGGTAGTACTTATTGTCGAAACGCAGCGGCGTGGCGGCGTCTAGGAACGCGAACCCGGGCGCGCCCGGGCCGGGGCAGCTGCCGCGCAGCTGCGACGCCAAAGCCGGGTCCATGGCCGGTGGGTCGGCGCCGGCCAAGCGGTACTGGAAGAAACTGCACGCCGCCGCGCCGATCGTGTGAGCACCTGACAGCGCGATCATGTCGGTCTGTGAGAGGCCGAGGCTGGAGAAGAAGCGCGTGAGCTGCTCGAGGTTGAACGTGCTATGCGGGAGCACGACGCTGCTCCGAGTGGACACCCTGCCGTCGTACCTGCCGAGCTCCACCTGGAAGTCAGGTCCTCCGCTCTGCACGAGAGACAGTCACGATCCGACAACACGAACCAGCCAGAACGACAATGTAAAAGACGGCATGTACGTGTACTAACCAGGGCGACGGAATCCCTGGCGGCGAGGGCCAGTATGTCGGCGCAGGACACCCTGTTCCGGCACTGCGGGTCGCTGTCCACCGCCGCCTTGGCGTTCATCACGGTGGTGAACCCCTCCAGCTTCAGCGTCTGGTCGTCGGGGCTCCGCCACTCGTCGTCGCCGTCCGGGTTGATGATCATGACCGACGCGTCACAACCCTTCATCATCACGGGACCATCAGCCATCAATTCACGGACAGCTTCACGAGAAAGTGATCAACCACGAACGGGGCAAGCTGGGCTTACGCGTAGTACGTACCCGGACCGCGCAGTCATGGAAGAAGAGACGCAACGTCGCCGGCCCGGCGACAGGCGAGTGCGCCATGGACTGCCGCACCGCTTCGCGGACAATGCTCTGGAGGTTCGGGCAGACGCTGGCGTAGTAATCCGGCCTCAGCTGGGCGGCGGCCATTGGAGGCGAAAGGGAAGCAATTGCTGCGAGGAGGAAGAAGAACCGGAATCTCCTCATACTGCCGCTCTTAAGGCCGCTCTTTGTTTACTAATCTCTCTTAAATTAGCTAAAGCCGTTAAACTGCATGAGCTCGAGGTGGTTTGCAAGCGATGACAGCGTGGGTATATATAGAAGAGGGAACCTGGCGCGTGGCCGCCTCGCGCCCGCGCCATTAAATTTACCTCGCTGTGATTTAGATATGGAGATGTGCAGGTAAATGCTCATTCTTTAACAGAGTATAAACGGTCAATGTGAGATGGAAGGTGCTGATTGGGGATGTCAATGATTTTTCACAGCTCATGTGTGAGGGAAAACTTGGGGTTCTTGTTTCTGCTTGTATTTGCACAATCAGAAGGGAAATTCAGATGAAAGTCTGAATGTCCTTGTCGGCGTTCAAGAACAGGTCCTGCCGTTCGGGGCCTCTTGACCGTCCCTGAAGCGCAGCATCTCGAGCACCAATGCTGTCATGGGGAGCGCTCACCATGTCAACGCCGTTGACAGGGACGCAGAAGATCCTCCGGAGTCCGGAACGAGACGAAAGCATGCAGGGAAATGCCGGAACGCGGCGGCGGCGACGGCGAGAGATAGCGGCCCAGGGGTGGTCCGTGGTCGCTATTTCGAATACCGAGCAGGGTGGTGTAACCGTTGGATCAGAATTGTGCGGCCATGGTCGGCATGAATAATAGCAGTGGGGGAACCCTTCTTTCTCGCTTGCCTGGCCTTCCCACCCGGCGATTCTCCGATCTCCGGCAAACAGCGGCGGCGGGCGGGAGGCTCACTGCTCACGCGCCGGTAAGATCCGTTTTAAAAATCCCACCTTACATAGAATTAGCAGTCTCCCATCAGCATGATATAGTGATTGTTGGAAAGTAAGAGACAATTTACTGAATAATTCCGGAAAAATACGAGAAAAACAACAGCGATCGGCGGACAGACGGGACGAGAAATAACGCGTACCGATTTGAAGTCGATCGCACCGCTGTAGATCGCCGCTGCAGGCGTTGATGACGACGTTGAGCCGCAGCGCCCGATCTGGTCGGTAGACGAGCCGTGGTGAAGAACGCGAGCAGTCGCGCAGTGCGCTTCCCAAAAACCTTATTCGCCCTCTCCCGGTGCAGGATCGCAAGGGCGAGCGGTTCCGGAGACCTGCTCTCCCGGTCGTCGGTGCACACCGGCGCTCGGGATGGAGTAGACTAGAAGGCGGCGCAAGGAACGCGAACGTGGGAACGATTTGATCGTGGGTTTCTCTGCCGTACCGCGGACGCCCGTATTTATAGAGTCCCAGGAGGCGGTTCGTATGCGATCTGGATCCTAACCGACTCCGCAGTCGTAGACGCGTCCGTCTCTAACGACTTGGACTCTGACTCGGTAGCCCCAAAAATTCGGAGGCCCAACTCGAGGCTCGAATTCACACGAACACACGCGCGCGCGCGCGGGGCGGGGCGAGGCGAGGCGAGGCGTGGCGTGGCGTGGCGAGGCGAGCGAGCGAGGAGGAGGAGGAGGAGGAGCGCGCGTGGGCCACCCCTCTCTTCCTCTCTTCTCTCTCACTCAAGGAGTGGAAGAGCAACCTCCCTTATATGTAGGGGTTGCTCCACTTCCACTTCCCATGTGGGACTAAACACTTAGCACCACTCCCTCTTGCCCTAATGGGCCTTTGAGATTTTCTAGGATTTATTTCTGAATTAATATTGGGCCAAGCCCATTAATTCCAACAATCCCCCACCAGATCTCAAAGCCACTAGAAGAGAGGTCATTCTCGTTCCTTGTTTAATATACTAGTGTTTTCAGCAGAGACTGTAAAGTTGAACTTCTGCCTAGATCCTCAAGTTTTATCAGGTCACAACTTGAACAATGGACTACGCCTTGAATTGCAAGTTTTGTGTGAACTGACTTCACCCAAAGACCATTATCAGTACTTGGCTACCAGTAGTCTACCCCGCGGGTGGAGCATGTCGGTACCCTAAAAACCATACACCCCCTGAGGTTACAAAGATCTCAAGGGAAGGACATCAACTCAAATTGAAGACCCTTGGGGGCCCACTCGCCAGACGTGACCGGACCCGCTTCTCCAACATGGTTAACCTCTAGGTTGCCACGTGTACTGTCAGCCCAGAGCTATTACCCGCAAGGGTGAAGCTCCGGGCCAAGTACTGAAACGGCACCTCCGGAGGTAGCCCCCGACCGAGAGAAGCTCCGGACATGACACGTGCCAGGTCACCCCGGAGCTTCCCGCTTCTCCCAAGCAAGCTCCGGAGCTGCCACGTGTCCATACGTCGGAGCTAAACCGCTTCAAATCCCCGGGAGACGTTGTAACGGCTCCGGATCTCCAAAGGACAGCTGCAGACTTCAAGACCCGATTAATTATCATTAATTCCACATTAATGACACTTAATCGGATGATATTAACACCTGTAACGGCACTGTCGGAGCCGTTACAGGGTTATTAGCAACAATTAATCTCGCGTATCAATACTAGTAACCGCCAAGGCCACATGTCGGGCCAGGCTGACTTGTAACGGTTTGTCCTTGTGCTATAAAAGGACAAACCGACGATACACGGGAGGGAGAACTCGAGAACACTCTGAGGCTCACAAGTTAATACACACCCCCGTGGAGTAGGGTATTACGCTCAGGCGGCCCGAACCACGTAAACCACCGTGTCACTCGTGTCCAAATCGCATTTCACTTTCTTAGATCTCCGCGCGCCCAGACCGAACCACAAACTCCTTCAAACACTTTTCATAGTGTTAGGGGATCTGCCGACTCCAACAGTCGACAGTTGGCGCGCCAGGTAGGGGCGCCTGAGATCTTCAAGAATGGTGAATTCAGCAGCTGGATCATCCAACGGGCAACCTGCTGCTCAGACTGTCGGAGGCAATCCCTCCAACATGCAACCACCGGCAGGAGCCTCAGTTCCAGCGGGAGTCACACTCCCACCACCACCATCTTCTCCGGCAAGACATGCCGAACGACATGATGGTGCACCGGCGTCACATTCTGCGCCGGCAAGTCGTGACAACCCAGAACACGCGCTCCATGCAGCGCGTGCTCTCCTTCAGCGACCACCACCTCCGGATGCATCTCAAGGTGCCATGGAGCAATGGAGAGCTGATATTGAGCATTTGGTCGCAGCAGCGGCCGAACGCCTCAACAATCAGGGTCCACCTCCTTCAGGGCGGGCCCCGTCGCAGCGACGAACGTTGTCTGGAAGACTTGGTCCACATGTCTCCAACAACCGAAGAAGAGCTGCGTCACAGCAAGTGACGTCGTTGCCCTCTGGGGCACGACGTGCCCATACTGCATCTCGGCTTTCGACACACGACCTCCGAGCGGAGCTTGATCGCCGATACCGCCAACAGGATGGCCGTGTCCACATCGAGCGAGCTCGAGAAAGACGAGATGCTCAAGATCTTTCTACTCTGGAAGGAGTAGGAGGAGGCTGTTCCGCCCTAGCCATGCACCTGCGTATGGTTAGATGGCCACAGAAGTTCCGGCCACACTTGCCGGAAAAATTCGACGGGACTGTCAATCCCGTAGAATTTCTACAGATATACTCCACTGCGATCCTAGCAGCTGGAGGAAATGAGGCTGTAATGGCCAATTACTTTCCAGTGGCCTTGACTGGGACCGCTAGGTCCTGGTTTATGAGCCTTCCGCCCAACTCTATCGACAGTTGGGAGGAGCTATGCCGCCAGTTCACCGCCAATTTCGGGAGTTCATACACCCGTCCGGGCACCGAACTGGACCTTTTTGCGGTCGTGCAAAAAGGAGGAGAATCTTTGCGGTCATTCATCCAGAGATTCTCTCAGGTACGTAACACAATCCCTTCTATCTCAAGCGCTTCTGTCATTGTAGCATTCAGACAGGGTGTACGAGACAAGAAGATGTTGGAGAAACTGGCGATCAAAGAGATCACCAGTGTCACGGAGCTCTTCAGCCTGGCTGACAAATGTGCCAGAGCTGCGGAGGGCCGTGAAATGCACTCCAAACCAGCCTTGGAGGATCATAAAAAATCCTCCAAAGAAGAAGTCGCTACCTCCGGGAGTGGCAAGAAGAAAAAGAAGACCAACGGCAAGAAGAAGCCGTCGGCCGGCACATCCAACGTTGCAGCCACTGCAACTCCTGGTGGCCGGGGGCCACGCCCCGAGAAGCGACCTCGACCGTCTTCCGAAGACGGTGGCAAATCCAAGATGTGGTGCCCCATTCACAAAACGGGCAGCCACAGACTGGAGGATTGCCGGGAGGTCCAAAACCTTGCCGAGCGCTACCACAAGCGCCGGGAAGGGTCTTCCTTCCGTCAGAGGGAGGGAAAACAAAAGGTCGATGAAGCTCCGGCTGAAGAGGAGTTAGGGTTTCAAGACCCCAAAAAGGTCTTGAAAGCCGTCTACACCTCCGTCGACGATGATTCCGACGTCTCCGACAACGAACGTCGGAAAACCATGAACACCATCTTTGGTGGATCATGGGACATCACTTCTCGTCGCGTCATTAAGACCATGCGACGGGATATGGCTGCTGTAGCTCCTACAGCTAGACCGGAGCCACATCGAAAGTGGATGGACACACCCATCACTTTCGATGCTTCGGATTGTCCTCAAAGCATGGTCGGAGCTGGCCAGCTGCCCTTGATGGTATCCCCCACCATCAACAACATCCAGCTCCATCATGTCCTGGTAGATGGAGGTTCGGGGCTTAATCTCATCAGCTTCGAAGCTTTCACTAAGCTTCAGCTTCGACCTTCAGACCTCCAGCCCTCTCGACCTTTCTCCGGAGTAGGTCCGGGGGCCATAACCCCACTCGGAGCTATCACTCTCCCTGTTACCTTCGGGACCCGGGAGAAGTATCGCACCGAAAAGTTGGTCTTCGACGTTGCTCAGATCAACTTACCATTCAACGCCATTTTGGGTAGACCTGCCTTGTACAAATTCATGGCAGCTGCTCATTATGGATACCTGGTGTTGAAGATGCCGACACCAGTAGGCGTTCTCCGGATCCGTGGAGATCGCACTGCCGGAGTAACTGCTCTGGAAGAACTCCATGCACTCACCACAGCGCAAGAGGAGGATTCCAGACAGAAGCAAGCCCCACAACCTCCGAGCATTCGTCAACGAGGCTCGACCTCTGCACCCCGTGTGCAGCCAAGCGGCGACACCGACATTCCCGTCAAAGTCGTCCAAATTGGTTCCGATGTCACTCAAACTACCCGCATATCGGGTGGCTTGAACGACAAATAGGAACTCGCGCTCATCACTTTCCTCCGGGCTAATGTTGACGTGTTTGCCTGGCAACCGTCACAAATGCCTGGGATCCCCAGGGAAGTGATTGAGCACAATCTGAAGATTTACCCCGACGCTCGGCCTGTACACCAGAAACCTCGGAAGCAATCTGTAGAGCGACAGAACTTCATCTGACAAGAAGTGAAGAAGTTGCTCGAAGCCGGATTCATCCGAGAAGTCTACCATCCAAAATGGCTGGCAAACCCAGTCGTTGTGCCTAAGGCCGGCGGGAAACTTCGGATGTGCATCGACTACACCACACTGAATAAGGCATGTCCAAAAGATCCATTCCCACTACCTAGAATAGACCAGATAGTGGATTCCACCTCTGGGTGTGAGTTGCTGTGTTTTCTAGACGCATATTCGGGATATCATCAAATCCGGATGTCTAGGGAAGATGAAGAACATACTTCATTCATCACAGTGGATGGATTGTATTGTTACACAGCCATGCCTTTTGGTCTCAAGAATGCAGCTTCAACTTTTGTACGAGCAATGTACAAAACTTTCGAAGAACTCATCAGAGACATAGTGGAGGTGTACGTTGATGACATTGTGGTCAAAGTCAAAAACAAGGAGTCCCTCTTGGATACCTTGCAGGCTGTCTTCGACAAGCTGCGGGCCACCCGCACGAAGCTAAACCCAGACAAGTGCGTCTTCGGGGTTAGTTCCGGAAAGCTTCTTGGTTTCCTGGTAAGTCACCGGGGTATAGAGGCTAATCCGGCGAAGATAAAAGCCATCGAAGACATGCGGCCACCAACCCGCATCAAAGACGTCCAAAAATTAACTGGATGTCTAGCAGCCCTCAGTCGATTCATTTCAAGACTGGCGGAAAGGGCACTTCCCTTCTTCAAGTTACTGAGGAAGTCCGGACCATTCCAATGGTCTGAAGAGGCAGAGAAGGCATTCCAGGAGCTGAAACAGTTCCTCACCACTCTACCAGTCTTGGTAGCTCCGAACCCTGGTGAGCCTTTATTGCTTTATATTTCAGCAGCTGACGAAGTCGTCAGTATGGTTCTGGTTGCGGAGAGACCGGAACTGCCCAATACTCAGGAATCCAGATCCCTTCGGGAGGATCCGGAGGTTCCCGAAAGCAGGTCTGGGTCCCAGCTCCCAGACTTGAATCCTCAAGAAGTCACTTCAGAGGACCCAGATCCTTCCGATAGGATCCAGGTCATTCCTGAAGAAGCTCCGAGTTCCTCCACCCAGAACCCGGAGGTCCTCGAATATAGTTTGGACCCCTCCGACAGGGTCCGGATCAATGGAGAGGAAGCTCCGGACCCCTCCGGGAGGGTCCGGACCGTTCAACGCCCAGTATACTTCATCAGTGAAGTGTTACATGATGCCAAGACTCGATACCTAGAGGTACATAAGATGCTCTACGCAGTTCTTATTGCCTCAAGGAAGCTTCGACACTATTTCCAAGCTCACAAAGTCTCGGTGGTAACCTCATATCCACTTCGAGCGATTCTGCATAATCCCAATTCAACTGGGAATATTGCAAAGTGGGCAGCGGAACTGGCTGAATTCGACCTCGAATTCATTCCAAGACAAGCAATCAAGAGTCAAGCGTTGGCAGATTTCGTGGCAGAATGGACTCCCTCTCCATCAAACTCTGGGGGCCCCAGCGAGCAGAAGAAGGAACCACAAGTTCCGGCCTTCACTAAGCCTCACTGGACCCTTTACTTCGACGGCTCCATGCAAAAGCAGGGAGCCGGAGCTGGAGTCCTTCTCCTCACACCAACCGGGGAGAAGGTAAGATACATGGTGCACCTTGATTTCAAGGCAACCAACAACATGGCGGAGTACGAAGCACTCATATATGGATTAAAGGTGGCACTATCCTTTGGTGTCAAGCAGTTGCTGGTCAAAGGAGATTCACAACTTGTTATCAAACAGGTGAAGGGTGAATGCTCCTGCAATAATCTCCAGCTGGCTGCTTATCTCCTTGAAGTCCAGAGGCTTCAGAAGGACTTCGAAGTCCTAGACCTTCACCATGTTCAGCGTGCTCACAACGCTGAAGCTGACGAACTCTCGACCAAGGCGTCAACCGGAGCTCCGGCTCCTGACGGAACCTTTGTCCGGAGGATGTCAAAACCCACAGTTCAGCCTGCCGAGCTGAACGAAGGGGGCGAGATCAGCATCCCGAAGCTGACGGTCCCGATGGCCCTGTTACCATGGCAGCCATCAAGGGTCGTAGGTGCTGCCGGAAGCTCCGAGCAACCCAGCACGCAAGACTCAAATGCTCAAGTCAGTTCCGATGCATGGATCTCGGAGATCCGGAACTACTTGAAAGACAACATCCTTCCTGACGATGATGTATCCGCTGACCGGGTAGTCAGATTGGCTAAAAGATACACGTTGGTAGAAGGGGATCTCTACCGGCGCGGTGCCAACGACATCCTAATGCGGTGCATCACAAGGGAAGAAGGCTGCGAGCTCCTCGCAGAAATCCATGGAGGCGAGTGTGGGAACCACGCGTCTTCCCGCACGCTGGTCGGAAAAGCCTTTCGGCACGGCTTCTACTGGCCAACAGCGCTCCAGGATGCTACTGAGCTAGTGAAGAAATGCAAAGCATGCCAATTTCATGCAAAGCAAATTCATACACCTGCTCAGCCCTTACAAATGATACCTCCTACGTGGCCTTTCGCCGTGTGGGGGATGGACATCTTGGGACCCTTCCCAAGAGCCGTCGGAGGTTACAAGTTCCTGTATGTCGCCATCGACAAGTTCACCAAGTGGCCGGAAGCTACTCCTGTTGTGACGATCAACAAACAATCTGCAATCAATTTTCTACAATCTATCGTGAGCAGATTCGGAGTCCCAAATAAGATCATCACTGATAATGGGACTCAGTTCACAAGCTCCTCATTTCAAGGATATTGCGAAGACCTCGGCATACAAGTTTGCTACGCCTCCGTAGCTCATCCTGCCAGCAATGGGCAAGCCGAGAGAGCAAACGCAGAAATCCTTAAAGGACTAAAAACGCGCACTTATGAGCGTTTGAAAAAGCACGGAGCTAATTGGATCGAGGAGCTTCCGCCCACTCTATGGGCTAACAGGACTTCTCCAAGTCGGGCAACCGGAGAAACACCCTTCTTCCTGGTGTACGGAGCAGAAGCGATCCTTCCTCCGGAGATCACCCTGGGTTCCCTCCGAGTCCGGACCTTCGACGAAGCCGCGCAGGACCAGCTCCGGCGTGAAGACCTAGACCTCCTCGAGGAGGGAAGGTGCCAAGCAGCTGTTCGGAATGCCCGATACCGCCAAGCTCTACGGCGCTATCATCAGCGGCATGTACATAACCGACAGCTCGAGGAAGGCGATCTGGTGCTACGGAGAATACTATCCAGAGAAGGGCAAAACAAACTCTCCCCCGGCTGGGAAGGACCCTTCCGAGTGATCAAAGTATCCCGTCCCGGAAGCGTTCGCTTGGCTACCGAGGATGGGACACCTCTCCCAAATCCTTGGAACATCGAGCACCTCCGTAAGTTCTACACTTAATTCCACGGAGGTGAGTCTTAAGTAACTTGAAGTGTATGTTATAGATTCATTGTACAGAGTCGGGTAATTCCTCCGGGAGAGCAGCCGGACCTTTCCTGAAAGGTTTGAAAAGCTCATGCAACACTTGATACAGTCTCCGGACTAGAAGTGTAGCTAATTACCCTGGGTTAAACGAGAAACCAAACACACTTAGCCTGGTTCCGTACCCTAAGAGTGTACTCGTTTCCCATGTACCCCGGACCTATAATGAAAGACATCTTCATGTGAAATAGACTCCACGTGCATTCATTTTTGCATAGGCTCGACATTTTTATTTTTCTCTTTCTTGTCTATAACAGAAACGTGCAATTCTTAAGAAGTTCTAGTTTAACCGATTTATGTACGATTTGAGTTGAATTGTCGGATTTTTTAGATTTAAATGTCGTCTGTGGCCAACTCGCCTGAAAGCCGCCAAGCCATTCTAGGGCCGGAGTGCGCTATCGACTTAGCCTGGTCAAGCACCCTAAGTACGCCACTCTACCTACACCCCGGCAGGCCAAAGTAAGGTGGGTCCATGGACAATTAGATCTAAAAGAAAAGACAATTCACCCAATCATACTAAAAATCGTGTTCAACTTGAAATTCTCTTGAGAACCGTAAACCGCAACGAAGTTATAGATAAGGAACGAATTTTACTGTTTTTCTTGGCCTAAGTGTGCAGGAAGAATAAACCCAACATTGATGGAGAAAAATCGGAGTTAACCAAGCTCCGACTCCCACCGGCGTTAACTTGAAGATGGTGAGAAGACTCTATCACTAGAGTCTGTTGCCAGCAAGCCAGGCGTGGCAAGGGTCATTGCCGGAGCTACTAAGCTCCGACACCTTGAAGTATTAACTATCGACACTCAACGTGTTGGTAGAGGCTATTGCCGGAGCTACTAAGCTCCGACAATGGGCAACGCCGGAGCTTCTAAGCTCCGACGACTTCAAGGGACCTTCACTATCGAAAACTTCGGACCTAAACTATACGAGTTCGAAGCAAATCTGTCTTCAACAAAAATCAACATCCTTTTGGTGCATGTCCACAATCAAATTGTGCACATCTACCAGGGGGCCAAGTGAAGACAAAGATGTTGAAGACAAAAAAATGAAATTCACGAAAAATTGGGGATTTCATTTCATCAGAAGACCGGAGATTACATCTGGAGACAAAGGATTACAAAATTGAGGAAGAAGAGAAGATACAAATAAAGGCTAAGAAAGATAGTCCTAGACCCTATGGAAGAACTCAGCGACCTTCTGGGCGACCTCCGACACGCTGGCTCGGGTAGCTTCGCCTTCTCCTTCAACTGGGCCTTCAAGCACCGGGTCCAGAGGGAATCGGGGGTTCCGGCTAGTGTAGCACGTCAACACATATTCTGTGACGTTCCTAGCCAGGGATTGCCCCTCGACCTCCAACTGGTCCGCGATGACGTCGCCCACCTTGGAGAGCTTGCTGCCCGCAGCGCCCAACGCTTGCAGCGCAAGGTCCGGCTCCGGCTCCGGATCATCCGGAAGCACGGGGCTGAAACCCATCGGCGCTAGCGCGTCGTCGGCCTTGCTCAGGAACTCCCAAATTTGCAGGGAGTCCGTCTTCCTCAGGCCCTTCATCTCTTCCAAGGACCTCCGGGCCGCCGCCAGCTCCGAATTCTCGCGGGAGAGGCGCTCAACTTCTTTGGCGTTTTGCTGAATCTTCGCAGCAACCCGCTTTTCGAGTCTTCCGAGCTCCTCCTCCCGGAGGTGGATCTTGTTCCGGCGGTCGACCAGGTCTTTCTCCCTAGCCTCTATTTTCTTCTCCCTGGCGATGAGGGCACACTCATACTCGTAGAGTTCCTGCCCTCGCACCCAGGTCTTCTCCTCCTCTTCGAGGCAGCGCTCTTCCAATTTTTTAGCGCGCTCCTCGAGGCCCTTGTCCGCCAGAGCTGTCTTCTCGGCGAGCTCTTCTTCACGTCGCAAGACGTCATCCCGTAGCTCCAGGAGTTTTTGCTCCTCATCCTCGAGCCGCTTTTCCCTTCCCTCAAGCGCCTCTCGGCGCTTGATGAGTGCGGTACTGATGGCTTCGAGTTGATCGTACCGGGCGTTGGCCGCATCATTGGCAGCTTTAGCTTGGTCGTGGTACTCCCGGGATTGGGCGTCGAGGTTGTGAGTCATGCTCTCCCTCTCGTCCAGCATCTCACCCCAGAGCTCCAAGCGGACCTTCTCCCGCTTGATCCATTCCTTGTCCGCAGCAATCCTCGACTGCGCCAGCTTGGTCTCGAATTGGAGTCTATTACGCCACCTCCTCAGGGTTTGGCGCTCCTCTTCAAGAACCTTGCTGTCGTGGAAGAAGGCTAGTTGGACTTGGCGCAGACTGGAGCAAGCGTTGTCGATGGACATCGACAGCGAGATGGGCTCCGGACCTTCTGGGGTCTCCTCCGCTGGTTCCAGCGGGTCTTCATTTACAAAAATTGGGTCCCACTCTGCGAGAGCGGAACCCCGAGCTTCCAAGGCACTAGGGCCCTCCTCCGGGATGGCCTCAGTCGCCACTGAAGAAGGTCCCGCCACCAAATCTTCATTCGCCCCCTCAGGCTGGGGGCCGGCGACTTCGTTCAGGCACTCTGGCTCCGCCACGGGTACCATCGACGTCGTCGCCTCCAATGGCTCCGGCCGGGACGCTTCTTCTGAGGGGAGCTCAAGCTCCCCTGCCTCCACCACCACCGGCTCTGCAGCCGGCGCTCCAATAACTACCGGCCTTGCGACCGGAGCTTCAGAAGTAACCGGCTCAATTGCCGGAACCACTTCAACTTCCGGCTCGCACGCCGGGGCTTCAGCTGCCTCCGGCTCGACCGCCGAAGCTCCAGCATTTTCCGGCTCTGAAGCCGGGACCGCTACTTCCTCCGGCTCGACAGCCGGAGCATCTACTTCTGCAGCACCAGGGCCCGGAGCTTCAACCTCCGGAGCGGGTGCCGCTGGCGCATCTTCAATCCTGTGGTCCGGCGCTACCATGGGAACTTCTGGAGACGACTCGAGGTCCATGACCACGACAGCCGGCGCCGGAGCTGTCGCAGCCTCCGCCTGAGGCGGCACCGGGGCTGGAGCAGAAGCCCTCGCAGCCTCAGACACTGTGGCTGAGGGCGGAGCTTCACTCCCCTTCTTGGGAACGCTGCAGATGAAGAATGAAGAAATTGAGCAAACAGATGCTATAATTAAAAGTTAATTGAGGTAAGCAAGAAAAATTACCTTGGGAGGTTCACGCACCAGCTTGCGCGGAACCTCTTTCCCGGACGTTCCGGGCTGGCCACGGTCGGCGTAGGAGCTCCGGGAGGACTCCCAGGACTTGCCGTAGCCGCGGGCGTTTCCCGGGTCGGAGCTCTCCTTGACCGGGAGGAACTCCTAGACCTGGAGGCCCTCACCGCTTCTCGAACCGGAGTCGCCTGTCCGGAGCTGGCACCTCCGGAGGGACCCATCACGGGGACAGCCGTACTCCGGGAGGATCCCACCGCCGGAACAGTAGCGCTCCGAAAAGACCCCACCACGGGGACAGACGCTACAGCAGCGGAGGACCCTCCTTCCTGAGGACGGGGAACTGGCGGGGAAGTAGCAAGCCCGACGGACCTCCCGTCAGCATGACGCAACTTCCTCTTCCGGCTCTCTGGCTCCTCCGCCAGCTCCTTGCCCTTGCCGGTGACCTCAGCTCTTGGCTGAGAGACAGGGGCGGAGCCGCCTTCCGACAACCCGGGGATCGCCAACGAGGCGGTCGATCTTCTCTCAACGACGCCAAGGTCGTCAAGCGCGGGCATCTTCCGCCGGAGCTCCCTGCAGAACTCAACTTCCTCGTTCAGGGGGAGGAAAGCCGGTGGCGGAGTCAAGTACGCTCCGTCTACATCGATGCCGTGCTGGAATTTCTTGAGGTGAAACTCCAAGGACTTCCCCACCATGCTGGACTTCAACCCGGTTTCAACCCGGTCTTCGTCCATCACGCTGTTGAGGGCCCAGGCGAGCTTCTCCCTCCTCTTCAGCGGTGCCCACCTGTTGAACAGGAAGTTGCAGAACACCGCCTGGGGAGTCAATCCTCCCTCCACACATTGGCGGATCCTTGATAGGACGGGATCGAAGGCTGCCGCCAGCACCGGAACTTCGCTCCACACTGACGTGTCAATGCCAGGCAGACCTTCTGGCAGCTCCAACCGCTCGTGCTCCTCCACCCGGACAACTACCCAATCTTTCTTCCAGTCATCCCACTTCCCGGAAGGGAACGACCGGAGGTACTTGAACGGGCACTTCTTGCGCTTCACAAAGTAGTAGAAGCCAAGGTACTCGTCACTTCGGCCGGTGGTTTGGACGGTGAAGAAAGTGCGGAAGAGCTCGATGCAGGGAGGAATGCCCACCCACATCTCGCAGAAGTGGACAAAGATGGACACAAGGAGAAGGGAGTGAGGGCCAAGGTGGTATAGCTGTAGACCGTAGAAGTCCAGCAGCATCAAAAAGAAGGAAGAAAATGGTGGGATCAACCCCACCATGGCATACGATGAAAAGTATACCATTTCGCCGGAGTGCTCCTTTTTAAAGGGAAGCTCTCCTCCGGTGCGGATTGAACGGTTGAAGAAGTCCGACGACCACCCCATGAGGGTTCGGACCTTCTTCAGATCGCTCTCCGTCTTCAAACGACTCTCACGCAGACCCAACTCCATCGCAGCACAGCTAGGCGAGAGAAGAAAAGCAAAGCACGAGTTGGGAGTTTGAGCGCAAGAACAGATGGAAAGCGTAAAGAACTCCCGACGGTGCGCTTTCCTTCTTAAGTAAGCCCTCGCAACGCTTGGATGGAAACTGCAGGGGAGTTAAGCATACTACTCAAGAATTCGACCCAGCCGATGACAAGAGGGCCCGGGACCACCCTGACGATCAAGTCGAGGCTCTTACCCAGGCGAACAGTTGTCATCACGAGGCGGGAAACCCAAAGGCGGCGGACTGACAAGGCGCGCGGAACCGATACGGTTTCCGTATCGGGAACCGACAACCTTCAATTGCGAGAGATCCGCACGTCAAAGATCTTATCTGCCGCCTGAGGTGCGCCACGCGTCGGGACTCAACCATAAAGCCCCGCCAAAGGCACCTCCGAAGACTCTTGAAGACCCAGTTCAAGAGTCACAAGTATGGACCCACCTCCGGCGGAACGACTCCATCCCGTTGGCCTTCCCCGGAGGTAGGTCCAGGGGGCCACTGTCGGTACCCTAAAAACCATACACCCCCTGAGGTTACAAAGATCTCAAGGGAAGGACATCAACTCAAATTGAAGACCCTTGGGGGCCCACTCGCCAGACGTGACCGGACCCGCTTCTCCAACATGGTTAACCTCTAGGTTGCCACGTGTACTGTCAGCCCAGAGCTATTACCCGCAAGGGTGAAGCTCCGGGCCAAGTACTGAAACGGCACCTCCGGAGGTAGCCCCCGACCGAGAGAAGCTCCGGACATGACACGTGCCAGGTCACCCCGGAGCTTCCCGCTTCTCCCAAGCAAGCTCCGGAGCTGCCACGTGTCCATACGTCGGAGCTAAACCGCTTCAAATCCCCGGGAGACGTTGTAACGGCTCCGGATCTCCAAAGGACAGCTGCAGACTTCAAGACCCGATTAATTATCATTAATTCCACATTAATGACACTTAATCGGATGATATTAACACCTGTAACGGCACTGTCGGAGCCGTTACAGGGTTATTAGCAACAATTAATCTCGCGTATCAATACTAGTAACCGCCAAGGCCACATGTCGGGCCAGGCTGACTTGTAACGGTTTGTCCTTGTGCTATAAAAGGACAAACCGACGATACACGGGAGGGAGAACTCGAGAACACTCTGAGGCTCACAAGTTAATACACACCCCCGTGGAGTAGGGTATTACGCTCAGGCGGCCCGAACCACGTAAACCACCGTGTCACTCGTGTCCAAATCGCATTTCACTTTCTTAGATCTCCGCGCGCCCAGACCGAACCACAAACTCCTTCAAACACTTTTCATAGTGTTAGGGGATCTGCCGACTCCAACAGTCGACAGAGCATATGCGTCGTACTCCCTGGTCTCTTCATGAGCTTTCTAGAGATCACCCAAATCTCACAGACTGCGACGTTAGACAGTCGGAGCTCATATAGGTGTGTTTCCTTCAAGACTGCCCTGTAGGACGGCATCTTTGCTACACATAGCCAACAGAAACACATTAAGGCAATTCGCCAACCTGCCTTACAGTTTGAGAGTACAAGTGTGCATCTTCACATAGAGAGGGTATAAAAGAAGTACTCTCCTCGGTGAACCACTAGCTTGTTTTCCCATGTCCTAATTCACGGGATCTCCGATCACATAGGTTGGGTTACTACTATGGTGTCACATCAATGGGTCTCAGACCCATCTCTCTCGATGCACTTTCTATCACATTACGTGATAGACCCTTCGTAAAGGGATCTGCCAGGTTTTTGTCTGTTTGTATATATGAAACAGTAATAACTCCGGAGTTTCTCATTTTCCTGACAGATTTTAAACGTCTCTTGACATGTCTTGATGATTTTGCATTATCCTTAGAACTGGTCACTTTGGCAATCACCGTCTGATTGTCACAGTTCATAAGGATTGCCGGCAATGGTTTCTCAACTATAGGCAAATCCATCAAGAGCTCTCGCAGCCATTCTGGCTCCGCAGTGGCTGTCTCTAAAGCAGTGAGTTCTGCTTCCATGGTTGACCTCGTCAAAATGGTCTGTTTGCAAGACCTCCATGATATAGCACCACCATCTAGAGTGAACACATATCCACTCGTGGCATAGAGTTCATCAACATCAGAGATCCAGTTCGAATCACTATAACCCTCAGGCACGGCCGGATGCCCAGTATAGTGAATTCCATAACTCATTGTACCTCTCAGATAGCGCATAACCCTTTCAAGTGCATGCCAATGATCTGTACCCGGGTTTGACATGAACCTGCTCAGTTTGCTTACAGCAAACGAGATATCAGGACGGGTTGCGCTAGCTAAGTACATGAGTGAACCAATCATCTGAGAATATCTGAGTTGATCTCTTGACTCTTTCTTGTTCTTTCTAAGTATCACGCTGGGATCATAAGGCGTTGGAGAAATCTTGCTATCCATAAAGCCGAACCGGCTCAAGATTTTCTCAAATAGTGGGATTGACTTAAAGTAATTCCACTCTCATCCTTATTCAGCTTAATGTTCAAAATAACATTAGCTTCTCTCAGATCTTTCATATCAAAACACTTTGATAGAAAAGACTTGACCTCAGAAATTATATTAATGCTCGTACCAAAAATGAGTATATCATCTACATACAAGCATAACATAACGCTATCGCCCCCACCATGGCGATAGTACACGCACCGATCAGCCTCATTAATGACAAAGCCCGCAGACGTCAAAGTACTATCGAACTTCTCATGCCATTGCTTAGGTGCTTGTTTCAGGCCATACAAGGATTTCAACAATTTGCACACCTTTGTCTCTTCACCTTTTACTACGAATTCATGAGGCTGTTCCATATAAATCTCCTCTTCCAACTCTCCGTTCAGGAAAGCTGTCTTTACATCCATTTGATGGATGATTAGACCATAAGAGGCAGCCAAAGAAAGTAGTACACGAATTGTCGTCATTCTGGCGACAGGTGAATAGGTGTCAAAATAGTCTTCTCCTTCCTTTTGAGTATAGCCCTTTGCAACTAGTCTTGCCTTGTACTTTTCAATAGTACCGTCAGGTCTGAGCTTCTTCTTGAACACCCACTTGCAGCCTACTGGTTTGCACCCGTATGGCCGTTCAGTTAACTCCCAGGTTCCATTGGAAAGAATTGAGTTCATCTCACTATGAATTGCTTCTTTCCAGTCATCTGCATCAGGTGATGCATATGCCTCTGCTATGGATCTAGAAGTATCGTCCACAAGGTACACAATGAAATCATCACCAAAGGATTTTGCAATCCGTGATCTCTTACTCGACTGAGTTATTTCATTGTGTTCTTCCTCTGGGACATTCTCAAATGGTGTATCAAGAAACTCGCTAGTTGTGGTGGATTCAGGACAAATTTCAGAAGAGATCCTAGCAATACTATGCATATCTTTCATAGGAAAAATATTCTCAAAAAATGTTGCATCACGAGATTCCATAATAGTATCAACATGCATATCAGGTACCTCAGATTTAACTACTAAAAATCTATATGCGATGCTCCGATGAGCATAGCCTAGAAAGATACAATCCACTGTCTTTGGTCCTAGCTTGCGTTTCTTGGTAATTGGCACATTGACTTTTGCCAAACATCCCCAAGTACGCAAGTATGAGAGTGATGGTTTTCTCCCAACCCACTCCTCATAAGGGGTTTTCTCTTTATTCTTGTTTGGAACGCGGTTTAGGACATGACATGATGTCAATAGAGCCTCCCCCCACCATGCCTTAGATAAACCGGACGTGTCTAACATGGCATTCACCAAGTCACACAATGTGCGGTTTTTCCTCTCGGCTACCCCGTTTGATTGGGGTGAATAGGGAGGCGTCCTTTCATGTATAATACCGTGTTCCGCACAAAAATCATCAAATATTTTGGGAAAATACTCACCACCATGATCTGACCTAAAACGTTTGATCTTTCTTTCTAATTGAGTTTCTACTTCAGATTTATAGATTTTAAAGTAGTCTAAAGCTTCATCTTTAGTTTGCAACAAGTAAACGTAGCAGAATCTAGTAGAATCGTCTATTAATGTCATAAAATATTTCTTTCCACCTTTTGTCAACACACCATTCATCTCGCATAGATCAGAATGTATGAGTTCTAATGGTGCCAAGTTTCTCTCCTCGGCTGCCTTGTGAGGCTTTCGAGGTTGCTTTGACTGCACACAACTATGACACTTAGAACCTTTTGACAATAGTGAATTCCGGAATTAATTTGAGACTAGATAGCCGATTCATTAAACCAAAATTAACGTGACATAAACGAGAATGCCAAACACTTGCATTATCATTAATACCGCCACAAATATGGTTTACTGACTTATTATTAAACTCCGAAAGAGAAAAGCGGAACAGGCCTCCGCATTCATAGCCTTTACCAATAAATTGTCCATGCTTAGACACAACTATTTTATTGGACTCTAAAACTACTTTAAACCCATCTCTACATAGAAGGGTACCGCTAACAAGATTCTTGTTCATAGTAGGGACATGCTGCACGTTCTTCAGCTGGACAATCTTTCCCGAAGTGAACTTCAGATCGACCGTGCCAACACCACGAACAGAAGCATGTGACCCATTCCCCATTAGGACGGCGGAATCCCGGACGAACTGGTAAGAAGTAAACATGGACATGTCAGAACATACATGAACATTAGCACCCGTATCAAACCACCAAGATGATGTTTGAGAAACAGAAAGAACAGTAAAGGAATTACCGTACCCATCTGCATTGCTGGATGTCACGATGTTGACATTCTTTTTCCCTTTGCGATCTGCCCTCTCAGGACAGTTCTTGGAAATATGTCCCTGCTCCCCACAGGTGTAGCAGCAGCCATCATTGGCTTTGTTTGACTTCTTCTTCTTGAAAGCAGTAGTTTTGTTTGGCTTGAATAGAGACTTGTTCCCTTTGTTCTTGACATAGGGTTTCTGCACCATATTAGCATTGGCGCTAGATTGACCCTCACCTCCTTTCTCAGTAGCGTCCTTAGCTCGAGCCTTCTCCTCAACATCAAGAGATGCTATCAGGTTTTCAACTGATATTTCCTGTCTCTTGTGTTTGAGGGCTGTAGCGAAGTTCCTCCATGATGGAGGTAACTTTGCAATAATGCATCCAGCCACAAACTTGTCGGGTAAAGGACACTTAAGGAGATTGAGCTCTCTCGCAAGGCACTGTATTTCATGAGCTTGTTCAACTACAGGACGGTTGTTAACCATCTTGTGGTCATGAAAATTCTCCATGATATACAGTTCACCGCTTGCATCGGCTGCACCATACTTAGCGTTAAGTGCATCCCAGAGCTCCTTCCCATCTGTGACTGTCAGATAGACATCACAGAGTTTATTATCAAGAACGCTTAGAATGCATCCTCTCAGGGCAGAATTGGCTTCCTCGAACTTTGTCTGTTCTTCAACAGACAAAGGACCTTGAGGCCTGCCCTCAGTTACCCAGAAGATCTTCAGCGATTGGAGCCAGAGCGTGGCCTTAACTTGCCACCTCTTGAAGTGCACGCCAGAGAATTTCTCCGGCCTCAGTGCATCGGCCAAAGTCATCATGTTCAATTCAGGAAATTGCCTATTAAGGTTTTTGGATTGTTGGAAAGTAAGAGGCAATTTACTGAATAATTCCGGAAAAATACGAGAAAAACAACAGCGATCGGCGGACAGACGGAACGAGAAATAACGCGTACCGATTTGAAGTCGATCGCACCGCTGTAGATCGCCGCTGCAGGCGTTGATGACGACGTTGAGCCGCAGCGCCCGATCTGGTCGGTAGACGAGCCGTGGTGAAGAACGCGAGCAGTCGCGCAGTGCGCTTCCCAAAAACCTTATTCGCCCTCTCCCGGTGCAGGATCGCAAGGGCGAGCGGTTCCGGAGACCTGCTCTCCCGGTCGTCGGTGCACGCCGGCGCTCGGGATGGAGTAGACTAGAAGGCGGCGCAAGGAACGCGAACGTGGGAACAATTTGATCGTGGGTTTCTCTGCCGTACCGCGGACGCCCGTATTTATATAGTCCCAGGAGGCGGTTCGTATGCGATCTGGATCCTAACCGACTCCGCAGTCGTAGACGCGCCCGTCTCTAACGACTTGGACTCTGACTCGGTAGCACCAAAAATTCGGAGGCCCAAAAGCCCAATTTAATTTTCTGCAAAAATATAAAATCTGGGCTCGAATTCACACGAACACGCGCGCACGCGCGCGCGTGCGGGGCGAGGCGTGGCGAGGCGAGCGAGCGAGGAGGAGCGCGCGTGGGCCACCCCTCTCTTCCTCTCTTCTCTCTCAATCAAGGAGTGGAAGAGCAACCTCCCTTATATGTAGGGGTTGCTCCACTTCCACTTCCCATGTGGGACTAAGCACTTAGCACCACCCCCTCTTGCCCTAATGGGCCTTTGAGATTTTCTAGGATTTATTTCTGAATTAATATTGGGCCAAGCCCATTAATTCCAACAGTGATCCGTTCTTAGTAGTACTGATTACTAAACATGCAGTTCGATGGATCGGTACTGAACATTTCAGATTTCAGGCACGGTACTTCAGATTGAACGTAAACTCGAACTCCCTCCAGGGAATGCTTGGCGGTAGGACACAATCCTCATCTCAAATTCATTTAACTTAAACCCTATAAATATTTTTCTATTTGATTAACTGCTTACCGAAATAGGAATATCTCCACAGACTGTAATCAACAAAGTCCTATGCAAGAATCTAAAAATAATGCATGTGCGTCGGGTCAACTCTCTCGTTGTTGCGGCGCTCCCAAGATTACTCGCAAGCAGTAGTGACATCCTACGCAAGATCGCGCCGTATTGGGCAGAATTCGTACACACCTTCGTGTGATTTCTCAGCAAGGAATTCAGTTCAGCTCTCTTGTCTCTGTATAAAGGAATGCTTGCTTCAGTTGTAGCGATTTGACAAAATCAACAATGGTCAGTTGTGAAATAAATAAATTACGTTAAACGACGAGCCGTTGTGTACTAACATGATGATGCTACAAAATCTAGTGTTTTATATTATACATCAATTGATCTTCACACCAATTTAAACATATAAAATTCACTGATCGCGGCCCGGGTTAAAAGAGAGCAGTTAGCCCTCAACTGCTAGGGCCAGTACCACCAAACGAGATCATTAGCATTGCTGGTTTTGTCTTCCTGAATTCTGAAGGGAGAACAGCCAGTAAGTAAGCGTGTAACAGTAGTTGCGGAATCGATGCCTTGGTTCGGAATCTCCGTGGCTGCTGAAAATGATTTGTGGCTTAGTCACAGGCGTCATCTCCTAAAACGTACCGTATGCTTCAGCAGTGTCCCGATGAAGGAATCCTCATTTCAGTCCTCGTCTTTGTAAGACGAGGCTATAGCCGTAAGCTTCAGTCGTACACCACCTTGAGCTTTATAAATCCCATGGAGCCTCCATTCCAGTGGCACCATCACTTTCAGAGTTTAGAATGGAATTAAACCCCCACCTCGATTGAAGAAATAAAAGCCACCAGCTGGACACAGCCTGCGGCCACGCACTTTCAGAGCACGCACGCAACATCCTTCACTAAGCAGCAGCAGTAGACAGCACACTGGAGGAGAATCATCGATCGATGGCGGGCCTTCGATTATTGCGCTCCGCCGTATACGCTGTCGTCCTCGTCGCCGTGCTCATGCCGCCGTCGGCCGTGGCTCAGCTGAGGACGGACTACTACGCCAGCATCTGCCCCATGCTGGAGACCATCGTCCGGAGCTCCGTGAAGCAGTCCATGGCGCAGTCACCGATCTCCGGGCCTGCCGTGCTCAGGCTCTTCTTCCACGACTGCGCAGTCAGGGTATGCTCGCACCTCTCTCATATCATCTGCTGACACGCTGATAAGCTCTCGTACGTCTTGACTCGTCCGGTGATACACGGACCTCGAGTGATTAATTCGACGATGATGAGCAGGGCTGCGACGCGTCGATCCTGATCGTGAACTCGAACGGAGACGACGAGTGGCGGAACACGGACAACCAGTCGCTGAAGCCGGAGGGGTTCCAGACGATTATGAACGCCAAGGCCGCCGTGGACAGCGACCCGCAGTGCAAATACAAGGTGTCCTGCGCCGACATCCTGGCCCTCTCCGCCAGGGAAGCCGTGTACCAGGTATAGGTTCAACCGCCGATCGAGCAACGTCCCATGACACTCTCAAGTTGGATACAGTTACGTTGTCAGTTAGTACATGTAACTAACTCGGCAAGCGTGCGTGCGTGTGGCTGTGCAGAGCGGCGGGCCGAACTACCCAGTGGAGCTCGGCCGTTACGACGGCAGGCTGTCGACCAGGGACAGCGTCGTGCTGCCGCACGCCAACTTCAACCTCGACCAGCTCAACGCCTACTTCTCCGGCCTAGGCTTCACCCAGACTGAAATGATCGCGCTATCAGGTGAGGAACTCGATCGATATATCACCGTCAGTGTCAGCCACAGACGAATGAACTGGTCATTCAACCCGTTTATTACTTCTCCTGCACTCTGTTTGCGATCTACGCCGCCTTTCCAGCTCCAGCCTGACGATTTTGACTTCTTGCACGTGGATTCAGGCGGGCACACCATCGGCGCGGCGGACTGCCCCTTCTTCCAGTACAGGATCGGCACCGACACGAGCATGGACCCGGCGTTCGCGGACCAGCTGCGCAGCACCTGCAGCTCCAACCCGAACGGCGGCTTCGCCTTCTTCGACTACTCGCCGGTGGGCTTCGACAACGCCTACTTCCGGAGCCTGCAGAGCGGCAGAGGCCTCCTGGGCTCCGACCAGGTTCTGTACACCGACACGAGGTCGCGCGCCACCGTGAACAACTACGCGGTCAACCAGGGCGCCTTCTTCGCCGACTTCGTCTCGGCAATGAACAAGCTCGGCAGGGTCGGGGTCAAGACGGCGGCAACCGGCGAGATACGCCGCGACTGCCGCCACCCTAATTAGTTGGCCGCCGTTGATCGATCGATTAACCTCGCCGGCCGGCCGGCCGGCCGGTTGACTGAATATATACATACGTACGTGCATACACTAAATTGTTTACTAGTACTCCCTCCTTATCTTTTTAATTGACGTTTCAGACAAAGATTTGAACTAAAAATAAGCTATGTTTCCTGTCCTAACGTCAATTAAAAGAATCTAGAGGGAGTATTACAGTGTTGTTACACCAGTCCACCATACGAAGACTGTAATAATTAATAAGCTCGTGCATTCATGGAGCCTGATGTCTATAATTAATCTCCTTACGATGTGACGTGCGTGTTTCTTCAGCTTTCACTCGTGCGTGCGCGTCGTGGACAATTCTGATAAGGGACTCCAGTAAACGTGGACGCGAAGTAGCGCTCCTCCGGTAGTGCTCACGTCTGTCATGGTGACAGATCACCACTCTGTTGCAGTACATCCATGGCTCCATGCCTCCATCCACATCAAGCAGCACTGAAAGATAACTGCCGGTATAGTGCACTAAGCACAAGAGATCGCGCTCCACTGCCCGTCTCCCTCTCCAGATGGACCAATATATAGCTTGCCAGTTGTTACTAGTGCACCGAGGCACCTCAGTAAGAAAAAGGAAGCATAACTTGATGGACGACAACGATTCATGTTATGTTGCTTTTACTTGACGTTCAAGCATTGGTGCTCTTAAACCTTAAAAAGCAAATTGGTTGTTATTATGTTTTACTTAAATATATTGGATATTTTATGAATATCACAATAACTCAATTTTACAAATATGCATTTATATATACATAACTTACTCCCTCTGTCGTCATGACGGAGGGAGTACTCCTTCCGTCCCGAAAAACTTGTCGCTTTGTAGTTTATTTTTGAACTACAAAGCGAGACGGAGGGAGTACTTGCTAGAACATAATTTGAAATTGATGCTCAGAATGGTGTATGCAGCAGTGTCCATTTGAGGTTGGCCCACGGACAAATCTGGTAGTCCGACGCGATCCAGTTTCAAGTTGGAGCGTTTTGGTGTTAGAGCCAATAAAAGGAATATGGATCCATTGAAATACGTTGGGCCAAGAACGCTTGGGCCTTACGCGGACGTAGGTGGCTTCTGCCGGGCAGCCGAAGCGGCAGATCGCACGTGACTTTGCGCCTCCACGATTCCGGCCCATTCCACGGCGGTCGAGAGTCGAGACCGCGCGCGCGCTTTCAGATCGAGGCGTTCGGCGCACGCTCTCTCGCGCGGCATCCATGATCCATCAACAAACGGACGACCGTGCTTTTGCTGCTTTTTCTGATGGGCTTGGCGTGCGCCGCGCGACGTGACGGATACGCGCGCATGGGCGGGCGGGAGGGAGGGAGGGCGACGCCTCATCCGTCCGTCTTTGGTCGTTGCCGATGCTTGAAGGCACACGCCACTACGTTCGTTAATTGTCTCTCCATCCCTTGATGATGCATGCATGTGTGTATACTTAAACGCGTCTGCGAGACTGTGGCTTTTCTGTGAGTTGTTGCGTAATGTTTAGACCTAGTAAGAGGTTAGAGGTATCGCCGTGCCGCGCGCCCGTGATAGAAGCACGGGAGAAACGATCCATATGCAGGGTTCGGCTGCCGCGACAGGGACAAGGGGTTTGGACTTGTTCGACTTCGAGGTTCGGTACGCGAACCCGAAATCACGATCGGAATATGGGATGACTCCACAACAGATATGGCCTAAATCCTCCGCGCTTCCCTTCCCTGCCTTGTTTGTTGTCGCCGCCGCTCTCTTTGCTTTGCTTTGCACTGCCAGAGGAAAACAACAACAAAGGCGCCGCGGGCCGTCCTTGTATTGTAATCACAGGTTCGTTTTCGGACCAGAACACACACTCACTCACGCAACCCCTAAATAAGCTGTCAGGATCGCCATCAAGCCAGCTAGTCTCCATTCACGGGCAGTTACGCGTAATGCTGTTTGTCACGAGTAACACGATGAGCTCTGGCGCTCGTGCATGCAGCTTCTTCTGTTTCATATAAATGCGCTGTCGTGATACTACCCTGATCTGGTTGTACGCACCCTGACGGTTATGGGTCTAACAGCGCGCTCGTGTCGCTGCAGTATTCAGAACTGCAGGAACCGAAAATTGCGTTTCATTTTTAATCCGAAGAACTCGGTTGTTCTTAGCGGTTGAACATCCGAGAAAGCCAGATAGGAACAGCCACGTAACAAAGGCGCGACACACCGAGCATGGCACCACAGGGGCAGGGCGTTGCTCTTATCCGCTACGGCCTGCCTCGGCCCCCACCAGTGTCGGCCGAGTCATCGACGGGCACCACCGGCGATCCGGTACAAAAGCGACGTGGTCCCGTCGTGCGCGCGAAGACAACGTCCGCTTCAAAGCGAGATCGCGCGCATCGGCCGCTGTTCCTGTTCCCTTTGCATCTCGATTTGGCTTCGTTGCTCCAGCACAAATCCGCCATGATGGACCGCTCGAGCTATCGCGTCGCCACCCGCCTCGGGCGACGAGGTTGTGAATTGTGATCGGTGAACGCCGAAACCAGGGGCTGTCACTGTTACTCCGGGCGGGATCAATTCCGCTCCGCGGGCGCGAGCGAGACGTGCGTGCCAGTTCACGATGCGCGGGCAGATGGGCTACTAGCAGCCCTGGGCCCTGGCAAGACGAAGAGACAATAATACATCTTGCGTGCGTCGCTTGCTGGTCAATGCCGGCGCGCGGGGATATGGTGATGATGAGCGTTCACGCGCGCACCCCAGCCGGGCGCCAGCCGGCTGATGGATCGTCGGCAACACGCCAACACCCGACATGATGGACCCTCCGGCCTGACCGCCGGCGCGGAAGGATCGGACTCTATCCCGTCCCGTTTCACGTGCCGCTGCGTCTTGATTAGGGAGTACTCCCTCCTTTCTCAAAAGATTGTCACCTTTAGTTCATTTGAACTAAAGGTGACAATCTTTTGAGAAAGGAGGGAGTACGTATTTCTGTATTTAATCAAACTCAAAATTTATTATTTTTGCTATTAATGTGAAATAGTAGCTTTTTAAAGATATTTAAAAACGTATAAACTGTGGCTAATAAATATTGCTTGTCAAAGTTTAAAACGTTTGACTTTCACTACAATCCCGTAAATACTTATTTGGAACTGAGGGGGTTGGAAGATCAGGGAGTTGATAATTTTCCAGTCGTACGAAGATTGGTGGTCATTTTATCACAATTAAATTGGACAACTAAAAATTATTTTTCTATAATTAATATATTAATGTTTTTAGTATTTATACACAGTACTAGTATGAAATAGACGTACTCCCTTGTTACTCAAAAAATTATCACATTTAGTTAAAAAATAAACTAAAGGTGATAATCTTTTAATAAATGAAAGAGTACTCAGAAAATAGGTCGTCTTGAGTGAATAATCGTCTCGAGAGAAACCCCCAAGATTTCGGGTGCTCTGCTGACTCGTCACATGCACGTGCACAGGAATTCATGCGCGCCGGCAGTAGCTGTGTCGTACGTACGTGCTCTCGCGTCTTCGCCCACGGCGCCGTTCTTCTTCCTCCTTTTGATAAATGAAAAAACTCGCCCAATCGTTTCGTCATGCTACACCTTTCGGACGCTGCGACGAAAAAATCAGACGAGAGGAGACTGCAATGGCAGTGGATTCGAGTCAGTTTTTCTTTCCCCTAGCTCCCATGCCGTTGCCGGACGGAGGCGAGTCACCATCCGCCAAAGCCGTTGTGCCTCTCGTTCCTCAGTCCAAAAGGATTCGTAATCATGGTCCGGTTCGGTAACTACTACTCATGGCTCGCCGGACTTTGCCGTTGAAGCTACGTCAGTGCCGATCACAACACATCGCGCTTTGTTTAGTTTGATTAATTAGCGCGCGGCGCGTAGTCTCGATGGACTCGGGATAAGATAATGGCGGCACCCACCGTGCGGCTTACTGTAATAAACAATGATGCCATTCTCTGTACTGCAGCTTAGAACGGACACTACGGTTCTGCCTTTTAATGTTCACGCATGCAGCTAGCAGAGAGAGTCTTCCTCTTCCGTTCCGTGCAGGGAGAATGACGTGTCATGCTTTTTCTCGAGGATAATCAGATAACCCACTCGTGTTTCTAAAGCTCGAAAGCTAGCTAAGCCGCTCTTTATTACAAACGCCAGCCACGAACGGGCGGCTGCCCAACGTCCCAGCGAGAGTTAATTCCAGTGGGTTTTCTAGCCCGCTGCCTGGGACGCACGGTAGCTTCTGGTTAGTACTGTACTCTACTTGGCTCCGTCGATCGAATGCAGGCCTGCTGCTTTCTCCCCACCTGGAAGCTTCCAATTTTCTTTTTTTTTCCTCACTCTTTCTCTTTTTAAACAAAACAACTTTCCTTCATCACAAAGAACTAACATTCTCGTTCTGCTGTCCCAGAAACCGAATACGTGTCGGGACGACAGATTCACGGTTATGCCAAGGAGAGCGAGCGAGCGGGTTTAATGGAAGGACAGGGAGCATTTCCTGATAATACTGTGGATCGTCGTACGTCCTAACACGGTTAGGCAAGATTGTGTGGCAAACTTAATATACAATCTAAATAGCCCCTTAATTTTAGAAACGGAGGGAGCCTTCGTTTCTAGTAGACCAGTTTTACTGAATTTGGGCTTGGTCACTCAACTGGGAAACTGAGAAACACTAGAAAAGAAAAACACTAGGCCCTACTCCGAAGAAACATCTCTTTCGGCGCGTCACGGATGCCTTCGCGGGCCGCTCCTCGAAGAACGGCAAAGGAATCGAGGAAAACGTCGTTTTGCTGCGCCACCACGGGCACTTTCGCATTAAGCGGAAAAGAGTATTGTAACCTATCGCGAATGTGTTCACAAACAAAAAGAAGCCGCGCGCTCTTTTGACTACGCTTGCCCACCCCCCCGTCGCCATCCTGCTCCGCGGCGCGCCGGTTTCTTCTTCTTCTTCCCAAGGTCTCACCGGCCACACGCCACGCGCAGCCGCCGTTCGCCATGGAAGGTATCTAGACGACGCAAGCTTCTGCCACGACGGATGAAGGTGGGCACTGGGCAGCACACACACGGCATGTCCTAGTCGACCGGCGGCGGCACGTGCTCTCCCGTCCCCGTCCCAAGGATGGAGTTGGGCGTCGTGCCGGACGAGATCACCTCGGGTTTCCGATTCAGTAATCTTCTCGTGGCTGTACTCTCCTCCCGACCAACACGCAACGATACTGTGCAGCTAGCTGGAGATACTGACAGGACAGGCTTAGCTGTCAAGGTGCCGAACGCAGATACAGTATCAAACTGTCTGTACTACTCGCCCCGATTGATTTACAGTTGCACAATCCCGAGTAGATGTTCCTACTGTGGCAGTGCATAGCGCGTGAAACATTCGCATTAAATCATCCGCTTCTTTCTCTCTCTTCCTCTTGCTACCTCTGGCTACAACTGGAACATACCGGACCGGGCGAGGAAACGAGCAGCAGCCGCCGCCTGTGGTAGCGGTGGAGGCCAGCCGTTGCTCGGTTGGCTTGGGACATTGTTTAGGCTGATCCAGCAGGGATAGTCCGTGTCCCCAGGACGCCCATGCTAAAGCCTGTGTTTGTTTCGTTACCATATGTCCCACATTTTGTTAAAAATATAATATCATTACTTTTAGTAAGGTTTAATAAGAATCTTTTAATGGCAAATGGGGTAACCGTCGTAATTATGCTAGAAAAACAAACAGTAAGTACGTTCTTAGAAAAATATAACGTGACTAACATTTAGTGTGATAAAATATAGCAATAAATTGAAGAACGCCTACCACTTCTGTCCATATCTTCCTCTCCTCGCCTTCCCCTTTCCCGGCAACAAGGCTCAGCTCTTCTATTCTATATAAGCGCCGGCCCCTCTCCGCACTTAAAAGCACCCGGTTTAGCCCTGCAACGCGGAGAAAAGGAGGAAGAGAGGAGGCGAGTGAAGGAGCAGAAGCGAAATTAAGGCCAGACAGATAGCTAGGTGGTGGTCGAGAGAAAGAGAGGGAGAGGGGCAGCGAGCAGCAACAAACTGTAGTTAGTTCCTCCAGCTCGCAATGAGGTCGAGGGAGTTCTTCTTGCCGTCGCCATCGCGGCAGAGCATGGTGATCGTGTACGTGATGCTGGCAGCGACGGCGGCGAGCGCGGCGGCGGCGCAGCTGCGCCAAAATTACTACGCGTCGACGTGCCCCAACGTGGAGACCCTCGTACGCGGCGCCGTCACCCAGAAGCTGCAGGAGACCTTCAACGCCGCGCCCGGAACGCTCCGCCTCTTCTTCCACGACTGCTTCGTCAGGGTACGCGCCCTTCCCGTCCCTGGTCGTCTTGGTCCGGCCGCCAGGAATATGGCGTGCGTCTTCGTTAATTTAATTGCTCTCTAGTCTCCACCGTTGTTGATTGATGCATAGTCGATTCCTGACTGACTGATCCTCCTTTCCCTCCGCCGGTGGTGGCTTTCGCATCGCAGGGTTGCGACGCGTCGGTGCTGCTGTCGGGTCCCGACGACGAGCGCAGCGCGGGCCCGGACGCGACGCTGTCGCCGGACGCGCTGGACCTGATCATCCGCGCCAAGGCGGCGGTGGACGGCGACCCGCAGTGCACCAACAAGGTCTCCTGCGCCGACATCCTCGCGCTCGCCACGCGCGACGTCGTGTCCCAGGTACTGTGATGATCGATGTGTAAAAACGCTCTCTCTTTCGTCTTTCCCTCTCAACTCAAAAACTTCTGTACAAAATTCATTCGAGTTGGGCGTCGTGTTTCTACATCGCTCTCGTGCGGCGCCTGGATAGGATAGAGCGGCGGAGACGGAAAGCCGTCTGAGCTTTTGCTTCCGGGGGACGGTTTACGCCGCTTTGGTCGATGGATTAGCGAGATGAGGCTTAACCTTAAACCCTACGCCATCAATTAGCCTCGTCCTCAGTCACACACTAGTTATTTAACTACCTCAGCGCCACTTGTAGCAGCAGCAGCAGCAACTCGGCTTTATGTTTTGGCACGCAGTTCTAGCTCGTGGGGCAGGCGCGCCGCGTGCTCGCCGGGCGACAGCTATGATGAGGCTGACATGTACCGCGCATGGGCAAACTCGGCAGCGACACGAGTCCGGCGCCCTCGCTGTGCGGCAATCATGGTCCTCGCTACCCTGCACCGGGTGCACGTCCCCTGTGACCCTGTCGCGTCGTCTTGCTTCCCCTGTTTGTCCTTCTCCCTGGATTGAGAGCTGCGATCTCTTGACGGCGCCTCCAAAACACGGAATTGGGTATTTGGGTTAGGAGTGGTCCTGCGTGCTGCACCTTGTCTGAATTCTGGCGTGTCCCCGCTCATTCACTCGCAGTAATAACAGATCCAGACCACAGTCCTACAGAACTTCAGTATGAGTGAAATGGTGTGTCCAGCTTGCCTTCCCGGCTGGTGATGGCACGAGAGGAGCTTACTGTTGTTCTGCCGGTGCCGGTCTTCCTCTTCGAATTCAATTCAGCGCGGTCTGGCTTAAATGAGCCGGTACGACGTCGACGGATACGGGCACCCGACACCTAATCCTTCCCTACGGTTCCGTAAGTTATTGCGGGGAGAGTGCTGGTTTGGTTCGCAACTTGACGAAAAACCTGCTCGTATTCATACTGATTCGGAATACCGTAAGTAGATTGCAAGCAACTGTGGCTGTGCTGTACTAGTAGATTTGCGGACTGATTCCTCTTCTCTCCTCAACATTGAATGGGGATTGATTAGATCATAGACGTGCAGTGACTGACGGTGAGATTTTGGTTGATGCAGACGGGCGGGCCGTTGTACCAGGTCGAGCTGGGGCGGCTGGACGGCAAGGTCGGGACGCGCGCCATCGTGAAGCACAGCCTCCCCGGTCCTACCATGGATCTGAACCAGCTCAACAAGCTCTTCGCCGCCAACGGGCTCACGCAGACCGACATGATCGCGCTCTCAGGTAACGCCACGCCTGGTTTCTCTTTCGATCGGCAGACACGTACGTACAAGATCAAGCCATGCCAATTGCCACCCATCTGAATTGTGAGCCCACCGTAGGACTGGCAGTCACACGTACTACAAGTTGTTTGGTTACCCAGTCCGTCCCCATCCTCTGCAGTTTCATCTCTTGCTCATTACTAGTCGAATACACCTTTCCAGCCTGGTCCATTGAAATGGTCAGTTCTCTGCAGCATTCAGGCTTTTTTCCCTCTTCTCGTTGGTCCCAAAACTGTCAACACATGTTCTAGCTGTCAGCCTATTCAACGGTGACCAGTCGCCATCGTTACTGTGTTACCATACACACATTGGTCTCAAAACCTGTCAATGCTGACCACTCGCAACTCAACTGGCCAGAAACTGCTCTGCCTGCCTCTGTTCGATCGCTTCACGACCGATTACGATCTGCTGATACAGTTTCACTGACGACGCGTTTCCCATCCGACGCGATGATGCAGGGGCTCACACGATCGGCGTCACGCACTGCGACAAGTTCGTGCGGCGGCTGTACCCGTTCAAGGGCAGCAGCACCAGTGCGGGCCCGCCGATGAACCTCTACTTCCTGCGCCAGATGCGGCAGACGTGCCCGCTCAACTACGGCCCCTCCGCGTTCGCCATGCTGGACGCCGTCACGCCGCGCAAGTTCGACAACGGCTACTACCGGACGCTGCAGCAGATGAAGGGGCTGCTGGCCTCCGACCAGGTCCTCTTCGCCGACCGCCGCTCCCGGGCCACCGTCAACTACTTCGCCGCCAACCAGACGGCGTTCTTCGAAGCGTTCGTCACCGCCATGGCCAAGCTCGGCCGCATCGGGATCAAGACCGCCGCCGACGGCGAGATCCGCCGGGTGTGCACCAAGGTGAACTAGCTTCTAACATGCACGCAGCTACAAGGCGAGTACATTGGGGAGCAGACACCATCCATGTCCATGCTCGATCTCAAATCAAAGTGTAGTCATAATTCGTTCACGCCCAATTCTTTTCATGATTGTGTAGTACTAGTCATATAAGAAGAAGAAAGGTTCAAAGCAGTACGTACATCTTTAGGATATTTTCAGCGCTTACACGACCATGCGATGTGACACTCGTCGAAGAAGAAGGTACTATAGTGGACAGTTACATTGATGTAAATGCAACAGTTGATCCAAGTAGGGATGCAAGCGGGACCGAAAGCGGCGGGCCGCCCCGCGTCCCTCGCGCGCCGCAAAGAGCTGGCGGGATTCCAGCGCCCGTCCCGCGTAAGCCGCTGCCTAACGCGGGTTCCCGCGTACTCCCGTCTCCTCCCGCGTAAGCCGGCCGCTCGACCGTTGTGTCCACCTTCCCGCGAGACTGCAGCTCGCAAGGAGTTCAGCCCCAGCCGTACAGAGTTCAGACGTTTTTCATTTTAAAAAACATGCATAAACATCCATCATCTGGGAAGTAGTGATAAGTCTTTCATTTACCATGTACAGACAGGTACTCCCTCCGTTCTAGAAAGCTTGTCGTTTTGTAGTTCATTTTTGAACTACAAAGCGACAAGCTTTCCGGGACGGAGGGATTACAACAAAACATTAGAGGTAATAATAAAAATACTTTTATGCATGCTAACAACAGAAGCATCAATATAATAGATGATCCACCCGTAACTGAAAGCATCTGCCCTACGTTCTCACTTCTCAGATGATAAACTTAGTCCTGCATACTTCTGATAAACTTAGTCCTGCATACTTCTGATAAACTTAATTATTAGGCCGGCAGGTGAAGGTGTGGACGACGGGGGCCTCCGACAGGTGAAGGCGTGCGGCGTGTTTGCGGCGCCGCGGGCTGCAGCTGGTACAACCGTTTCATCCCGTTCGTTAATGCGGGTCATCATGCGGGTCTTTAACAGGTTTACGGCGCGGGACGGCCCAGCGGCCTTGCGGGAAGTACCGCACCGCTTACATCCCTAGATCCAAGTATACACAGTATGATGCAAATGCCCTTCTTTTTGAAAGTTGCTGCTGACACGAGAAAGATACGTGAAGCTTAGTCGTCTGCACGTTGAACTCGGTCTCTCTCACGGTGAAGGACAGAGTATGTACGTATGGTTCAAGCCCTCATAAATACGGCACCAAGCAGCATGAGCTGTTCGTGGTTTCTGTTCAGAAACCATGTGAATCGTTCCGCGAGTGAGCAAGCGGAATCACAATACTAGATACTGAACAGAAACAGTGTTCTCGACTCATGGCTACTCCACACGGAGATGCCAGTTTCTATTTTTAGTTTGCTCCTATTAATATCATAGTCGATTAGAAACAAAAGAAGCAGGCAATCGGAAAGAGAGCATAAACAAAAGATCATGTACCAGGAAACGGTGCGATTCTGTTGCACCGAAAACGCAAAAGCATGCTGTAATGAGCCACTGCTTTTTTAGGTCAAGTTTCAGGGCATTGATACCGACTCTGAAGGCACAACTTCATGCGTTGGCTTCGCACATCGCAAACTCACTTTCTTGAAAACAAGGAACCGGATTTGAAGTTTTCCAACCAAAGTGATTCCTCTGCGACCAAAACCTCAGATAGATGCTCTGGTACTCATACCTTGTGTAATCTGGTTCTTGTCATTTAATTGAATTAATCTTATTGACCTTCATTTATCATGATGACCTGCATTGATAAATGAAAAATTGGATCAGTATAGTACATGACCATACGTGCATCACATGGCAAGCTTAGAGCTCACAATGAAGCCCACACCGCATTCCTATTCATGTTAACATTGTATTCCTCGCCCATGCCCTGAATTTCAGTCCTTTCCTTGGCAATGTTTCAAACTTCCAAGGAGTACATTTTTACTACAGGAAATGAAAGAAAAATTCAACTGGTCCATACCTTACGCAAGTACAGACCAAACTGATGCTATCAGCAATTCGGCATGGCTATTGAGTCCTGCCACAAATTTAAGACAGACTCGAACCTCAGTTTTCCATCACCTTAAATACCTTATTTTTTTAAATAAACCATCACCTTAAATACTTGATCATCTTATTTTCAGTCATGAACTGCATTAAAACTGAGCAGTTTGCCTATCTCAGATTGATTTGATTGACTAAATCTTGCCAGCTTTAAGAAACTGTACACAGAAGCGAACTATGCTGTGACAGCATATATTCTCTTAGTTCCGTACGCCCAACACCCTACTGGACCCACATGTCAGTCTCTGCTACTGCACATGCAGTACTGCAGAGGATGTTGACCCGTGGTTTTTTCTCCTCTTTTGACATAGTCCCCTATTGATCTACGAGAACGAAAATGAGAAGAAAAAAACTAGTCAAACACACAAGTCCCTTCTCTTTATATGATCAGTTCTCATAAAATGAAAGTGTCCCTTCATAAAAAATACTAATGGGGACTTAACAAATATAAAGTGCAGCAACACGCAGTGGAGCTCGCGAAAGTTGAAGCTACCAAACTTCTATTTCAATGGTCAAAGTGTATGTGCACCCTTATCCCTTCCCCACCTAGCAATGACAAATCCAGCTATTTTTGTCATGTCTGATAATAAGCAGCTAATTATTGTCATTAACAATTAATTTTTTAAATCAGGAAATCATTAACAATTAATTTTGTAATGAACTATTAGCTCTTAATTTTATGTATTAATCAATCATAAAAATGTTTGATTATTTTGCAATTGACGTAACCCTACAAATTACTCCCTCTGTTCTCCAATGATTGTCGTTTCAGACAGCCAGGAGAATTGAAAATGAACTAAGGGATGTTGTCTGAACGACAAACAATTAGAAACAAAGGGAGTACTCCCTCTGTCCCCATGAACTTGTCGCTTTGTAGTTCATTTTTGAATTACAAAGCGACAAATTCATAGGGACGGAGGGAGTACGAAACAAATTACATTCTTTCTCGGCGACGGCCTCCGCCACCTCGCGTCCGGCTGCCGCGGAAGATTTTTGTACTAATCTTAAAGCGGTCGCACGGTCTGCAATGTCGCGAAGTCTGGAGAGATTTCAGCGACTGACACATACCATATCCATTTTTTAAATAAGGAAAAGACGTGCAGGGAGTGTTTGGAGGTTCAGGCAACATAAAACAGATAAAATTCAGAAATGTTCAGTTTAGTCATTTGCATATCTAAGCGCATAGGCATAGAGCGGTGGTATGCATGTCGGAGAGCAACGTTTAAGGTCAACTATTTTGTCACGCACCTTCCAAAACAAATGGGAGGGGAACCGAGAAAATAGAAATCTCTTGGTCCATTCTACCTTGCGGTGATAGCCAAAATTCGTACTCCCTCCGTGTTAGTAGCGTGTAAGCTTCTGCAGAACACTTCTCATTTTGCAAATCTCTCTGCTTTGTTATGCAGCAGAAGCAGCCCATGGCCACGCGGCCGTCGCCGCGATCGAGCGACGGCATACGCCCAAGAACCAAGAGCGGGACCGGCACCGGCGCCGGCAGGCCCCCGTCGAGCCCGCGAAGCTCCAACGCATCACGTCCAAGCACCGGCCGCTCCTCCGCGTCGCCCGACAAGCCGATGCCGTCTTTCCTCCGCCCCACCGTGAGCTCGTCCCTGCACAGCTCGACCTCCTCCTCCTCCTCTTTGACGTCGTCGACCTCCTTCAAGGGCTCCACCGCCACGGCCAGGCGATCCACCGACAAGTCCCCGGCGCAGCAGGTGGGCTCGCCGAGACCGATCACGCCAAGGGACAAGGCCAAGGCTCTGCCGGCGTCCACGTCGCGATGGTCCGCGGTGTCGGCGAAGCAGCTGATGCAGAAGGCGTCCAATGCCATCAAAGCTACCAAATCCCGCAGCAAGACCAGCAACGAGGCGGCTAGTCCGGCGGCGTCATCGTCAGGCAAGGAATCGGCCAGAACATCGGCCTCGGCGTCCGTCAAGGAGGCTGCTAGAACGGCGGCCTCGTCGTCCGGCAAAGAGGCGGTGAGACCGGCGGCCTCGGTGTCCGTCAAGGACGCTGCGAACTCGGCTTCGAACAAGCAGCCAGCCGCTTCTTCCTCCGATGCCAAGGGCGAGACGGCGAGAGCACAGCCCGTCCAGGAGCAGAAACATCAGCCTGAGACGCCGGCCGAGTCGCTACCCGCTGTGCAAGCAGAGGAGGCTGTTGTTGAGGATAAAGCTGAAGGAAACGAGCAGCACGCGGCGACGTCGCAAGAAGTTGCTGGAACTGACATCACGGCCGTGGAGGAGAGAGGCCAAACGGAGGAGGTCAGCGAAGAACAGCCAACGGATGAATCAGCGAATGAGGATGTCGTCGAGGAAAAGCACATACTGGATGGCGCTGAAGCAATGAATATGGAGTCGCAGAGTTTTGCGGTTGCGGAGACAGAGACGGAGGCCCAGAAGAACACGGGCGATGAGTCGCCCGCCGTCGTTGTAGGAGAAGCGATGAAGGAGACGGCAACACCGGAAGGTGAAGATGAACCGGCGATCAGCGCAGTGGAGGAGACGGTCGTCGAGGAGACCGAGGCTGAGGGGAGGCAGCAAGAAGAGGAGAGGAAACCCGAAGATGTCGTGGAGAACTCTGAAACGAGCGAGATCTCTGAACAGCCCAAGGAAGAAACTAGCGTGATCATAGAACAACAGAAAAGGGAAGAGGCGAGTGTAACCTCTGAAGAACCAAAGGAAGAGACAAGCATGATCTCTCAACTGACTGCACAACCAAAGGAAGAAACGAGTGTGATCTCTGAAGAACCAAAGGAAGGAGCGAGCGTGATATCTGAACAACTACAGGAAGAAACAAACATGATTTCTCAGCAATCAAAGGAAGATCCTGCGCCTGTCGAGAAGCAAGGGGAGTTCGCCGAGGAGGCAAAAGTGTATGTGGCATCGAGCGCGTCGGCTCCGACGACGCCGGGGAAAGACGCTCTCGGGGACGAGGAAACAGAGCCAGAGCCCAAGCAGATGAGCGCGTCGGAGCCCGTAACACCGTTGCAAGAAGCCGTCAGCAAGGACAAGGCCGTGATCGAAACGCTGCCGAGCGCATCGGCCCCGGCGTCGCCGTCGAGCGCTGTCGAGAAGGCCGCTGGGACATCAAGGCAGGCGACGATCCCCGAGGAGTTGTCGAATAATCTAGCGTTCAAGGGGAGCAAGGTGAAGACGGCCATGGCGAAGCGGTCCGACGATGAGCAGCCGAAGAAGAAGGAGGTGGCGCGGAGCAACGACGTGATCGAAGAGACCAAGAGCAGGCTGCTGGAGAAGAGGAAGAGCAAGGTCAAGGCGCTGGTGGGGGCGTTCGAGACCGTCATGGACAGCCCGCACAGCTGAAGCTGAATGAATTGGTTTTCTTTTTCTTTCCTAAAAAAAAGCTGATTACAGTATTTTGGTTGGAATGTGGCGAGATGTGATTTGAGTTTGTGTGTCGTTTGAATTTGGATGATATGTTCCGGTTTGTTACGTTATCGTTTGTTGATGATTGATTCTTGAGACTGCCGAAACAAACAGAGATGTTATTGTTCATTTTTTTTTGTTCCATGATTTACTCCCCGGTCCTCAAATACTTATCCTAAAATGGAGAACTATGCTTTTACAAGGAGATAATAGCAGTAGGGATTCATATCTTCTGAATTACAGGTTTCAATGTAGAGAATGTATAGTCATATACGTTAGCTTCATTTTGAATCATTCAATGGAAAATGGATAGACCAGGATTGTTGCTACAGTACTTGAATTACTGTTTAAATTACAGTTTGCTACAGTATTAATGCAAACAAATATGCACCCTCACATTTTACTGTACCGACTTCTGAATTTTGTATACTAGGGCAGAGGATACGGATCCGAACTAGCGGCAGCTTACCAGTTACTAACTATACTAGTATAACACAGAAGCACACAAGCGCGACCTGCTTCTCATATTTATTCATGTGGTCTGTGTAATGTCTCTCAGTTTCAAAATAAATAACGATGGTTTGTGTAGAACTGAACTAACCATCATCTTTTATTTTGAAACGAACGTCCTGTGTTTCATCATCCTTGAAATTATTTCGAATTTCTAGTTGAGAACCGGTAAGCATTTTGACTTTCCATTCAGAACAAAACGGCGTGGGGTCCACATGATGTATACTCTCATGAGCGTTACCAGATAATAATTCGTTCTATTCTTCTGAAAATTAATTACTAACTGTATACCGTTGCTCGGAACAAGTTTATTTAGGGTCTCCTCTCGTCATCCATCACCAAGTTGGTTTGGGGTCGCCGGGAACAATTCAAACGAGTGACGTCGGCAAGCGCGATGCCACTGCGCAAGAGCGCCTGCTTCACCTAGTACGGAACCATCGAGTTTCTATTCGAGATATTATAGTGCCTATTTAATCAATAATGGAGCAGAATTCCTTTCCGGTGAAATGAATGTAGAGCATCAGAGGAAATAAATCAGTCGTCAACCTCATTTCCGGTCAAACAGTACACCATTTATTTTTCAGATAATTGAGAAAATAATTGTTCCGGCCTTGTGCACACGTACGATACAGGGAAGGGAATGGAATCGAGGCGGACGGAGATGAGTAGTGTCTAGCTGAGCTCCAAGAAGCGCTGTGCCATAGGGTGCTTGGCGTCGGACAAGTGCGACGGCGCGAGCACCTCCACGATCTCGCCGGCGACGACGAGGCACACGAGGTCGGCGATGCGCTGGATCTGCTTGACGCTGTGGGAGACGATGACCGCGGTGAGCCCCCTCGTCTTCTTGAGCCGCACGATCGCCTCCTCGATGTTCTGCGTGGATATCGGGTCCAGCGCGCTCGTCGGCTCGTCCAGCAGAAGCACCTCGGGGTCGTTGGCGAGGGTGCGGGCCAGGGCGACGCGCTGCGCCTGCCCGACGGAGAGCTCGGAGGCCTGCTTGGAGGACAGGGCGGGGTCCAGGTCGGCCAGGCTCAGCAGCTTCTTCACTTCGGCTTCCGTGAGCTTCTTCCCGCGCAACTGCGGCCCGTACCGCACGTTGTCTGCCACGGTTCCTGTCATGGTCATGGCACGGAGGAAAGACAAAACGGAGATGTTAATTGCAGAGGCATTAGATGAAACTGAACTGTTCTAGTAGAGCAGATCTCTACCCGGTACCTCTGATACTACTAATCCGTGTAAAGATTCCGTGTAAAAATGTCAACGGAATCGTTCCTCAACAAAAAATGTCAACGGAGCAAGCAAGCGTGAGGCCAGAATGTTGGCACACGTATGATGCGCGCCCACCCATCATCACCATCATCATTTTCTAACATGCCAGAGAGAACAGATGCGTTTGCGCGATGGACAGGACAAGTGGGCAACCATACCAGCAGATTCGTTTCAAAAGGTTCCCTCCCGATGTCGCAAGGTTTGTTAAATTGCCATATATACTGTCTTGTAGCGATCCAGATGCTCTAGCTAGCTAGGAATTTTGTTTGTCAATGAATGAAAAGGTGAAGAATCGACGACGATCGGAGGTTCCGTGCGGACTAACTAGGGATGCCGGCCGGAAGAGCTGGAAGACGTACAGTACATACCTTGGAACATGGCGGGGAGCTGGAAGAGCATGCCGACCTTGCGCCGGAGCGCGAGGACGTCGATGCCGCAGATGTCGACGCCGTCGAGGAAGACGGTGCCCGGGGCGGGCTCCCAGAGGCGGTTGAGCGCGCGGAGCAGCGTGGACTTGCCGCTGCCGCTGGGCCCGATGACGCCCATCACCACCCCGGGCGGCACGTCCAGGCTGACCCCTCGCAGGATCTCGTCGCCGGTCGTGTCCGACAGGCGGCGCAGCCCCCGCAGCCGTATCTTGGGCGCGGGGAGGCCGCCGTCGACGTTGAGGAGGTGCTCCCTTAGATCATCTGCTCCTCCACCGATCGAGTAATTATCCACGTATATCCGTCACAGCATGATCAGGTGGACGTGGTTAGGTGGTTGCTTACCTGAAGCTGAACCCATTAGTTGGGGACACCGCCGGCGAAGAAAGACGAAGGAGAAGGGGAGAGTGGCTGGTGAGTGGAGGGACGACGGATGGTTCTGCTTTGGAACGTAGCGTCGGCTGGGTGGACGAGTGGCCACTCGTGCTTTTTAAACAGGCTTTTGGGAGAGAGAGGGACAGAGCGTGGACGCCAACTGAGGTGGGCGGCTCTCGGTGCATGTGTGACTCTTGGTACGCGTGTAGAACGGTGACATTCGGTGGCGGCCGGACGGACCTGACCCATCCAGGGCTCCTCGCTCGTGTCAAGGACGCGGTCCCACGCGACGCGTATAGCTTATCGGCGCGCTTCTCTCTTTTATTTGGAAGCGATCAACTTCCCATCGAGTTCCGTCTTTCCACAATGCAGAGTGCTGCGTGACCGTGCAAGAAGACGAAACGCACGTTGCTGTTCGCGGTGGATTCCTGGTGCACGCACATGGCGAAGCCGGAAACGAAGACAAATTAATCACCGTCGTCTCCCCCACCCCGCCCCAGAAATCACCACGACAGAGAGCGGTTATGTCGGACCGTCGCCGGCGCGTCCGCCCGTGACCCCGTGGTTGGTTATGGGACGTACGGCCCGGCATGGACACCCGGCGGACGCGCCGAATCATGCCGCCCGTACACCCAGGTCAAAGCCGAAGCAGCCAGGCAGCTGTTTGTTGTGCCAGCCACGTTCGTTCGTTCGGCGCCGTAGGCACGACGTGGCAGCCATCGACGCGGCCGAGGGCTGCGGCAGGACGGCCAACTTCTGGGCCCGTCGACTTGTGCGCTGGATGTGAGGCCCATAAGGCGGGCCGAACTCTCAAACGGGCCTCCTCGGCAGGTACTACTACGTTGGAGCATGCCGTGAGACGCCCAGTTTTCAGCTCAGTTGGGCCTCTTCGGAGGATTACGGCCTTCAGGAGGAGGACCAGATGGCCTGTCGTAGCCCATAGTTGTCTGCTTAACCGCTAGCTAATCATCGAGTGTTTCCACGTAAGGGCTAACCGGTTGTAGTACAGTAAAGCAGTAGATGTGCTTAATCGTAGTGTAAAATTGATGACATCTACACAGCATTTCAACGGCTGGGCATTTGTTTGTGCGCCTCTCTTTGCCTTAAACATATGTTGGTACTGGGAACGGGAAATGTAAGCACAGGGTGGTGAATGATAACTTACTTGTGCTGTGTCATGTGAAAGATGACGTACGTGTGGATCAATTCCCGCTCCGCTAGAACGAGAGATATTTTGACATACAGTGCAAACATACGTTGCCCTGGGACTGCTGCTGCTGTGCTGGACACCAGTCACCCAGACATGGTGTCTCCGGGCCTAGGGATCTTCACGGCATCGCTGGCAATGCAAAGCTGTCCTGGAAAAATGCTGCCTACACTTACTACTTTTCCTGCTGAATCCGGGCGAGGTCATGGCTAGTGCGACGGCTACGGCTAGGCTGTAGGCTGGCGCCTGACCAAACCAAACCAAACCGAGTGGGCGCGCGTACGCGGTGGCGTGGAATGGCCACGAATTGATTGGTGCACTTGAAAGCTTCAGCCCGTGCATGGCTTCTGCCTCATTGGGCGATTAATACAGAACAGTGCTGTACTGCTTCTGCTTAATTGGGCGATAAATACAGAACAGGCGCAGGCCAGCCGCGGCGTTGGCGTTCCTTCTCCGATGGGCAAAGCGAACAGGGACGAACCTTCCCCGAATCCTAGAGCTGCACGCACGTCGCCCGCACATGCCACGGCCGGGTCAGGAAGCACGGGCGCGCAGGGAAAAGCAGGCAGGCAGCCAGGCGCCTCACTGTAATGTAAAGCACCGGCAGCATGCTTTTGCGGACGGACGTTGCCTCGGCTCGACTGGATCCGGGGTGCCAAGGTCCAAATCTAGCAGCCCCACGCGGCACTATCCACAGACGTGCCAGCCAGTCCCTCCCTCCCGGCCGAGGAACCAAGACCCAGCCCGGCCGGCCTCATCTCCTCTCGTATAAATACCACCACCCCGCTCCCCATTCCAATCCAGCAACCACGCTTCCGTCCGTTACCTTACGCAACACACGCTCACTACTCCCTAGCTAGGCAGCAATCTCGGCAAAGCAGGCAGCGGACTTGGTGTGTAGATTCGCGCGCGAACGAAGATGAGGTCGTCGCTCGCGCTCGTCGGCATCGCGGCGATGGCTTGCGTGCTGGCCATCGCGCAGGGCGGCAACTTCTTGCAGGACGCCGAGATCTCCTGGGGCCAGGGCCGCGGCAAGATCGTGGACGGCGGCCGCGGGCTGGACCTCAAGCTGGACAACACCTCCGGCTCCGGTTTCCAGTCCAAGAAAGAGTACCTCTTCGGCAAGATCGACATGAAGATCAAGCTCGTCCCGGGCAACTCCGCCGGCACCGTCACCACATTCTACGTACGTAATTAAGCATCGTCGTCATTATTGATCTCTTATCAACCAACCGTAACCGTTGATGTACGTATCAATCAACACTGTGTGTTGTGCGTGCAGCTTTCGTCGCAGGGCGCGGCGCACGACGAGATCGACTTCGAGTTCCTCGGCAACGTCAGCGGCGAGCCCTACACGCTGCACACGAACGTGTTCGCCAAGGGGCAGGGGCAGCGGGAGCAGCAGTTCCGCCTCTGGTTCGACCCCACCAAGAACTTCCACACCTACTCCATCATCTGGAACCCGCAGCACGTCATGTGAGTTTTCTGTCTCTTCAATTTCAGCAATGCACGCAACTGCACTGCACCCCCACCCATCACGGGAGCGGGACTAACCGAAAAGTTTTTGTGCAGATTCGCCGTGGACGGCACCCCGATCCGGGACTTCAAGAACCACGAGGCGCGCGGCGTGGCGTTCCCCAAGAGCCAGCCGATGCGGCTGTACGCGAGCCTGTGGAACGCCGACGACTGGGCCACGCAGGGCGGCCGCGTCAAGACGGACTGGTCCCGCGCCCCCTTCGTCGCCTCCTTCCGCGGCTTCAACGCCGACGCCTGCGTCTGGGCCAACGGCAAGCAGCAGTGCCCCTTCGCCTCCGTCAATACGGCGAGCAGCAGCAGCAGCAGCTGGTGGAACCAGGAGCTCAACGACATGAGCTACCGCCGCATGCGGTGGGTGCAGAGGACGTTCATGATCTACAACTACTGCACCGACGCCAAGAGGTTCCCGCGGGGCATCCCCGCCGAGTGCAAGCTCCGCTGAATGGCAGAGACGACATACCGGAAATTAATGAGAAAAGATGGCTACCTGGAGAATAAAGTTGTGCATCGATCGGGGATGTAAAAGTAAAAGTAATGTAATATAAATGTAGTAGCACGCGCGCGTATCAAATTCTTTGATTAGTTTTGTAACACCGAATGTACCTATCATTATTAGTGAAAGTTTCTTCGAGCAATTGTTCATGCGTGTTCTTCCGATCGTTCATTTCATCCGTGCGCGGGATCTAATGATCTCTTTTTTGGGACAGGAGCAGCATAGAAATAATAAAAAAAATCAGACGCATATCCGTAATTTGAATTGATTAGTTTAACCGGGGAAGCACGCAGAAGGACCGACATTCCTGGTCCCGTGATACGTATTTTAAAATCTCGGACATGAACGGACGTTATCGACGTGCTATCAAGCAGTGGTAAAAGCAAAACCGGCTTTCCAGACGCGTTTTCTTCACAAATTCAGAGGCTGCACGTTACCGTCTATCCGTCTTCCCCACAGAAGACCTGATGAGTCCAGTCAAACCCATTCGGCCATGTCACATCACATGACTAATCCGTTGCGCAGTCCTGGTCCAAGTTTTCATAAAATAGACTTCTTCTTCCAGAAGGAACAGCCAAATCCTGGAAGGCAAAAGTTGTTTGAAGAATTGTAAAAATACCAATTTTTATTCTTGTAAGAAAATATTTACTGCTTCCTCTTGATTCGAAATATTTGTCACCAATTAGTTCATTTTGAACTAACCAGTGACAAATATTTCAAATCACAAGAGAATAATTCAATGAAAAAAAAGATTTCAGACGCCTGATGTCGCGGCATATTTCAGGCGACTGCAGCTACGGAGCTTCCGTGGTTGCACAACGGCAGAGCAGATGAAGCTTGTTAATTGTTAATCCGTAATTTTGTAAAGATCATATTAATTATAAATAATAAAATAAATAATTTTGTGATTGATTACTCTATAAAATTAAGGATTAATAATTAATTATAAATATTAGTGATTAATGATAATAATTAGTTGCTAATTACCCGTTGCCTGAAATTTTAGAAAATTTCAGGCATCTAAAATTTAGACAATCCAAAAAAAAACTAGAGTAATCCATAATGCATAGTTTTTTTAAGAGCATCCATGATGCATAGCTGGGCGACTGCTTATACTTTTCGTGTATTGGACTTTGGGATAGAACAGTGTGCAGGCCGACCATGGAGGCACAATTAGCAATGACCTCCGAAGCCCAGTGTCTGGTTTATATCTGGCCTAAAGGGATGAAGCTTTGCTGGTTTGTGCGTGTTCCTTCAATCTAGCTGCTGGCATTCAAAGTCTGGAGTCTGGAGCCTGCCAGCCAAGAGGCAGAGGAGCAGCTTCCGCCGGCATCGTGCTGCCGCGGCTCTTATCCGCCGCTGGTGTTCAAGCACACCGCGCGCCTGTCTGGTCTAATGCATTTGTCGTAAGAAATGATCATCAGCGTCTCGTATACAACAAGATCGGCGTGACTGATGTTCACCTCGGCCGGTGAATGGATTTTCTGTTGGATTTGATGTAGGATGCCTAGTGCCTAATTGGTTATTAGAGTTCGGACTTAGTGCTAACAGAAGAATGGCAAAGTTATAATCTAATTAAGTAGCAGCCAAGAACAGAGATGGAACAAGTCAGATTCTCCAAATTATAGTATCTAACATCATCCCAACATGCACAAAAAAAAAAGTGAAGAGCGAAAATCAGGTAACGCAGCACCACATTGTTGACAAAATGATGCTTTATGAATACACATGATTACATGAATTCCAACACATTGTCAACCAACGAACTGTCTTTCTGACATGGGCATCTCAATCTTCAGGCAAGGATGGTCTTTCTGCCAAATCTTGAAGAGAGCAGCTGTCGAGCTAGTACTCAGCTGTCGAGCTACAGACATAATTAGATGCTAACAATTCGGTTCCAACACGTCAATTCACTCCTGCGTTGCTCCTGCCTTTGGAGGGGGTGGGGGCAAAACCTCCTTCACCATATCCAAAAACTCCTGGACCCGTTCATCTTCATCACATGCCTCTCCTCGCTCGTCCCTAGAAAATCGCCTCCCACATTCTTCTATCATCTGAGGTTAAGGACGCAATCAATAAATTGATCAATAAGAATGCATGAACATGGTGACAAAATGCTTGAGCAGAGTGCTACACTTATTTGCAAATGGGTTATTCTAACAAACTATCTGTACAAGCCAATCAGTGCAGATAGGTTATTCGAACAGAGAACATTAACAATCAAATAGGCAGAATAGGTCAATCAGTTTGATACCATAATCTACATGACACATTTTACATATGGATGATTGCACAACTGACTATACTATCAATCTGCCTATTTGCCAGAAAAACTGAGAAGTTCCGTGAGATATATTCATGGACGAAAAATAAGATAAAAAATCCAATTTATCTAAAAGTGAACTTCTTAATGACAAGGATATGAAACAAGTACTTTTGTCCATCATATATAGTACGGTACTTCTTACATTATGAGATACTACCCCCTGCCCCAATTTACTTATCAGCAAGATAACATGACAGTACCGCATAAACATCAGCAGCAGAGGATGGTCTCCAGTTGATCACGTTTAGCTTATCAGCCTCAGCAAGCCTGAAACCCTCACTTCTCTTCACAAATTCATAGATGGATTCCCTTGTTTGGTTGCAAGCAGGAGTTTTCAAGAGGTATTCATACACCTAAGTGACAAGATGATGACCATTAGCCCAGTTTAGTCAACAAAAGGTGAGCAGATAAACAAAAGTCGAGGGGAGTAGGGGACTGGACACTTGGGTTAAAAGGCAGCAAAAGAGTAGGCAATCACCTTACACTCTGATGCAGAGACAGCCCCCAAACATCCCATGGGGTCTGTTTTCGCCCCTCTTGACCGCAAGAAGTCGAGAACTTCAAAGTTTGTAAGGACCCCGGCATTTGCTTTCTCTCTGTAGAACAAGAATGGGCACCAGTTATTTCAAGCTTTAAAACTAGAACTACATAGAGGCTGATAAGCACCCCAAAAAAATTTGAAACCCATGATCCAGGCCTGAGCACTTAGATTCCTTCACTTCATTGAGAAACAACACATTTTTCAAGCTCGCAACAAGATGCCACATGAACCCTCAGAGCAGATATGAGGTTAACAAAATGGTTATCATAACAGTTTATTTACCATTAAACTCATTACTGAAAATTCAGCGTAACCACAAAAAGGAACATCAGTCAGTGAAATTTCTGCTTTAGGCTAAACTGGTGAATTGTAGCAGACATCTGAAGGTGTATCCTGGGTTTTCATTTTTCATGACACCACACAGTGGGCAAGGATGTGCAGGTCCATGATTTTCAGAGCGGAGCACAACAAAAAAATCGACAGACAACAAAAAAAGATGTAACAGGCTGGTGAGAGAGGGGCACTAACATCTTCATCGCTGACGCTGCTGCAAGGCAAGAGTGGAAAATATTCTTGGGAAAAATACCGTGCCGACACCTCGGCTGGATGAATCTTGAGGCACCCTGACGAAGAAAAAGCCTAGTAAAAAAACTTAGGTTAAGAAGGAGAAATTTGAGCTCAATCGCAGGAGGAAACTCACAGAAATGAATAGGGATGAAAGATATGGACGGATAAAATATTTTTTTTATATCCATATCTATATAATAATTTCGAAAACGGACTCAGATCGGATGTTGCCGGAAACGGATTCGGTATCGGATATGTCGGATGTATCGGAATCGGACTTATCGGATCGGAAATTTATGGATATCGGACGGACTCGGATATTTATTTCGGAACAAACATTTTACATATCACATCATATAAGTACATAATACTATAATTCACTATATAGTAAATAATAGACGATCAAAGATATACAAATCATCACTTAATATTTATACGTCCACTTGATTTCATAGTGGGGGTGTTAGTACTTAGTAGGCGTTCTTTCCACAGGCAAACTTGACATTATTCAGCAAAAGAGTGACACAAGGGTTAGAGGATCTCAGGCATGTGTAGCAGCAGCTGTGACTTGGTTGTAGGGATGTACCGTTCAGTAGTACATGTCACAGCTGCTGTTCAGGTGTAGGTAAATAGTGTGCATGCATCCATGCTTTCAATATGGGGTGTTTAAAATTCAAATTGCAGTGCCTTGTTGATACTGATGTCAAATGTTTCCAACTTCAGGTATTTCATAAGTGTAGAAGGAACATTGATTTCTGTATAAGAAGATTTATTTTTGGATTACTTAAGCTGATCTTGGAGCACCAATGGAAGCAAAAAAATGGATGAACTTACGAGGCGTTTACTTGGTGGCAGCGGGATGGTGGCCTGCTGGCATCGGATCCGGGTGTCTGGTGGCGGCGGGGTGCCGGCGTGCTTGTCTGCTAGGTGGCGGTGGCAGATGCTTGGGGGCGGCAGGGTCGGGGTTTCGGCCTGCCGGTGTCCAGGTGCCTGGTAGCGGCGGGGTGTCGTCGCGTCCGGGTGCGGCCACTAATGCTCGCCCGACGTCCTGGATGGGTGTCGTCGCGTCGTCGGGCTGTCTCGCCTCACGGCTCCAGCCTCCGGCCGTACGGCGCCAGGCGGCTGCTGGCTGCTGCTAGGGTTGAGGAGTCAGGAAGAGTATACGGGACAGGGTTAGGCCGTAAGGCAGCAGGCGCTGGCCGTTGGAAGCTTGCACGGTGAACGGGCTGCGCCGAGTCAAGGTTAATGGATCAATATAGATATATCAGATACAATATCGATATTGACTGGATGTACTATTTCCGATCCGATATTCGAAATTCAATATTCGATATTCGATCCATATCCGATTATAATCCGACGATGCACAGAAAATGGCCGAATCCGTCACATCATGTGCATTGCATCCCGTCTCTTTGGAGGCTATCCAAACTAGACAAAATATTTTTAAGGAAGTGCTACAAATAATGAAATAAAATGACAATACCCACCCGTTTTAAAAATATTATTGTTAGGATAAGTTAACAATTTAATTTAAAAATAAACTAAATTTCTTGTTCTAGCGACAACAATATAAAAAATGGAGGTTAAGAGAGAAAACATGATAATTCGTCCAAAACTACGATACTATTACCGTATCTAAGTGGAGTAGGGAAGCACTCTTAATACTCCATCCACATCTCAGATGATGTTTGCTCTTTCTAAGCAAATCGGCACGAGACAATGCCCATTTTATTGATAGAGAAGAAAAATAGTCGTAAATGTAGGATGCAAAGAGATGATGTATTACTTCTAACACAAAATAAATCCATAGAACTCACTGGTCACTTTCGTTTTTATTTGTTTGTTTTTTTCGAATATGCACTCGAGATATATTTTTCTCACATCGAAAAATCATAAATTGGTGAGTTAGATTTAAAGGTAGTATTATCATTTACGCACTGCCAAACAAAATGTTGCTATTTTTTTCCTTTCTGAAACGTAAAAGGTGGCTCAAGTGTAGTCAGCCAGTCAGGTTTTTATGACGGAAACGGATCTGAAACGGATGCCATGAAGAAAACTGCCAATCTGAGCCACCCATCTCCCACGCACGAATCGTGAAGACCTCCTGCGCCGTCCGATCCACCCCCTCGCCTTCTTTTCTTAACCCCTCGCCTTGTCCTGCACCACTCCCCTTCCGTTCCGACCCTGCTACAGACGGGCCACGCCTCCCTCCCTGCCTCGCTCTCCTTCCCGGCTTCGCCTCGTCGTCACGGCGAATCCAGCGCCGCCCCCGCCGCCGATCGTGGCGCCGCCGGCGCCCGATCCGGTGGACGCGGAGGACGTCCCGACAGCTCCGGCCGTACAGCCCGCCGGATCGGAGCCCGAGCCCGACGACGCCGAACGCAACGCGCCTCCTCCCGCTCCGACTCCGACCCCTGCCCCAGCGCCCGTCGCGCTCGTCCCACCCGTCCTGCCCGTCGCCGCCGAAGCCCCGGCCCCCGGCCCCACGGTCCTCCCGGACGTTTCCCCGCTGCCGACGGAGGCGAACGGCAGCTTCGACAGGAGGAAGAAGTCCGCGCTCCTCCCCATCCCTTGTCCCTTACTTTCTGCAAAGTTTTCGGCTTTCACCTCCGATTTCCTCATCCGATACGTTGCGTGCTATCCGCTCCCGCTAACTTCCTTCTGTCGACGAATCAGGAGGAAGACGGAGGATGGGGACGGGAGCAAGACGTGCAGCTGCAAGAAATCAAGGTGCCTAAAGCTGTAAGTCTCCTCTTTTCCCACCAGGCTCGCCGTCTTCTCTCTTTTTTTTTCCTCGTAGCAGTGACCGTTTCACTATAGGATGAGATGTGTTAGAGCCCTAAGGAGGCTCTCAGGGTTTCTGGTCCACCAACGAATTCTGCCTATTAGTGCCACACAGTGCTGCGTACAGTATGGTGGGTGGATCTGAGTTTGGTGTACGAGGATTAAATAAATGGTTATAAGGGTAATATTGGCTGGTTTATGCATGCACCCTATAACTGTAAACACCTAAACACCAAAAGTACACACTGAAGAAGCTTGTATTGTGCCCACACGTCTTGTTTTTAGTTTTTATTCTGCTGAATTTAAGTCTTTTTTGTTTGTAATCATTGCTTGCATTATGTTGTAACAGCTATTGCGCGTGTTATGCTTCTGGATCACATTGTAATGAATTATGTGGATGTGAAGCTTGTCTCAACAAGCCCATCCAAGGTACTCCACGGAGTGCACCTGCACCAGTTTTCCTTCTGAAATTTGCGCAAGCATCTGAGGCTGGTCAAGATTCAGCGGTATAATATTTTTTTCTTACACAACCTTATTTATGTCTATGTTGACGCTATACTTTCGGTTCCGGTGATCCTGCCATTTTTTTGTCTTCAGGAACAACCTACAATGTCCCCCATGGATATGTTTAGAAGAAAATGCACCTGCAAGAAATCAGGCTGCCTTAAGAAATACTGTGACTGCTACCAGGTTCCATATTCAACTCTTATACTCTCAATTTTCGTTTTTATCTTGGGTCGGCTTGTAACAGTGGATATACATTTTTTTTTATCTCAAGGGGAGGGCAGGGTGCTCAATCAACTGTAAATGTGAGGATTGTAAGAACCCGTTTGGGAGAAAAGGTAAGGCTCGTGGAGTGAAGCGCGTGATTTCATAGTGTATTTCAAGTTGTAATTTCAACCTGTTCCTGGAACTAAAATATCACTTTCTTTTTTAATTTCTGCAGTTGGCGTTATTTTGGATGGTAAAAGTAGTCTTGTTGCGCCACCTACCTTAAATGAAGGAAATGGGATAAAAGTTGATTCAAGTGACGACGAAGATTATTACATGAATCGTGCGCTTTCACCCATCCCTCCGTCTCCGGTATCCAGAGAGTCGTCTTTCCAACAGGACACACTAGTCGGGGTTGAAGTCCAGACTATGAATGGGCATCTATACCCAAAACCACTGTCTCAAGCGCGGCCTGAGTCGTCGTCGTGGCAGCTGACCAGGAGGCCTGGTGAAGAAGCGCGGGTAGAACATTGGCATTTCTCAAGAAGGCCCGCCGAGGATGGAACCTCTGATGCCATGGAAGGACATCATAGTGACCCCAAGTTCCAGAGAAACAGTAAGAAGCTGGAGACCCATGCGGATCGGTTCAGCATCCCGCGGTGTATCGAGGTGATGAATGCCATGACAGATCTTTCGCCGATTGAGAAGTCGGTGGCGGCAGACGTCTTCTTGGATACAAGCAACAGGGAGATTTTCCTTACGCTGTCTGTAGATGTTAGGACTTTGTGGCTGAAGCGTAAGATGGAGAGCCTTTCCTAGAGATGCTTAGCTTGACGATGAGTTCTGAATCCAATGTGTACCTAGTGCTAACTTGCGGTGCATGTTATATTGGTATCCGGCACACTAGCAACAATACATTTTGATCTTGGACTAGAAAAATAACAGTTGACATCTGTTGCTGCCTCAGTTGGTTGCTCTGTAAGGTGGATCTTTTTCGGTGCCGGTCGGCATAGCTTGATACTAGCTATTATGCGGTGTACTCTGATGTCAGATAGTTGTTCCTCTTCAGTGACTAGGCTGTTGTTCGGCTCAGGCTTGTTTAAGTAGTTTTGTATGTGTTGCATTTGAGAGGTGGTATTGTAATTAGGAGTTTGTACCTGTGCTTGCATGTAGGTAAGAGTGAATACCTGTACGTATTGGCAAGGGTATTGTCGCACTGTGAGTACGGACGCACTGGAATGCTGCTGACTTGTACAGTAATATGTGTCGATGCCATGGGTAGCTTGCAAACGAAACGAAGCTAGATAAAGCATTGGGTAGCTTGCAAAGAAAACGTAACGCTAAGGCATGGTGCGGTCCATGATGCTTTTTATTTATTTATTTATTTAAGAGCATCCATGATGCCTAGCTGCGCGAAAACTGCTTTTACTCTCCGTGTATTGGAGTTTGGGATTGAACAGTGTGCAGGCCGACCATGGAAGCCCAAATAGCAATGACCTCTGAAGCCCAGCGTCTGGTTTAAATCTGGCCTGCCTAAAGGAGATGAAGCATTGCTGGACTTTGGGATTGAACAGTGTGCAGGCCGACCATGGAAGCCCAAATAGCAATGACCTCTGAAGCCCAGCGTCTGGTTTAAATCTGGCCTGCCTAAAGGAGATGAAGCATTGCTGGTCTGTGCTCTGCTCTAGTCTTGCCCACTGGCACGGGTCTTTACGACTTGGCCGCGGTCGATGAATTTCGTACGTACGACCTAGCTTATTCATAAATGCAGGAAATTCGATTGGCATTTGTGTGATGAACAGAAACGAACAGAGCAGTCAGCCAGCTGGTTCCAGCTCCTCGCATCCTTCTCCCGATATATACGCGTAGGCGATTTGGTCATGCAGAGGCGGCCGTCCATAGATAGATGCACAGAGAGATGAGAACGAAATGGACGCCGACGTTGGACGTGCCGCCAACAAGTCTTGCCGTCGTCGACCTCTCTCTCTCTCTCTCGAAAACGAAGGGAAATAAAGACGAATAAACGGGCCTTGCAATCAATCGTATCAATGGCCGGGTCGGTGCTCGATCAGTCGTCTGATGATTGGCGTCCTCATGGAGAATGGAATGGACCTACGGACTAGAGTACTCCCTCCTTCCCATATTAATTGTCGTTTAGGATAAAGATTTTAGTTCATTTTGAACTAAAATTCTTGTCCTAAACGACAAATAATATGCGAAGGAGGAATTAGTTAGTTATCTACACGCATGCGAATACGGAATACGCTATAAAATCTGATCCGTGAGCAGCACGACTGGCAGGCCCGCTGTGGTCATCGGCCGGAGGAACTACGAGCGATTGTTAGCGTCGATGGCGATGTCCAAACAGTGGTGGCAGTTGGAGAGCGATGTTCATTTGCGGAGGTTTGTACAACGACGCTTTTCAGGCCGAGTGGAGACCACCCGCGGCCCGTCCGCCACCCATGCCGCCTGGCCGCGCGCCACAGCTACTCAGCTAGGCAACGGCAAACATCCACCAATCTTGCTGGCCGGTGCTGCTATGCGCGCAAACAATTTCAGCTCCTCTTCGGCTCTTCCTTCCTTGCACGCCTCAATTCAGTACTCATGGTACCTCCCAACAAGTTGTGTCATTGTGTGCCAGCTAGTACAGTAGTATGCATCACGCGAAAAGCATGATACGTAATTTTCATGACGATTTCAATACAAACAATTCAGTTACGCATAAACATACCGCTTTTTATATTATTTCCAGTAACAACTGTTATCTTTTGGCGTGCCATACTACCTCGCTTTGGGCGCAAAAACCAAACCGGAAAAATTTCCTCTATTCCCAAATAATAAATGACTTTTTTGACTAAAATTAATTAAAAACGTCATTTATTTAAAGACGGTGAGAGTAACTGTCAACTTAGGGGTTGCACACGCGTCCATTCAAGGATCATCGGGTGAGCAACAATAAAATGTTGGCCATGCACGCGTGCACGACCATGATATCATGTCGCCGACGAGATAGGGTGCGAAGTGGTGGCGATCGAGATAACATTATGCCCACGATCAGTTGGTGGCATATGGAGGAGAAAACAGAACAGATTAAGACACACAAAATTCTAGAACTACAAGACTAGAAAAGACATGGGTGATTGAGCACTTTCTATCGCGGCCGGCCCATTCAGCCGAGCAATTGGCCACTCCACTTGACCCGGCCGAGATTGAAAGCGATACGGAGACGTCAAACTGTTTCAAGACCGATCACGTCTGCGTTTCCTTTTCTACATATTGGACGAGCTAGCTAGATATAGGTGTCTATATACAAGAAGCTAAATATATACTCCCTCCGTCTCCATAAACTTGTCGCTTTGTAGTTCATTTTTAAACTACAAAGCGACAAATTTATGGGGACAGAGGGATTAGATTGATTAAATGGATGGGCAGCAGATAAGCCTATGAGTCGTGCATGGAGTAGTGCAGTCTAGGTCGGCTAGCTTGCATGGCTCCGGCGCGCGTTCGTGAGCATGCATGATTATATATACGGCGGGCGGTATTCGTTGGGGCTTATTCTGCCAGTACGCAGCGCAGCAGAATTCTCCAAATCGATACGTGTACACGGGTACCGTCGTCAGGGAACGCATACGTACGTGAGCCACTGCCAGGGCCCGAGCTAGATAGAGATCGACGGCCGGCGCTGGTTTCCAAGCTTAGCATACGTATGGCAACGGCTACCGGCCGGGCGGTGTGCTCGCGCGCGGCCGTAAGTCTGGCTCCGGCCGGCCGGCTTGCACTGACTTCGCCTGCTGTCGTGCTGCGATTGGGATAGATGCACGCAGTGGTAGCTACAGTACTAGCTAGTGCGCCCAAACGCACGATCACCGTCCCGTTACCCCCCTGTTACATCAGACTGTAGTACACGTGGCGCAATTAGCTAGCATGACATAATAAACTCATGGTTACAATGTACTCCCTCCGTCCTAAAAAGCTTATCGCTTTGTAGTTCATTTTTGAACTACAAAGCGACAAGCTTTTCGGAACGGAGGGAGTAGTTGACAGGCGTGCTTCGCACTCGGAGTCTTTCCGGTGCTGCATTCCCTTATGGCACAAATCTCAAAGCAACCCGGTGGATAAAAAGGGAAATTACAATGAGATTTGACCAAGTCTTCTCCTCCACCTAAATCATGGCAGCAATGAAGACAATGGACAGTAGCCATCTTAATTGTTGTGCGCCTCTTTAATTAATTTCTGGTATGCTAAGCTGGCAATTAAGCGGCGGTCTCATAAATTTCCCTGCCGAAGCTTAGCTTTAACGAACGAACAGGACGTGTGATCTACTAATTAAACGTGCATGCTGGAGCCCCCATACACGTACCTAATCACAATCATGCTTGGTGTCTGCTCCTAGCTAGTACTAGTTGGGTATCTCACCGATTCTTTCGAACATCACTCTAAAACATTATATCGCTTATTATCTTTATCGAAAAAATATCGCTTACTACCATCAAGATAATTAATTTCTTTTTATGCACACAGTCATGTATCATTACAGCTGCAATTCCCGTGCAGGTGAGGCTCACGCAAAGGCACTTGAACTGATGTGTGCAAAACAGCTGACGTGAAACTTTTGACGAGAACATCTGCCTAACACCGCATGCATGCCGGTCATTTGGTCGGCGAGCCCTCAATTCCTTGTGCTGTGCCGCATCAATCTTTGCACGTACGCGGATCCGAACAAAACGATGTGGTTGCTAGAAGATGGATGGAAACCGTGTGGTTCGTTCCGCGCCGTGTCAACATCGTCGTCGAGCCACTGCTGGATGGATCCAGCTCACGAACGTACAGTACATACCGCTTCGTTTATCTGGTCCAACCATGCATGCGACCGAAAGGATGACCTTAGCTTATCCGGTGCGGGAGCTATATAAATACCGGCAACATGGTCTCGTCTTCGTCACACCATTGATCGCAATACCACACCAGCTGGTTAGTGTACATCGGAACGAACTTTGGTTTCCCGGACGCCACAGAGAGTGTTGAGCTACCTAATAAGCATTGCTGGTGATGGCGGCTTCAAACGGCAACAAGAAAGCGCTCGTATTCGTCGTGTTCTTGCTGCTTGGCGTTGTTGGCCTTGCTCCCGCGGCCGCCGGCAACTTCTACCAGGACGTGGACATCACCTGGGGCGACGGCCGCGGCAGGATCCTGAACAACGGCCAGGTCCTGACGCTGTCCATGGACAGGGCCTCCGGCTCCGGTTTCCAGTCCAAGAGCCAGTACCTTTACGGCCACTGGGACATGCAGATCAAGCTCGTCCCCGGCAACTCCGCCGGCACCGTCGCCACTTTCTATGTACGTACGCCGGCAGCACCGTCGCCATGCACTTTCCTCGTCATGGATACGTACGTACTTATATGATACTCCCTCCTTTCTTAAAAGATTGTCACCTTCTAGTACAAAAATGAACTAGAAGGTGACAATCTTTTGAGAAATGAGGGAGTAGATGTGTAATCCGTACATGCGTGGTGTGTGGTGGTGGTGCAGCTTTCGTCGCAGGGTTCGCAGCACGACGAGATCGACTTCGAGTTCTTGGGGAACGCGAGCGGCGAGCCCTACACGGTGCACACCAACGTGTACAGCCAGGGTAAGGGCGGCCGGGAGCAGCAGTTCCGCATGTGGTTCGACCCTACCAAGGACTTCCACACCTACTCCGTCCTTTGGAACCCCGCCCACATCGTGTAAGCTAAGCGGCCGGAGCTCGATCGGCTTTGTTGTTGTTCTTCTTCCTCCTCCATGTCGTGGACGCAGGGCATATCATAGCAGAGAGTATCAGAGCGGAGCTAACCCGGCCGCCTGGACAAAAATGGACAATTAATTATTGGACGTGATATATATGCAGGTTCTACGTGGACGGGACGCCGATCCGCGAGTTCCGGAACCGCGAGTCGTCGATCGGCGTGGCGTTCCCCAAGAGCCAGGCGATGCGCGTGTACGGCAGCATGTGGGACGCGGAGGACTGGGCGACGCAGGGCGGCCGCGTGAAGACGGACTGGTCGCAGGCGCCCTTCACCGTCGCCTACAAGGGCCTCGCGGCGAGCGGGTGCACGACGTCGGCGGCGGCGTGCGCGCGGTCCAACGGCAAGTGGATGTCCTCCCAGGAGCTGGACGCCGCGGCGCAGGACCGCCTCCGCTGGGTGCAGAGCAACTACATGATCTACAACTACTGCGCCGACACGTGGAGGTTCCCGCAGGGCCCGCCGCCCGAGTGCGCAGCCTAACAACAAAAAATTTGTATTGGAAAAAAATTGAAGCTTGCATCGTCTATGGGACACCGGATTTGATCGTTGGCTTATTGCGTCAAACGCTGCAACGTTAGTAGATCGTCAAAAGGGGCTTTAACGAGCCGACAACATCCCGCTTTGACGACGGCACTAGTTAGGTACTCCTTCCGTCCCCATGAACTTGTCGCTTTGTAGTTTATTTTTAAACTATAAAGCGACAAGTTCATAAAGACGGAGGGAGTAGTACGAAAGGATGCAGATTGCAGCAGAGCCGAGTCGTCAACCGGTGCGACCAGAACAGAGAGACCAGGCCGTGAGCTTCATGTGCGCGTGCAACCTCATAACGGGCCTCTAGTACAACTCAGCCTCGGCCTGGAAAGAGAAGCCCGGTTGCTCGGCAATTTGAACCTGGGCCTGCTCATATAGGCCTTTGAGACTTGAGAGAGAGTGAGGCCAATGTACAACTGAAATACGTATCTACTTACTTCCGTAGCATTGGTCTGACATTTACCGTAGCAGATCTGCGATATCAACCGCTACATGCACTAAGAAGATTAAGGGTGCGTAACTTCATCAACGGTCGACAAATACACTTTCCATCAAAATTGCTCAGATAAAGAAGGAAACACTTAACCAGCTCAGACCGAGCGAGACTCATCCGTACGCATCCCCTTTGCCTTGAAGAACAGTCGACGCGATCTAATGAGTGGAAGCAGCTGGCGGCATGGGGGCCTGCTGCTGGTCCTTGAATTAGCAGCTGAAAGTGGCTTTTAACGTGCCATTGATACATCGAAGGTAGCCTTCCAAATTATCCATTCTCAAGTTGTCTGTCTTAAGGTGGTGTGCCCATTATGCAGGTACTGAGATTGTGCGTCTGGTTTGGACGGATGCGGGAAACCTTACCAATTAGGCTATTACTGTACAAGGTAAAGTACACGCAAGCTGGTACGAGTCCAAAACAGCTAGGTGCTGTGCACTCTAGTTGAAATCGAGACGATGATGCTTATTTCTCAGTAAAGTGTTGTTACTCGACATCGACCATGATCTGAACTGGTACAGGTTGAGAAACCTTTTTTTTGTGTGTGTGTTAGAATTCATGGTTGTTATAATACTGTGGGAGGGTCGATGTGCAGGTACTCATGTCCTCTTGTTTGTCTTAGGACTGTTTGTAATCATGCATTAGGGAATTAAGAGAATGTGGTGTACACAGCTATATATGGTACTCCCTCCGTCCCCATGAACTTGTCGCTTTGTAGTTCATTTTTGAACTACAAAGCGACAAGTTCATGGGGACGGAGGGAGTAGATCATCTACTGTCTCATTTGCTAAAAGGAAATGATGATGTTTCTTCTAACCACCAATTTGCACGAAGCAACATGTGTTGCGCGAAATTGAGGACCAGCGGAAATCTTGGCCGTTTCTCCAGCAGTCCCGGGGCCAAGAATCATCGCGGTCCAGTCGTGCATGCAAGCAGCTCCAATAATGTCTGCACAAGCACTCATTCAGAAGTAGCGGTAGTGCCTGATGAACTCCCATGCAAATACGGCTGAAAGATACAGAAATATCAGCTTGACGCGGATGAAACCGTTGATTCACCGATAATTCTGTGAGAGTTCATGAGGCTAACCCCCATCAGAATGAACTGAAGATGATGGTACACACGAGCCAGGCTCGCATGAATACCCTGTCTTTTCTGGCTACACAGGACACAAGAAAAGAGTAGACAGACAGCCTGTTTCAACGGCAACGCTACTATGGATCCTGGAGTCCAGCAACCACAAATTCAGATCAGGAAGGCGGGAATAACCAGCAAAAGCTTGGCGTACCCCACCTGAATAAACATCAGATTTACCCAGATATTTGTCACGTTGTCGAATTTCGCAAATCTGACGGTGCAGCTCCCCTGTTGTGAAGTCTATGATTGCCCTATGCATAGCGAGCTCAATCATTCATACAGCACCGGGACCGGGACAGCATATTTATCTGAAACTTACGTCACTTCAACATGTACGTAAATAATAAATTACTTCTCACGAGCAGCAGGGAATGCCGGCCGCTCAGGAGCCACCGGTAAATAATAATGGATCGATGGATCGATTCCGTGTATAGTGGAGGCAATTAAACATGTCTGCAGGGTGATTAGATAATAGCAGCACGCGCTTCATTGCCACAGGATGACGGAGATGGGAGTCTGCAGCTATCTATGATCCGTCCAGAGGTCGACATAATCACAGGTCTCTCTCTCTCTCTCCCTGCAAGGGAAATGATCGATGAGGCGACATAAAATAGACCAGCCGATGGTGACTCCACTCTGTGCAGAAAATAAAAAAGATCCCATTCTTTTTTTTTTGACGTACGGTAAATAAAAAAATCCCATTCTCTACTGCATGCATGTTTTCACAGCCAAAACTTGTGCTCTACTGAATGCAGCTTTATGTTTCTCTCATGTGCAGTAGTACTCATTTGACATCATCACGTTGACTTGTAAATTTTGCATGCTTTGGCACTGAAGCAGTCGCCTCGACTGCAATTTGTAACTTTTGTGCGACTCTGCCAACTGAAACCGAAAAAATCTAATGTCACCGAAATACTACGTACTACTCCCTTCTAGTGCAAATTATTTGACGTTTCAGACAATAGAATGAATACAAAATGAACTATCTGATCCTATCCGGACGTCAATTAAATTGACCGGGAGGGAGTACTCCACTTAGATTGCCCATTCCCTATTATTACTGAAGATACCTAGCTTGGTTGTGTTGGAGTTTTGATCTCCATAAGAACCGGTCTCTGACCGTTTCTCCATTCAGTTGAACGCCCTGATCGGGGGCGTAGCCACGTTCGTGGCTGTGGGCCCCCTCTCACACCGTGCTGTATAAAAAGAGGACTAAAGGGTTAATGAAAGGGGTTAATCCTAACAGTCTAACACTAAGTATCCGATCTATTAAGCACGGAAGTGAGGGGAAGGTTCCCACGGCACTGTCACCCCGTCGACCAAGTCAGGAGTGACTTCACCGCCGCCGCCGCCATCTCTGGTCTTGGCCTTCGCCACCGTCCGACCTCCTCAACTGCAGACTCAGCACCGGATCTCTACAACGAGGTACACACAGCTCAGGTATGACCGGCTCTACATGTCTCCATCATGTTCTACTTCATATTGTGACTAGAACTGGAATCTATGTTCTTCATTGCATGTTTTAGTGCATCCCGGTAGATCCAAACCGCTAGAGATCCATTAGCTATTCCATCATTGGTATCAGAGCCACCCTAGTTGGTTTCTACACGGGATTGAGAATTCATAGCATTTAGAAGGAGGGGAATCGAATCCCTAACCCGAAATCCCCAAATCGTCACTGCTGAAATCCCAACCCTAAGAAATCTTGGTAAGGAATAAGAGGCAATAGGTGAGAGCTTACCTCAAGGGGACCTCCACAGCCGTCGCCACCTGAGCGCCGTCGAAAACGGCGGCAAACTCCGGGAAGCCACCGACGAGCCGCCATCGGGAGATATGCGTGCTCAGACGGGTATTAGGGCGCCGTAGTGGGGCCACTCGACGGCGGCGCGCCCGCTCGACGGGAACGCGCACCTCGACGAAGGAACCCACGGCGACGCCGACTTTGGTCGCCGTTTTCTTTCCGCCATGGTCGCCGCTTTTTTCGTGTTTCGTCGCTGGGAGAGAGAATGGGCGAAGAGAAATGAGGTTAGGGTTTTCGGGGAGCCGGTGCGACCCATTTTTGTGCGGCCGATATCAACGGACGAACGTCAAATTTATCCGACGGATCTTGTTCGTCAGGTGTCGTTTTGGGCCAACGCTGTCATGGACTCAGCCGCTTAGGCGTGGAAAGCGCATACGTGCGCAGCCGCACGACAGGCCACGCGCATAGGCGCTGGTAAGGAGACTCCGACCACGTGCACACAGCACACGCGCAGGCGTGCTGGCCACCGCCCACCGGGTAAGCAGCCTGAACGGGCATCGAAAGTCATCCTCCTTTTCAGACTGAGTTGCAGCCCACTTAGCTGGCTCCGGCCATTCTCTAGACCATGGCGTTAGCTCCCATATTGCAGCACATGCGTGTGTGCTTGCTGGGACTCAGCCGAGCAGGTCATTGGACCAGTTGAGGCATATGCTGGCTGTTTGGGCTCCTTGTTGGCTAGTAATAAGTGGATTAAGTTAAGGGATTCAGTCTAGCTGGGACAAGGAGCCTAATAAGAAACTTGGGAATTATTAAAGATGTTAAGTGCTGGGCTGTTGGGCCTAATATTAGTGCCAGTTTTTTTTTTCCATTTTCTATTGAAATTTTAGAAGGACTTAGCTTTTGGGGGCAGTTAAGTCTGCGGACCGTTTTATCTTATCAGAAATCCCCTTTTTTGGGCTAATTAAGAATTGGGCCTCGAGGTTCTAATTAAGGGTTGATTAAGTTTAATAAGGTTTAATGTTCGTTGCTCCTGTTTTAGTTCTAATTTTTTGGGGCAATTAAATATTTTTGGCAAGATTTGGTTTTATCCCAGTCCCATTAATTAAGATGATTGAGTTGCTATGGAGATTTGAGTATATTTTTATGAGTTTTCCAGATTTCTATAATATGGAAATTTGCTATATTTGGAAATTAGTGTAATATTTAGTATTTAAGTAGCAAAATTGAAAATCTCTCGAATTTGATTAATAAGACCATTATGCTATTATAAATAAATAAGTATTAATTAAATACATTAGTTTCAGCTATTCGGTATTAAGTTGATGTTAATGTTAGAAATTTAATTAGAATATTTTAAGTAAGCTTCCGCTGTTGAGTTTTTAGCTATAAGTTTTAGTATTTAGCTAATTAGTGTAAGTATAAGATTAGTAAGATTTAACATTATAATTTTAAGTATTTCGCTATAAGTTTAAGTATTTAGTCATCATTTAAGTAGTTAGTCACTGCTTTTAAGTTTTAGTGTTTCGGGAATTAGCGTTTAAGTATAAGGTAATTTTCTCAAGTTTAAGTATGATTTCATGGTAATTTTATATTGCGATCAACGTCGCTGATAGAATTTTATTATGATATTGTAATAAGTTAATCTGAGAATTTTACGCTACTCTCTAAAAGTGATGTAAAATTAATGTTTAATCTTATTAAGTAATTAGATTTTGCCTCATATTAGTTTGTATTAAGTAACATGATGATTCAGTCATCGTGATTAAGATTAGTAAGTCCTCATTAAGATTCAGATGTATATAGTGTACATATACATATAAGTTTAGTAAGTTCATCATTAAGCTTCCGCAATTCTTGTATGATGAATTAGTTTAAGTATTCTTCTATTTAAATTGGATCTAACATGAAGATTTACTTATAAGAATCAATTTATTAAGTTGTCTCATTAATTAATTCAGTTCCAATAATTAAGCTTGTTAAGACTTAAGTTTCCGCTGTCATCTTTAGTGTGATAAATTTATTGAGTAACCAACGTGAAAAATAAATTTACTGTGTGTTTAAGTTTATTAAGATCTTTTGTATTAGTGTATGAAAATTATGTTGAGTAACCAACGTGAAAGACAAAATTTTCATACTTTAATGTCGTGTTTTATCAAGTACCTTATAAGCAAGATAGAACACATGTTTTAAGCAACTTTTGGGTTGTAAAGAATTTCGTTGAGTAATCAACGTGAAAAACAAAATTTAGTATATTTTGAATGTCTTGTTTTGTCAAGTAACTAACGTGAAAGACAAAACACATATTTTAGTTGTTTAAGTAATTTTTAGTTCATAACGAATTTCGTTGAGTAACCAACGTGAAAATCGAAATTTGTTATGTTATAAATTTAGTATGTTTTGTCAAGTAACTATGTGAAAGACAAATCACAACATTTGTAGTTCATTAAGATAATTAAGTTATTGTATATTTTGTTGAGTAACCAACGTGAAAGACAAAATATTACATGTTGATAAGGTGAATTAAGTTATTGTATATTTTGTTGAGTAACCAACGTGAAAGACAAAATATTCTATGTTAATTGAGATGTATTGAGTATTGTATTTTGTTAAGTAACCAACGTGAAAGATATAATACAATATTCTATTTAGTCATGTATGTTTCATTAAGACTATGATCAAAATGTTGCATACACGTAGTAATGGGACAAACTTCATTTAAGTAATTAAGTTTAAGATTAATTCAGATTTATTTCTGAATATATATTGTCTCGGATATTAAAAGTATTTCTCATTCCTTAAGTTTTATTTTAGTAATTAAGTCGCTTCATCGGGAATTATCTTGCGTGATAAGCAAATCAGGTATGTCTTTTATATGCTATTTTACATTTTAATAAGTTTTTCATGTCGATAAGATCTTAAGTAAATTAGAAATTTTATGGGAGCATTCTCATTGTATCATTAATACTAAAATAATTATTAAGAATTGAAGATTTTCAGATAAATGTATCTTCAAATATGTATGTTAGTAGTTATTAGAATTGTTGTTTTACATTTTATTTAGTAGTTGTATATCATGATAGCATATTATTAAAATGTGCAATATTGTTGTTAATATTAAGTTATTTGACGTGAAGTTCAAGAGTAAGAAATTAGTTTTTCACATTTTGACAACGTCAAATATGTTGAAGCATATCGTTTAGAATATTTCGATGATGGCATAGAGAAACTTTTATATCCCAGAGATGATGTACTCCCATTAGTATTAAGTGATGTTATTAGGATACTAAGTAAGTAATATAATTATCTTCTCATAATAAGTATTGTAAATTATCTTCGAAATTATGGCACTATTGTATAGGCCATATTTCGAGGGGGAGAATTGTAGGTTTATCACTAAGATGATGACTGAGATCATTAAGTAATAGATTTTCACATCACAACTTTCAGTTTCTGTATAATGCTTTGTGTGCATTGTAATAAGAATGATCTATACAATAAGGGGGAGTACAATAAATATTATCGTCTAATACCCCGAATTAGAAAGGTATGACTATTTCCTTACATTTTATTAAGTTTGTAAGGAAATATAACATAATTAAGGGAGTGATCTGGTAAGATGAAACTTTAGTATTTCACTATTTCTTTCCTTAATCAGTTTTAGATTAATTAAGAGGATGCTTACAAACATCGTATAAGTTATATATAATTAAAGTTACCCAAATAATTTTAAGTATGAAATTAAGAAGATAAGATTATTATTAAGAAAATAAGTTGTATTTTTGTTGGCTTTTCGATAAGATTTAAGATCCTCATTTTGAAATGGGGTATTATAGTCTTCTTAACCGATGACTAAATCAGGGGGAGTTTGACATTTAAAGATATCGATCTTGAAAATAAGTGATTTGTGTAAGCACTTTTATTTTTCAAGATTCATTCTTTATGATGTCTAACCGATATTGCGTTAACAATGCTAGACATTGTTCTCACAATATCTGCTATTTAATTTTTCATCATTATTGGCCAGTAATGATGAAGAATGAGAGCAGCCACATCTAAGATCACAAATAAGCCAACAAATGTGTTAAGAAATTCAAATAATGATGATCACACTTCATATGAATAAGTTGTGAGTGATTGTCACTCATTTGAATGACTTAAAATTTTAGTTTTCCAATAGAGTCAAATCAGTAGACTGTAATGAGTCTATAAAAGCTAACGTGACTCTAAAAGGAATAATACATGCTTTTGATGTAAGTGTCATCGTAAGATGCTCATAAGCGAGACATTTCTCAATGAGTTTATTTGAGAATATTTTAGATAATTCGAACCATGCGTTCTATCATGTAAGTCAGTGAAGTGAGATATCTTAAAGTAAATCCACTCATGGATTGAAATAAGAGTATATAAGTTAAGAATATCTCATGTTCAATAAATTTGCAATAGATTTGGGTATTATAAGATATTGAGAAGGAATATTAGCGTTTCTCTTAAGATAATAAAGTTAAGCATCTATTAGAGGATGATGTACTACAGTAAGAAATAATGTTGATCAACTTAAGAGTAAGTATATTATCCTCATTGTTGTTAAGTTAAGATCTTGGTGAGTTTTATTGTTTGTTAGTATGTAAGTTTCACCAAGATATAATAAGGGGATATTTAGACTATGAGATAATGCATATCTATCATAGTCATAAGATTGAGTAGTATGCATAAATCAAGTTCACGTCTGCTCTTAAGGTCAAGGGTGATAAGTAGAGGAACAAATCAGAGATCGATCGAATAGAATCAGTTCCTTGTACTTCTGCTGTCGGAAGTTTCTTTAAGTTTGCTCAATTAATGATACACCCTGACATAGTTTAAGTTACCGGGATATTTTGACATAAATAAATTCAATCCAGCTATAGATCACTGGGTTATAAATAAGGAAAAGTTTTAAGGTTCTATAAGTGACTCAGACCTCATGATAAGATGAGTAAGAATCGACGTCATTTGAATAAAGTTTTAGTAAGATTCAGTTTTATGAGATGTGTAGCAAAATCCACAATTAATTGCTAACACTCGTATTTTGGAGTTTTATTGTGGAAAAGCTCCAATCAAGCGGTCATTATATCATGAGTGATGTATGCCGAATGTTCTTTAAGCATGAGGTCGTCGAGCAGACACTATAATTATTTTAACCGGTTTAAGAGTGGTCGACAGCATCAAACCACTTAAGTTGTTTTATATCAAGTGCAACAAGTCAAGTGTGCCGCCAAACACTTTGATATTAGGTTGCAAATGATAAAATCCAGGATCATACTATTGTTTTGAGCAAATCAGTGACAAGCAATTGCTTGCGGTACCGTTTACAAAAGGTCTTCCACCCAAGTGTTCAGTGAACACGTAGTCGACATGGGTCTTAAGGAAGAGCCTATGATCAACTGGATATTTAGGGGCCAACTGAGAGTAAGGTTACTTCTAAATGTGAGATGTATCGTGGTCGTTCGAGTCAGATAGCACGTAACTGGCTATTCTTGATGCGACGTGCCCTATATGTCAAATATAAAGAAGCTAACACTTAGTTTAGAATTAAGTAAGTATAAGTTTTGTGATTAAGTATTAAGTCAGTCTTGATCTGTGGAGATCAAGGGGGAGAATGTTGGAGTTTTGATCTCCATAAGAACCGGTCTCTGACCGTTTCTCCATTCAGTTGAACGCCCTGATCGGGGGCGTAGCCACGTTCGTGGCTGTGGGCCCCCTCTCACACCGTGCTGTATAAAAAGAGGACTAAAGGGTTAATGAAAGGGGTTAATCCTAACAGTCTAACACTAAGTATCCGATCTATTAAGCACGGAAGTGAGGGGAAGGTTCCCACGGCACTGTCACCCCGTCGACCAAGTCAGGAGTGACTTCACCGCCGCCGCCGCCATCTCTGGTCTTGGCCTTCGCCACCGTCCGACCTCCTCAACTGCAGACTCAGCACCGGATCTCTACAACGAGGTACACACAGCTCAGTGCATCCCGGTAGATCCAAACCGCTAGAGATCCATTAGCTATTCCATCAGGTTGGCCCATCCCCTGTTACTCCACCAAGCTAAGGTCGCAAGGATAAGCCGCACTAGGGAGCCACTCGAGAACTACGGAGTATCTTTTCCTTCTGAAAAAAGACCACGAATTACAACAAGCTGACAAGTGCTGCAACCGGCGCGCGCGGGACTCAAAGTTGGCCGGGCGCGGATCCGATCAGCTCGCCGAGGAGAGGCTAGGCTACTGTGTGTGTCGGTGCCGCCATCACCATGCATTCGTCGGGCACATCATCGGTGCCCCTGTGACCGAGTCTGCAGAGCGATCGTGGGCGGTGAACTGACGGATCATTACGAGCTCTGTCCTTGTCGCAGTACTCGCTCGTCGTGTTGTCCGTGGCATGCATGTGAGCCTGCTGTGACCGTGAGCCGTGTCGCCTTGCATGCGCCGTGCTTCGAGTGGCGCCCTAGCCACCACGAACCATGCATGCAGGACATGTATGGGTTTCAAGCCCCAAGTTACTACTACAGTAGTTCGGTTGATGAGCTCTATGCCTATACGCTTCGATCGTGTCTTCCTTTCCAGTGGAGGTTTTTGTTTCGAAACGGCCAAGTGGACTGATCGGAACGATGAGTTAATGGAGGGGTTGTGACGACACCGGTGCAGAACATCTGGGACTGCAACATTTACTCACAGCGATGATGCCCATCGGATCGATGATCCGATCCCATCACCATCAGTGCGGGCACCTATTTTGAATTGTCTTGCAGCATGCAATAACTGACCAAAAATCAATGCCCGGTTGAGAAATTGAGAAGCAAAGAAAAGAGAGCTGCATGCTGATCCGACAAATGATAGTACCGTACCAGGGTAACTTTGTAATTTTTTTCGAAGACTGGTCACAACTTGTTACTACTACTAAAACACACGTGTACTACACAGGAAAGAACACGTGCTATAAGTTTTTCATATACGTATTACAGACGGACATTAAGTCGAGCGGTATCACACTTTACACCCACAAGGACAGGGTGGCGGGAGCAAAGTGGAAGGGCGAGGTTATTTTACGAGCACACAAGAATTTACCACCAGCTGCATTACAGATTCCCCCACTGAAATCCTTTTTACTTATTTATCATACAGAGACGACGCCCCCCCATCCTTCCTTCTGATCTGGCGATCGATGTAGTAGCCATTGCACATTTGCTCATTCTTTCTGCTGCTGCTGCTGCTGCTGAGTGCTGAGCTTGTTGTTCGAGGGAGGGAGTGGCTAGCTGGCTACATGGCGCACTCGGCGGGGAGGCCCTGCGGGAAGCGCTTGGGGTCGGTGCAGTAGTTGTAGATCATGTACTTGCGCTGCACCCACCGCATCCGCTGCTGCCTGGTGAGGTCGAGCTCCTGGTTGTACCAGCCGCCGCCGCCTGCTGCGGATGCGCCGCCAGCGGTTCCCTCGGTGCCGACGGTGGTGGCGCCGCAGCGCGTCCTGCCGCCGGCGACGGCGACGCAGGCGTCGGCCCTGAAGGCGCGGTAGGACGCGGCGAAGGGCGCGTGGGACCAGTCCGTCTTGACGCGGCCGCCCTGCGTGGCCCAGTCGTCGGCGTTCCACAGGCTGGAGTAGAGCCGCATCGGCTGGCTCTTGGGGAACGGGATGCCCTTGCTCTCCAGGTTCCGGAAGTCCCTGATCGGCAGGTCGTCCACCATGAAGCTTTTGATTTGAGGACGCCCAGGAGATCACACGTTAATCCAAATCAATCAATGGTCCGTCATGTTAATTTACAGACGACGTCATCGAATCAGCTTTTGATGGTGTGCTTACATGATGTGCTTGGGGTTCCAGAGGATGGAGTAGGTGTGGAAGTCCTTGGTGGGGTCGAACCAGAGGCGGAACTGCTGCTCGCGCTGCCCCTGCCCCTGCGCGAACACGTTGGTGTGCAGCGTGTACGGCTCGCCGCTGACGTTGCCGAGGAACTCGAAGTCGATCTCGTCGTGCGTCGCGCCCTGCGACGAAAGCTGCACGTCGACAGCATTGTTGAGTTGATGGATCGGTCAGCCGGCTGGCCACTGGAAGCAAACAAATACTGTACGTAATCGATAAAGAGGATGCTGCTTACGTAGTAGGCGGTGACGGTGCCGGCGGAGTTGCCGGGTACGAGCTTGATCTGCATGTCGATCTTGCCGAAGAGGTACTCGTGCTTGGACTGGAAGCCGGAGCCGGAGGTGCGGTCCAGCGTGAGCGTGAGGAGCTGGCCGTTGCTGCCCAGGATCTTGCCGCGGCCGTCGCCCCAGGTGATGTCGAACTCCTGGTTGAAGTTGGCCGCCGCCGCGAGAGCAGAGCAGGCGAGGAGCAGCAACGTAATAAGCACTGGAGCCATGCTGCGTGCACACTCAAAATTCACTAAAAAAAACTGTAAGGTTGATGCCTGGAGGGAGCTCGATTGATCAACACAAGAAGCTTTGTGCGTTGTGTGTGAGCTCCTCTATGGGTGCGAGGAGGGGGTTTATATAAGGGTTTTGTTGGAAGATGATAAGAACCGGCCGGGGCGCCTATGGTGCCGCGAAGCAGAGGACCTGCTGCTGCCGGGGCCAGCCAGCCAGGCAGGCAGGCAAGCGTGTGATGTGATCATCATGTACTAGTGCGCATGAGTTGGCACCAGAGAGGAGGATGCGCCGTACCCTGTTGGAGCAAGCAGCTAGCGGCTTGATGATGGACAGGCCGCGGCCGCGGACGTACAGGCCAAGATATTTACTCAAACCGGATCCGGACGTGCAGCAGCGATTTTGAATTTTAGTCGGTTCTTACTGGACTAGTGGAATTTTGCATTCTTCTCTGGCTTCGGAATGGTGAAATTTCGTGTTTCCAATCTTTGGCTGCGTTGTTACTAGAACCTACTACTCGAATGATGTCAACATTTCACATGCACCACACTGCTAAAGAAGACTCGTGCCGACGTGGCGCGGTGCGGATATGTGGCCCTGGGCGTCTCGCGTGTAACACCCCAAATTTAAATACAACCAAATTCGAATTTGTAATATTTTAAACATTAAAAATTTAAGTAAGAAATAAATTAAAGCAAGAGAATGTGTGGAATTGTGTGTTGAATTCTTGTGAGTGCATACATGTGTGTGTGTTTGAATTTAGTTCAAATTTGAATGCACTAGTTAAAAATTTGACTAGAAACCTAAGTATGTAATCAGAAAACCCTTCTCCCTTTTAATCTTGTTTTGGGCCGAAACCCCAACTCCCTCACCGCAGCCCATTCTTTACTCTTCCTCCCGGCCCAGCCCGCTCCCTCGCGCGCGCGCGCGCGCGCGTCGCACTGCGCCTCGGATCCTCCGCCCTCCCCGTCGTTTTCTTCGCTTCGCTGACAGCCGGGCCCCGCCCGTCAGCCCTCTCCCCCACGTTTCTTTCTTCTCTCGCGAGGATCGCCGCGGGCCCCTCAATCCGGCGCGGCGCGGACGCCAAAAAAACCCCCCGCCCCGGCCTATAGGCGCCATGAATCCGCGGCTCCCTAGCCTCCGTGTCCCGCACGCACCCGCCGCCTATAAAACCCCACCCAGCTCGGACACTAAACCCCGCCCCCGTCCCTTCACCGTGCGGGAGCCCTGCTCCGCCGCAAAACTCCCTCCGGTGAGCTCCTCGCCGCGCAAATCTCCCCGTCTACCCCCCCCTTCGATCACATGCTCACCCTTCCGCGTTATGCAGGTGCTCGGAGGCGCCGCTCGGACCGTCCCCGACGTACCTCGCCGCGTGAAACCCTAGTCCGGCAAGCATCCGGTGAGCACCGACACCCTCATCGTCGTTCTACCCCCTCTACCCCCACTCCTCACCGTGCTGACCTAACCTGCGTGTTCGCCGCTCTTCAGTACACCCCTCGGGCAAGTTGGAACCGAGAGACCTCCCCTCCGGCGCTGATCCGCCGAAGTCCGTCGAGCCGTCGCCGTCTACCCCCGTCGCACGCTCGCACCCCACCTCCTCGGGCCGATCAGACCCGCTTGGTGAGTTCCCCAGTCCGCTCTCTCTCGCTTCGTGCTCTCAGATCTCTGGATTAGGTCGTTTTAGCGTGGATCAGTGGGCTCCGGCGAGCTCCGGGGTGCCGCCCATGGCGCGCCGCCGTGGGGGCCTGCCGCCGGCAGCCAAGTCTGGCCGAGAGGGTCCTCGGCCCTTAGATCTTGATCTTGCGGCCTGGATTAGATCACCCCATAACCCTTCGCAATTTAAAATCCGGACCGATCATTTTATATCCTAGGGCTTGCATGCGGCCACGTCACGCGTTAGATCTGGGCCGTGGACCTAGGATCCGGCGGCCCATGTTATATCCTGCGTACCCCTTCGGCTTTTTACCCCCTCACCCCTGGAGTTTCTGTTTTCTTTGCAAGTAGGCCCCTGGTTTTTATAAAATGCTCCTGTGTTGTTCTGTAATTAAATAAAATGGTGTTCTAACCCCTAGAGCCACTGGAAACTAGCCTTGAACCCCCTGTTAACTTCTGAATAATTATAATAATGCCCCTAAGTACTCTGTTTTGCATATAGACCCCTGGAAACATTATAGAATAGCATTTAAACCCTGTAGCTCACTGTTTTGATAATTTAGTCCCTGCAGCACCAGTTTATTTTGCATGGAAGCCCTTGGAATGATAGTAATTAGCAATTCTAACACCTGCACTAGTGTGTTTTTCGCAATAAAAGTCCCTGTTTAATTCTGAATTTGCATGAAACACTTGTTAACTTATTTTTCTTGCATGTATGTCCCTGTAATTAAAATAAAATGGCTCTTGGACCACGCAGTACACTGTTAAGACACACTAGCATTTGCTGTAGAATGTATTTATCACTAAAAGTCCTTAGTTAATTATGAAATCACATAAATAACTTGAGAACTTGTTGTTTTTGCACTGCAATCAGTTTTAGCTAATAGCAAGCTTTGTGTTGTACTTAATTTTGGTAGAGAAGCCCCATTTCAATACTGTTCACACCAAAATAATCTTGTAGCAAAATAGTTGCATGAGATACACTCCTCAATATTTGTTAAAGCATATCAATACTGAAAGTATGTAATAAAACGTATTATTGCATGAGATAATGATTTGTACCCTAAATGTATCATTCTTCCATGTATCATTGCACGCGATAATACTGAAACATACTCTTGCTCACATTAAATGATTTATAATGTATGTTTACTTTAATATTGCATGCATGTTTATGTGTGGTTCCTCATTAAGATTAATGAATTGCCTTAGAAGCCTGTTTTGTTAACTTAATCATTATTTAATTATGCGAGTTAAGCTATAAAACGTTGCTATAACCTGATAAAACCCCATAACACCGAGTTAAGCCGAAATCGTGCGTAGGCTCTCGTTACGATGTAGGATAATTTTGTTGTACTCTTTATTACTTGCTTTGCGTGTATGGTGTACTATTATTGAATGTGCGTATTTATCTCTTTTTTCGGTAGTTTATTCGTTCTCGGGCCTTGATCGTGATGCGACGTGAAGACTTGGAAGATCAAGCGTTCTACCAGAAGACTGAGCAGCTACATGAAATAAAGAAAAGGCAAGTGTCCTTGACCACTTTGCACCGGTTAGGAATTATTAAGGACATAGATAGAATTAGCTGCATGCAAGTCTTAAATTGAATCCTATGTTAGGAATGTTTCCCTAGATTTCCATAATATTCCTTGTTGCTCTGTCGGGTAGATGTTAGGGTATTCTGTGGGTGGTTACAACTGCTTAGCCATGCTGTCATAGTTGGGGGGAGTAACTTTAATTACAATTGCTAATCTGTCTACTCTACTATTATCTGCATTACTGTGGTTCTGATGGTGGGATGTAGTTGATAGGAATCTAGACAGGCAGGATTGAGTGGTGGGTGCAGTACGCACGAGACTCGGGCTCATAGTGTTGGCGCCTGTTCTAGATTCTAAGGACCGGTTCTTGGTGACATTGCGACCAGGTATTACCGTGCCACCACATGACGTTATGGAACGGCTTAGCCAATTAATTAGGAGATCTTTCAATAAGTATGGGCAATGGATTGGTGCGGGGAACGAGTTCAGCGTTACCTGCTCTGGGATCCGCATGGCTCAAGAGGGGGCTGCCACGTCGGAGGGTGTACTCCAGTATGTCGTGGTAGGCGAAACCTTAGAGTGCTCGTACTTGTCGGGAGACCCTTTGTAAAGGCTCTGTTGTGACCTTCTGGCCACACACCTTAGGCAGTGTGAAGAGTGATTGGCTATCACCGGCAAAAAGGAGGTTCTTAGTCCACCTGGAGACAGGGGATGAAATCACAACATGTGGGTAAAGTGGTACAAACTCTGCAGAGTGTAAATCTATCTAGATAGCCGTGCTCACGGTCACGAGCGCGCCTGGTAGTACTGCCTTGATTAGTTGGGACTGGTTGGTTGGTTGGTAGCCGGGTGGTGTAACCTGGTGAGTCGGGTGGGTAACCCGATGAGTTTGGTCCCGGGTGGGGTAACCCGGTGAGTTGGCATCCAGGTGGGTAACCTGGATGGTGGTGAGTCAGGTGGGTGTAACCTGATAGTTTATAATATTGCTATATATATATATGTCTTTCACCTAGTAAATAGGATGCTAAGGTCAACATAGGAAATTAAGGATGCATAGAGGCATAACCCGTGTCAGCTTTTCCTCATTGAATAACCCGCATGTCATAACTTCCACACTTGCGGAGTACATTAGGTACTCATCCTTGCTTCTTTCCTTTTCTTTTTGTACATGTTATGCTGCTCAGGTAAAAGATGATTCAAGCGAAGATGGAGTCTAGAAGGTCGCGTTGCTGCCAGTCGATGTGCCTGTGGCGTGCCCTGCTTGTTTATCTCTTCCGCTGTTGTTCGTAGATGTTTTAAGGTAATAATTGTTGTTTTATTCGATATAGAACTGTTTACCATATTTTGTCGTGCATGTATGATCAAACTGATCCTGGCATACATGCAGGTTTGCCCTGTTTTACATTGTGTAAAATGGGGTGTGACAAAGGTGGTATCAGAGCTATATATCGACTCTAGGCACGTGACCTTAGTTAGAATGGACGTTTAAGTGTCTCCATTTGACCTCGTTTGTGAAGAAGAAGACTCGACTCAACCGATAAGACTTTCAAGATCTACATGAGAAGATAGCTGCAAGCGAGAAGAAGACTGCTTGAAGATTTGTTATATTCACTCGTTTAGGTCCTCTCTTGATTAGCGAGTGAAGTCTACACCTTGCCACACCGAAAATAGTAGACGCTGATTGATGTATTGCAATAATAAACGAACACATAAAATATGGCTTTTTCTTGTTTAAGGGGGGTAGCCCATCATTAATCAAATCTTAACTTTGGTAACACTAGTATATTTTAATAGAAAATAAAAATAAAAAAATTGTAGTCCGTGTTTTAAAATGCATTTGAGTAACACATCCTATTTTGAAAACTATACTAAAATCTTGACCTCACTCAACATCTAATCTAGAGAAAGATGGATTAATGTTCAAATTAATGATTCTAAAATGTGTCATAAATTAAAAACAAATAACATTTCCTTTGTAGTGATTTAATACGAAACGTGTAATTCCTAATTAATGATAATTAAAACTTGAGTAGCGATGAACTATCTGATAAAAAGTTAAATTTTAACAATTGTCATATTGTAATGCTGCATTTTTGTTGTAACACTAGTATTTTTCCAAAAGATAATAAAATCAAATATGCATTCAACATTTTAACATATATTTTATTAACATGATTTATTTTAGAAACCATACTTAAATTGTTGGCAAACTAAAAATTTAATATTGGGAAAGAAAGAATGATATTCTAACTTAATGTTATTTAATGTGTGATAATTATAATTTAAAAGTGATGATAATTTAATTCATAGTGTTTCATATTAAAATGCAGTCTCATAATTGTTTATAATGAAAGTCTATGCTTTAATGAAATGTTTTCTAAACTTAGTCTAAAACAACTTGTCATGTTGTATTGCGATGTGTGATCCTTGATTTGATGTTGATTGGGTGATTAAATATTTGTTTGAATATTAAAATTTGAATTATAACAAGAAATAAAATTATTTAGTAAATGGAGTAAAACCTAGTTCTCTTTTCGTCATGCGTTTTTGAATCTCGGGGCGAGATTCCGTTTAAGGGGGGTAGATTTGTAACACCCCAAATTTAAATACAACCAAATTCGAATTTGTAATATTTTAAACATTAAAAATTTAAGTAAGAAATAAATTAAAGCAAGAGAATGTGTGGAATTGTGTGTTGAATTCTTGTGAGTGCATACATGTGTGTGTGTTTGAATTTAGTTCAAATTTGAATGCACTAGTTAAAAATTTGACTAGAAACCTAAGTATGTAATCAGAAAACCCTTCTCCCTTTTAATCTTGTTTTGGGCCGAAACCCCAACTCCCTCACCGCAGCCCATTCTTTACTCTTCCTCCCGGCCCAGCCCGCTCCCTCGCGCGCGCGCGCGCGCGCGTCGCACTGCGCCTCGGATCCTCCGCCCTCCCCGTCGTTTTCTTCGCTTCGCTGACAGCCGGGCCCCGCCCGTCAGCCCTCTCCCCCACGTTTCTTTCTTCTCTCGCGAGGATCGCCGCGGGCCCCTCAATCCGGCGCGGCGCGGACGCCAAAAAAACCCCCCGCCCCGGCCTATAGGCGCCATGAATCCGCGGCTCCCTAGCCTCCGTGTCCCGCACGCACCCGCCGCCTATAAAACCCCACCCAGCTCGGACACTAAACCCCGCCCCCGTCCCTTCACCGTGCGGGAGCCCTGCTCCGCCGCAAAACTCCCTCCGGTGAGCTCCTCGCCGCGCAAATCTCCCCGTCTACCCCCCCCCCCCCCCCTTCGATCACATGCTCACCCTTCCGCGTTATGCAGGTGCTCGGAGGCGCCGCTCGGACCGTCCCCGACGTACCTCGCCGCGTGAAACCCTAGTCCGGCAAGCATCCGGTGAGCACCGACACCCTCATCGTCGTTCTACCCCCTCTACCCCCACTCCTCACCGTGCTGACCTAACCTGCGTGTTCGCCGCTCTTCAGTACACCCCTCGGGCAAGTTGGAACCGAGAGACCTCCCCTCCGGCGCTGATCCGCCGAAGTCCGTCGAGCCGTCGCCGTCTACCCCCGTCGCACGCTCGCACCCCACCTCCTCGGGCCGATCAGACCCGCTTGGTGAGTTCCCCAGTCCGCTCTCTCTCGCTTCGTGCTCTCAGATCTCTGGATTAGGTCGTTTTAGCGTGGATCAGTGGGCTCCGGCGAGCTCCGGGGTGCCGCCCATGGCGCGCCGCCGTGGGGGCCTGCCGCCGGCAGCCAAGTCTGGCCGAGAGGGTCCTCGGCCCTTAGATCTTGATCTTGCGGCCTGGATTAGATCACCCCATAACCCTTCGCAATTTAAAATCCGGACCGATCATTTTATATCCTAGGGCTTGCATGCGGCCACGTCACGCGTTAGATCTGGGCCGTGGACCTAGGATCCGGCGGCCCATGTTATATCCTGCGTACCCCTTCGGCTTTTTACCCCCTCACCCCTGGAGTTTCTGTTTTCTTTGCAAGTAGGCCCCTGGTTTTTATAAAATGCTCCTGTGTTGTTCTGTAATTAAATAAAATGGTGTTCTAACCCCTAGAGCCACTGGAAACTAGCCTTGAACCCCCTGTTAACTTCTGAATAATTATAATAATGCCCCTAAGTACTCTGTTTTGCATATAGACCCCTGGAAACATTATAGAATAGCATTTAAACCCTGTAGCTCACTGTTTTGATAATTTAGTCCCTGCAGCACCAGTTTATTTTGCATGGAAGCCCTTGGAATGATAGTAATTAGCAATTCTAACACCTGCACTAGTGTGTTTTTCGCAATAAAAGTCCCTGTTTAATTCTGAATTTGCATGAAACACTTGTTAACTTATTTTTCTTGCATGTATGTCCCTGTAATTAAAATAAAATGGCTCTTGGACCATGCAGTACACTGTTAAGACACACTAGCATTTGCTGTAGAATGTATTTATCACTAAAAGTCCTTAGTTAATTATGAAATCACATAAATAACTTGAGAACTTGTTGTTTTTGCACTGCAATCAGTTTTAGCTAATAGCAAGCTTTGTGTTGTACTTAATTTTGGTAGAGAAGCCCCATTTCAATACTGTTCACACCAAAATAATCTTGTAGCAAAATAGTTGCATGAGATACACTCCTCAATATTTGTTAAAGCATATCAATACTGAAAGTATGTAATAAAACGTATTATTGCATGAGATAATGATTTGTACCCTAAATGTATCATTCTTCCATGTATCATTGCACGCGATAATACTGAAACATACTCTTGCTCACATTAAATGATTTATAATGTATGTTTACTTTAATATTGCATGCATGTTTATGTGTGGTTCCTCATTAAGATTAATGAATTGCCTTAGAAGCCTGTTTTGTTAACTTAATCATTATTTAATTATGCGAGTTAAGCTATAAAACGTTGCTATAACCTGATAAAACCCCATAACACCGAGTTAAGCCGAAATCGTGCGTAGGCTCTCGTTACGATGTAGGATAATTTTGTTGTACTCTTTATTACTTGCTTTGCGTGTATGGTGTACTATTATTGAATGTGCGTATTTATCTCTTTTTTCGGTAGTTTATTCGTTCTCGGGCCTTGATCGTGATGCGACGTGAAGACTTGGAAGATCAAGCGTTCTACCAGAAGACTGAGCAGCTACATGAAATAAAGAAAAGGCAAGTGTCCTTGACCACTTTGCACCGGTTAGGAATTATTAAGGACATAGATAGAATTAGCTGCATGCAAGTCTTAAATTGAATCCTATGTTAGGAATGTTTCCCTAGATTTCCATAATATTCCTTGTTGCTCTGTCGGGTAGATGTTAGGGTATTCTGTGGGTGGTTACAACTGCTTAGCCATGCTGTCATAGTTGGGGGGAGTAACTTTAATTACAATTGCTAATCTGTCTACTCTACTATTATCTGCATTACTGTGGTTCTGATGGTGGGATGTAGTTGATAGGAATCTAGACAGGCAGGATTGAGTGGTGGGTGCAGTACGCACGAGACTCGGGCTCATAGTGTTGGCGCCTGTTCTAGATTCTAAGGACCGGTTCTTGGTGACATTGCGACCAGGTATTACCGTGCCACCACATGACGTTATGGAACGGCTTAGCCAATTAATTAGGAGATCTTTCAATAAGTATGGGCAATGGATTGGTGCGGGGAACGAGTTCAGCGTTACCTGCTCTGGGATCCGCATGGCTCAAGAGGGGGCTGCCACGTCGGAGGGTGTACTCCAGTATGTCGTGGTAGGCGAAACCTTAGAGTGCTCGTACTTGTCGGGAGACCCTTTGTAAAGGCTCTGTTGTGACCTTCTGGCCACACACCTTAGGCAGTGTGAAGAGTGATTGGCTATCACCGGCAAAAAGGAGGTTCTTAGTCCACCTGGAGACAGGGGATGAAATCACAACATGTGGGTAAAGTGGTACAAACTCTGCAGAGTGTAAATCTATCTAGATAGCCGTGCTCACGGTCACGAGCGCGCCTGGTAGTACTGCCTTGATTAGTTGGGACTGGTTGGTTGGTTGGTAGCCGGGTGGTGTAACCTGGTGAGTCGGGTGGGTAACCCGATGAGTTTGGTCCCGGGTGGGGTAACCCGGTGAGTTGGCATCCAGGTGGGTAACCTGGATGGTGGTGAGTCAGGTGGGTGTAACCTGATAGTTTATAATATTGCTATATATATATATGTCTTTCACCTAGTAAATAGGATGCTAAGGTCAACATAGGAAATTAAGGATGCATAGAGGCATAACCCGTGTCAGCTTTTCCTCATTGAATAACCCGCATGTCATAACTTCCACACTTGCGGAGTACATTAGGTACTCATCCTTGCTTCTTTCCTTTTCTTTTTGTACATGTTATGCTGCTCAGGTAAAAGATGATTCAAGCGAAGATGGAGTCTAGAAGGTCGCGTTGCTGCCAGTCGATGTGCCTGTGGCGTGCCCTGCTTGTTTATCTCTTCCGCTGTTGTTCGTAGATGTTTTAAGGTAATAATTGTTGTTTTATTCGATATAGAACTGTTTACCATATTTTGTCGTGCATGTATGATCAAACTGATCCTGGCATACATGCAGGTTTGCCCTGTTTTACATTGTGTAAAATGGGGTGTGACATCGCGTCTGCTGTCTTCCTCTATACTGTACAGTACGTACGTAGGAGCCGGCTACTCCGAAGGTGGTGAGAGCAGCACCTCAAGGTCGAAGCAGCACTCATCGTTGGACACCCAGACTGGCGACTGCGAAGGATATGGCGTCGTGGCGATGCACACGGCCATGGACACTGGTCCACGGGCTCGCCAGTCACGTGCTGTCCTCCTCGCATCGCCTGCTAGCTGCTGATGCCAGAAGATGATGATCCGCGCTCAGGTCAGGTCAGGCTTATCCAGTCAGTCGCCTTTTGGAGTCACGGACGTACGGGTCCAGCCCCTGCTATGCTAGCTGCACCTCCGTCCGACCGAATTGGACGGATATGACCTAGTATGATGGGTTCCCGCGGCAGGCACCGACGCAGGTTCATCGCACCTCGGCGGTGCGATTCTGGACTTGTTCTGGTGCTGTGTGGAGAGACTGTCACTGGAGACGGATTGATTTCAGCAGCGCGGTGCCGGCAGCTGAATTGTATTGACTCAGTCAGGCCATTGTTTTCCATACAACATCCATCAATTACTCGGAGGTTGGCTGCGACATTCATGCACCTCCACGTGCCGCGCCCCCACGTACTAAAATCTCCACTCATTTCAGTTCACCTCATACAGTACTAAAATCTATGGAGGCTGGAAGACCCAGGCGAGAGTCCATGTCACCTGATTTTGTTTTGTGTGCTCCATTCCGTTCCAATGACCTCGCCTGATTTTGTTGTCAATCCTGTCCTGATACGGAGGCCCAGTCGCCAAAGGCATCCCAACTTGACCCGATTGCCGTTCCTTCCCTTTTGCTATGGGCCTATTCGGCGCACCACGGTTCATTGAGGTTGGGACAGGCTGCATATGCCGCACCAAGTGAGCCCATTTCGTGAAACAGCCCACGCGGACACTAATCGCCTCTTCGAAACGGAAGTGGCCCATGCATTTTGTATCGGACCGTGGCTTCACCGCAGCCGTAGGTGCAGTATAAAAATACACCTGAATTATTCTTCTTCTTCTTCTTCTTCGGACATCTTCCTCTCCCTGCAAGTCAACTCAATTCGATCGGCAACCCGGCACAACAGCATCACCTCTGAGCCGTGCACTGATGAGACTCAGAGCAGATAGCTGCCGTCGAAGAATGCATGCATAGACACTTGGGCAGAGATAGATCCATGTCCTCCTACTGTAGTACTGTGTGTGCACGCTGCTCGCGCGGCCACCAGCGATCACCAAACGGCGGTAAAACGTGCCGGCGTTCGGCAGCATCAATGCATCATGAGTGACACAGAGATGGCCGCACCGCACCCTTTTCACTCTCCCGTGCACACATCTCTCCCGCGACGCCGGCTCTATTTCTCGTAACGCGGTGGCGGAAGGAAGGCTGCCATTGCCCGTTGGGATTCAAGGCTCATCAATGTGCGTGGGGTCTTGGTAGGTGCAGCATCGGTAACTGCCCTGTACCCGGGGATAGGCTGCTCTTGTGCAGCTTTCCCTGTTTCGCTCTGCACCGGCTGTAAAGATCCTTTCAGTTACTAGGCCACACTGCTCTACAATGTTTCCTTCTTCCGTTTAGTACGAGTAATATGAGCAACCATTTTGCTCTGCGGAAATTGGTGTTTAGCCCAAGGAACTCAGGTCAGCAACACTCTGGTGAGCTCGCCACAGCTCACTGATGAGCGCTAGTGGCTTCCAAAACCTCCCATTTGTTTCGCTTCGCCACCTCACCTCACCACACCTGCTGTGCTGAGAACTCCGGTCTCCTCGCTCGCGCCCTCGCCCACCAAACTCCAGCGCGCGCGCCCTTGTGCGCTACCCTGTCAAAAGCAAAACTCGTCTCCCGCAACTCCGCGATCAGGGACGCCGGGCGCGCGCCGTGCCCATGAGGCGGCGGCTACGGTGGTCACGGGCCGCCGCCGCGCTGTGCCTCGCCATCGTCTTGCTTCAGCTAGCCGGCGACAGCGTGGCCGAACCGAGTGCGGTGCCCTCGTCGAGGCAAGCGCACGGTCACGCTCGTCACAGAGGGAACGCGCCGCCGCCGCCGCCGATACAGGCCTCGCGGCCCGTGCACCACGCTGTGGCCATGGGCGAAGGAGGCGGCGCGGCGGTCAGCTTCGACGCTGCTGCCGCAGTGGCCCGGTGCGAGGAAGCAAACGGCGCTGAAGCGGCACGAGTTGCTGCTCCGTGCGCTGATGACGACGACCACGACGACAAGCGGCGCATCCGGACAGGTCCTAACCCGTTGCACAACAGATGATCGTGCGCCAAGGATCGGAGGCAGCAGGAGAGTTCTCCCCAACAACAATTCAGGCGACTGAAGCAGCAGATGTCAGTCTTTGGTGCGCATCTCCTTGTTCATCACTGACATGTGCTCACCCTGACTAGATAGTGATCTAGCTAGTGATTTTTTATATATATTTTTTGAAGTTTAGATTCTAATTTCAGTACCTCTTCTTCCCTTTTCGAGCTATTGTCAGCCAGTACTCTGTATATTCTGCGTAGCTGTGTTCTCATGTTCTATCAGAAACCAGAATTTGAATTGTCCGGGTGAGCTCTTCTTTCCCTGCTTTCGCTAGTGAGGCGTTTGTTTCAATTCTAGAAGAGGAAGATTCTTCTGTTCATCATAACTGAATTGCGTGTCAGCGCCTCCAAAAGCTTCACAAGACTAAGATCCTCTGAAACGAGGGATCTTCAGCGATCCCATGAGTATCTTGTGTAGGGCCTGTGCGTGACAGAGATGGCTTAACTTGGCTTCCTAACTACTGTAAACATAACAGTGCTTTTACAAGCTACGGGCTACTCGGATACTACACTGATCAAGCACATAATCTGCTCCCTTCAAGACCAGCGCTTGTGTTAATGCTCGTGCCCTTTTGCCTGTCCCTTTTCTTGATTAGGATGCTATGCCATGCATCTCTGATGCTTGAATTGAAGGCCACTCTGCATATGTGTACTGGCCTCGGTACAATCCTACATTGTAAAGGTGGCCAGCAAATGTGAAGCAGCAGTATATCTCTGAAGATATCCCAGGAAAAGGGCTGTGGCTGTATTTGGTGGCTCTTCCCTTCCTAGTACTATGAGTAGGAGATGTGCTCCATGGATTGTTCTTGGCCCGGGGAATCCTTTGCCAGCTCTTCAAACTTGTTCAAGGGGCAGTGGTCCAACAACCAGCTGCATCCCTTTGGTTTTTGCAATGGTTCTCCGAGCCTTTATGTGGCTGGCAGGAGAGGAGCAGGGAGTAAAGTTCTGAAACAAAAATTGTACCAATTCATATCCCCGTCTATATATGGTAGTAGGAGTTAAAGCTTCTGGTCCTGGGCCTCAACTGGTTCCTGTCCTCGTGGAGACCGGGAAGGAAATGGCATGTGAACTTTGTAAGCATACAAAAGCAACAGCCATCCGTCCATAGTTCATTGATCGGCTTCTGGAGGTTAGGTGGTTTAGTTTTCGGATATTGTTCATGATAATACATGATTGTGTAAAGACTTTCAAAATAGCATCATCAACATTCACGTATTCCACAAAATCAATAAGAAAAACATGAGCAATACAACCCACTAAATGCGATAATAAAGCATGCAAGATAAGTATTAGAAACAGCATGATGGACACTAAATGTATGTCAACGTCAGTAAACATAAGTTATACTACCACCAAGAGTGCATAAATGGTGGACTAGGGCTACAGAGTACAAACAAGTGGAGCATGAGTACAAACAGGCACTGGCTATCGGGGTAGCCCATACATTTACACCTTCCTAATAAGAAGAAACAACCTTTGATCGAGCTCAAAGCTAGCAGAATTGGAAGGATCAACCTTAAGCATCATCAGGAGGCCACCGAAAGATGCATAAATCTCTCTGTAACCATAGCAACGGCGTTTTTTAATTAGAATGCAGCGTAAGGTAAACTGGGTAAAACTTGATTGAGGAACATGCACCTCAAATTTGTAAATAGGTATGAGAAAACTTTGCTCCTTGAAACACAATTTACGAGGTAATGTTCCAGTTGAGCAACTAAAACAGTACCCAGCAAATACCATTGTGCTAAATTTATGTTTTTTTCTGACGGATTTTCAGGTTTCTAACTTTTATCCAATATGGACCCTTTGAACAAAAGCAGCAGGACAGAACGGTATTTGTAATAAAATGTATCCAAGAACAAAGAGACATCATGTTAATAATGAAAACATATTGGCACACTCAAAAGTAGCAGGATTTCCCTTTTTAATCAAGAACCAGGGACTGATCGTTATCTTGAGATCTCTTGAGCTTTGATGACACAAGAAAATAATCGACATATTCAAGTTATGTACTCCTTGGAGTCACATATTTTGATGCTATGAGGGCAACATATAGAATGATAAACAAATCAGAGTGTAGGGTAGAGACTAGAGAGCATATCCAAAAAGGTTATTCCAACTATTAGGGGATCATTGAATAATCATTGTGTGTGGTTATCAGAAATAAAGTCCTGGAATATCAATTTGGGTTCTATAAATGTGAAGAAAGTAGAAACAAAATTAGTCTCCGGAAAATGGATTTATAGCATCATAACTGCAGAACGAAATCCCACAATATCATTTTTTGTTTGTGGATTAAATTTGTTAAATAGAGTTTCAGGAGAAGGGAAAAACATACACTCATAGCATCATAAAAGGAGACATATCCCACAATTTAATCCTAGTGGATTAAATTCGCTAATTAGAGTTTCAGGAGGAAAAGACCATACACTTTAGCATGTTGACCATCCTCTGAGATCTTGTAAAGCTTTCCGTGCATGACATAGTCGTAACTGTCAGCAAGTGTCTTTCTAGCAGCCTGAAACAAAGCGATGCGTACTATTATCATCCCATGTCAAGTACTTATCCAGACAAATGTGGCTATCGAATCATAAGCCTGAGTGAAAACAAGACAACAATCTGGCAACCAGAACACAATCAAAGCTGCATTTTCTCGCTGAACTGATGACCGGTCAGTAAGATGGATAAGGTGCATCACCTGTGTGTAGTAGCCAGTGTCCTGTGTTCCGTCCAGGTTAAGAGTCTGGGTTAAAAGCATGGTGAACTTTTCACCTTGTTTCATTGGATAGACCTCGGTGGCGACATCTAACTGCATGTAGGTATCCTGCTGCTCGTTTTTAGCTTCAACACGAGTAACTGTATACGGAAACGAAATCGAAAACGGCAACATCAGTTCAAGCCATATTTGCAGTAACATTAACACGGTTATGCGAAAGCGTTAGTCCGGGCAATATAGATTGATCAGCAAAAATGGCGAAGTTCAAGACTTCACTAAGGCACCACTAACGGCAATGTGCAAGCGGAATCTACCTCTGTCAAACTTCTTGCCATCGGGGTCGAGCCTGGACACAATGAAGGTTTCCTCGTAGAGACTCTCAGCCATTGTTCCTGTCCACGGTAGAAAGCAGCCACTTAACATACAGTCGTTCCCCTAGGTCTAATACATGTACTATATATAATTGTGATTAAGTTAGATCCTATCATAAATTTCTTTAACTAGGGTTTGGGGTGCACCCTTACGCAGCAGCGGCAAGGAGTAGAAGGGACGAGAATACCTGGTGGGTGCTCGGCGGCGGCGACGGGCCAGGCGAATGGGTAGCAGAGGGCGTAGCGCGCAGCTCGCCGGTTGGAACTCCGTCCGCTGCACTGGACCAAAGGCAAAGAGACCGAAGACCGGTGGCTTGTGAAGCGCTGGCGGCGATTCGGTGGTAATGGTATTGGAAGCGGTGGCCGGTGGGTGGGACCACGGGGTTGGAATCTATGGTCTGGGCCTTGGCCCATTTGTGCCTTGCTCGGTCCAAACCTATATGGGCTTTCCAGGCCCTTGTATAAATCTGTCCAATGTCAGGTGATTAGGGACTCCTGATCAGTAGGAGAGTATCATGTTAATAATTTATTGTATTGACTATAAAAGAAATTTATTAGGATATAGATATAGAATAATTTATCATTGTTTTAACTATAGAGAAATATTATAAGTTAAGATTTAAATCACCCCTGGCTGAATATTACTACATTAGCAAGGGCCATAATTTATTTGGTTTACTCTTTAGAGTAATCAACACTCGACACGTCACACATTTTTTGTAAGGCAAACATAGAGTTCCTTGGCCGCCAAGTAGCGCATGCAGGTTATGGGTTCCTCGTGCTTATTTTAGTGCAATTTGAGTTGTTGCCGCACCAAGGAAATGCTTAATCTAGTCTCGAAATAAAAAGAAATGGGGATACCTACCAGTACCAGAGTGTACCACTAACACTAATGATACTCTACGCCCTGTCAGAAACAAGGTCAACTCTCCAGGTCCAGGCTCATAGTTTCTGATCGACTCCAAGCACAGAGTCGGTTCCAAGCAGATCAGAAGCAGCTATATAGACGCGTGAAATGGCTTGGATGATTCAATCAATCCACGAGCAAGTCGCATTCGCATCCACACAAAAAAGATACACAATACGTTCGACTGCATAAATCACATAACAGCAAGTTTGGAGCATGAAGCCCGCGGTGAGCTGGAGCTCCGTGGGCTCCCTGTTGGCCACCGCCGTGGTGGTGCGCAACATCCTCCCGCCGGAGGCGCACGGCCTGCTGCGCGCGCTGATCGGGCACGTGGCGGCCGCCTTCGTCCAGCCGACCGACACCATCGTCATCCAGGAGACGGACGCCAACGGCGTGCCCAACGAGCTCTACGACGCGGCGCAGCTCTACCTCGGCGCGCGCTGCCTCGCCGCGGCCCCCGCGCTGCACCTCCACAAGGCGCACGGCGCGCCGAGCTCCGTGGCGTCGCTGCCGGAGTCCCACACCACGGGCGACGAGTTCCAGGGCGTCCGCGTGACGTGGACGTCGCAGGCGGACGGATTCTCGTCCTCCAGCCGCCGAGGCTACGGCGGGCCACCGGTCCTTCAGCGACGCCTGGTCCTTCAGTTCCGGCGCCGCGACCGCGCCAAAGTGCGCGACGAGTACATCCCTCACGTCCTCGACGAAGGGACGAAGCTCCGGCTTAACACGCGGGAGCGGAAGCTGTACACCAACTCTCGCAATTTCGGCTACGGCGGCGGCGGTGGCGGCGCCGACGATCACCAGATGCTGTGGTCGTCGCACACGTTCGCCCATCCGTCCACGTTCGACACGCTCGCCCTCAACCCGGCGCTCCGCGAGGACCTCCGCGCGGACCTGCTCCGGTTCGTGGGCCGGCGGGAGAACTACGCGCGCGCCGGCCGCGCGTGGAAGCGTGGGTACCTGCTCCACGGCCCGCCCGGCACCGGCAAGACCAGCCTCATCGCGGCCATGGCCAACCTCCTCGAGTTCGACATCTACGACCTGGAGCTCACCGCGGTGGGGACCAACTCCGACCTCCGGAGGCTGCTCGCCTCAACGCGGCCCAAGTCGCTCATCGTCGTCGAGGACATCGACTGCTCCCTCGCCCTCTTCGACCGGACAAAAAACCCGCTAGGTGACGATGCCGTGCCAAATCCGGGAATGCCGTACCAGATCACCGGGACGACGATGGTGTTTCCGTCGATGGAGTCGGACATGATGCATCGGGACAGGTTTAGCCTGTCCGGCGTGCTCAACTTCGTGGACGGGCTCTGGTCATCATGCGTAGGGGAGCGGCTCGTCGTGTTCACCACCAACCACGTCGACCGCCTCGACCCGGCGCTGCTCCGGCCCGGCCGGATGGACCGCAAGATTGAGCTCGGGTACTGCACGCCCCCCGCGCTGCGCGTGCTCGCCAACAACTACCTCAGCGACGACTGCGGCATTGGTGACGAAGACGACCGTGAGCTACCTCACGATTGCGAGGGGCTGATGAGAGAGGCCGGGGCGCTGCTCGAAGAGGTCCAAGTGACGCCTGCTGATGTCGCGGAGGTGTTCATGGGATGCGACGGTGACGGAGCCCACGCCGCGTTGCGGAAGCTCGTTGACGACCTCAACGGCAGGAAAAATGTTCAAGTGCGCGCCAACATGTAAAGCCAGTGACAGTGTTCATCTGGGTTGCTATCAATCAGGTTACTCCCTCCGTCCCTATGAACTTGTCGCTTAGTTCATTTTTGAACTACAAAGCGATAAGTTCATGAAGACGGAATAAGGAGTATCACCGATCAGGTGCTCTCAAGGTCGGCGTCGAGGATTACTCCAAATGATATTACAACAAACAAATGGATTCTGATCTATCCTCTTACACATATATTCTGATGGGAATATTTGACCCTTAAATAAAATGAACCGAGGGAGTACAAGACACTGAAATGTCTGAACAATCCGCAAACTGCAACGCCTGATTGGAATAAATGGACATCACATTTGGTGAAAATGAAACATACAAAAGAATTCTTATCAATTTGAGTACGAACAAAAAAAAAACTAATTTGCGTGTCATGACCTGCGTGCCGAGACGACATTGACACTAAACGATAACCGCTTTATTTCCTCCTAAAAGCTCCAAATAAATCAAAGCTTAAATCCGATGATAACAAAGATGATTGCATCCAATAACTAGCTAGCTAAGTTGCAATAAATATGCATGTTGCAACAGCATGCAGAGACCATTATATGTAAAGCGCAACCAAATATATATATGTAAGGGCATCAAGGTTATTATTACCATGCTAGCTACCTAAATACAGTATTATACGAAGTCACATGACGTACGTTCATCGCATCAAGCAATCGTCGTACGTGTGAACCATTCAGTTCAGGAGGAATAGCTGGTGGAGCTCTTGCTCGTCACGGTGTCCGCAGCAGCGGCCCGCGGGAACTGGACGCAGAGCCGAGACGCCGCGGCCGCCGACCGCTGCAGCTCCATGACCTCGAGCTTGAGGCGCTGGTTCTCGTCAGTGAGGCTCTCGCAGCATCGCTTCAGGAGCTCACGGTCCACCTCCGTTTGCTTCAACTTTGTTCTGCAGGTTCGCACCACGCGCGGCGTTAATTTTCAGAACGAGATAGGAAGTTCTTCAGAACATGCAGCAGCAGAGGGTTTCGATGGTGTACTATTAATTCTGACACATGCATATTATACCTGGCCCTCCTATTCTGGAACCAGATTTCCACCTGTCTCGGCGTCAGATTCACCCGCCGTGCGAGCTCGTGCTTCTGAGCCTGTTGTGCGCATGGAACAGTATTTTCATCAGCCAGCTTAATCAATGATCACAAATTCATATATAGGATTGAGCATTCAGACAAATATGCACGATCGTGTCAGTAGACATTTTCTAGTTTCCTCCACCTCGACCAAATAAGAAAAAAAACCGACGCAGTAGCACTAACTATATGCATGTGTATTCCTTGAAAAACTACATGCATACGCGAGATGCGTGTTGCAGTTGTACTTGTAAATAATGTAAATCTGATAGTAGCACCGTGAAAGATGAGCATACCTGGGATAGAATGTTGTGGCAACGGAAGGTGTCTTCGAGCAGGGTCGATTGCTCCTTGGAGAGCCGGAGCTTTTTCCTCGTGCCTGCGCCATCGTCGGCGTCCTCGCTCGGGCTCGGATGGTCATCGATGGCCTTCAGCCTCTTCCTTGCACCCTTCTCCTCTGTATTCTCGATCACGTCTTGCTTGTGACTGATCGTCTCTTCCTTGTCACTCTGAGGAAACTCCACGGCGGACCGCCGCTCTCCGTGGCTTCGCTTCAGAGAGCAGACGCCGACGCCGCCGCCTATCCCCAGGCCAAGCCATGCACCGAGATCCTCCTCCTCCTCCATGCAACTAGGGCTACACAACATGGAGATAGTCTGCTGATGAGAGTTGAGATTCCTACTCGATCAGTACGTACTTCCAAGTGGTACGGTAGCCTAGTACTAGTAGAGCTGCAGAGACTCCCTTGTGGAGGAAGCAGCTTGCAGTAGAAGAGAGAACAAGGGTTATAGCTGCGGTTAAGTAGGGTGATCATACCTGAGAGCGAAATAATGGCAGGACAAGGTCAGTTTCGTGTGTGAATTGAACAAGGCAGTTAGGATTACTCAGGGTCGTAATTACCACAAAAGCAGTGGACGTTTTGGCTGAGCAATAGATAGACAGATGGATTGCTACACGTTAATGTCCCAATTGGACATAGACTGAAGAGATGCAACCGGCTATGACGACCAGGAGGGCCGTTTCCTGGTCTCCCGCGAATCTATCAGATGCTGGAATGGATGGTTCGTGAAACCGACGACATGTTGATGTTGTTGATCACTGGAATATTTGGGCGCGCCTTTAACTTTTTTTTTCCCTTTTCTATCGAGTGTTTTGTAACTGCTCATGCTTTTGACAGTTAAAAGCATTTGATTACTCTGTCTGCCGAACAGTTACGCATAGAAAGGCCAATATGAAAGTTTTCTAAATTTCTGCTCCTGTGTGCCTGTTGGTAGCAGTCGGTGGAAGCGAAAACAAGTGAGCTCGACCTGCATCCAGTCGGCGGCGGCGGCCGGCGGATATCGTGTTTCCTGATACAGTCAGTATGATCGTGAACAAGAACACACGCGCCGCCAAATCAAATCAAATCAATCGCCAGATAGCAGTCACGCAAAATCCGAAACAATTGCAGTTGTCACAATCGAATGATCTCGCCGACCGGTACAAAGAACAAAATCTCAGTGATGCATGATCGGATCTCCCAAATAGCTTTTCACTCGTTTACCAAAAGAAAAAACAATAACCGTGTTCAAATTACGAGACACGCTGTTATACTACTAGTACCGTGGAGTGGAGGTGGTTGAAATTTCCCCATCATTTGTCCAAAAATTAAACAGTCAAAAAGGTCTTTTCACCTTGGTGGACAAGCTTAATTGCGGTTCTCTGATTTCTCGGGTAATAATATACTGTATGATGATTAGACCGATTGGTTCGTTCAAAGAGATCGGACACCTGGAGGATTAATTACGGACACCGTACGTGCTGACAAAGACGTACAAGTATCTCTTTGTTTTTTTGCTTTATAATAATAAGTTGGGTAGCATTAACACAAATAACACGTGGTTATTGTAGGTACTAAGTAATCGAGAGGCATGAACAAGTCACGGTTTTGTCTAACTCCTAGTATGTTTTTCGGGTCATCTCCTATCTATGCATGGTAGCGCCTATAGAATACGGTTCCAAAATAAAATCTTGCTACTAGATTGCTTCTTCTCGGATATATATGCCCACGACTACACATTTGCTCTTTCTGAAACAAGACTTGCAACAGGTATTTAGACTTGTTACTCCCTCCGTTTCGTTTTAATTGTCGTTAGGACAACCTTCCTTAGTTCATTTCTAGTTCATTTGGTTGTCTGAAACAACAATTATTTCGAAACGGAGGGAGTATTACTGTTACAGTACTAGAGTACTCTGCCCAGGTCAAGCCTCACCTGCGACCCTTCCGAGAAGTTTCAGACTGCGTTTTTTTCCCCTTCTTTTCATTCAGAGCAGCAGCGGGAGGAGGACCAGAAGCAGCAGTAGCCGTGGAAGGTGGAGGAGGGGCGGGCGACAGCGACGGAGGAATTCCTGCTTCCATGGTGTGCGCAACGATGGCGTGCGGAGGCGGTCGGTCGGTCGGTCGGTGTGCTAGGCCGCAAGCAGAAGCAGGCCATCTCCTTCCTTTTGGACCCGATGGTTTCATTAGACGCGCGGCCGAGGCCCAAACAAGCTTTTCTACGGCCCGACGTAACGTAACGGCCCACATAGTGAGGGCACGTACGGTAATAAAAATGCAACTTCCCGGGCCTTCACACCACGGTCTGTTTATAAAGTCCCACCCCACACCTCCTAGGGTTCTCGCGTCCGCCCATCCCGGCCGCCGCCTGCTGAACGCCGTTCCGTTTCATGCTCGCCGGCCGGTCCTGCACTAGCCAGTAATAAGTGATCTGCAGTCTTTGCATCTCTGTTTGGCTTGTGTTCGTTTGTTCTGATGGTGTCATCTGCATTTTTATTTGCTTCACTCGGTTACTGTATTTGATTTCCTCACCCCCTGATCTGAGGATTTTGTGACGGCGATGACGAAAAAACATGGTTCGCTCGTCTGAACGGCGCGGGTTGTCCCCTGCCTTGCGGAGCTTAAAAGTAGTCCGAGCCGTAACAACTCCTCAGGAGGATCCCTGCTCTGCTCGTCTTCATCTTCTTTACTCTGTTTGTTTTTTTAATCATTTCGACAAGTGGTTATGTTGCTATGATGAGATCTCAGTTTTTGAGGGCGGATCTCTGCTCCATGACCTTGGGAAACGTTCATCGTCTCCTCCTGAGCGGTTACCTGAGCAACTCCTGAATCGTACTTCCCCCCTGCTTACTGTGTGTGAGGATTTTCTTCATTTGCGTGAACTTGCCACGGTCCAATGCGAAATGGAAGAATGCGATGCAGCAAACTTTTCGTACAACTCGATAGTAAGTACGTACGCTGGTTAACCGTACCTTTATAAAGAAACAGAACACTTGAAACAGGTCTCGGGCGACACGATGAGCTTGGAACTGAGCTCAAATCTCACGATGCCGCATGTTGCTCGCCGGCCTCGCTGTTGCTGGCCTCGCTGTGCTGATCCTGATCTAGGAAACGGACGACGACGCAGGTGATGTTGTCGGCGCTGCGCCTCTGAGACGCCTCCTGCAGGAGCTTCTTGGCCGCCTGCTCCGAGTCCAGTATTGGCTTCACTATACTCACGGCTTCCTGCCAACAGAACAGAGGAACCCAAGATATGCTTAGCTTTCCAGTCAACCAAGACAACACCTCACCTGGAACCATTAACGAAATGCGGCTAAGTTCGTTAATGGCCAAGACAGTACCTCATTGGTTACCACGTCCCAGAGCCCGTCACTTGCAAGGATGAGGAACTCGAGCGAGCTGTCCACCTTCTCCTCCTGCAGCGAACAACCGTTAATCTTTAATGTTTAATTCTTCCACAGCATTTTGGTTTGCACACATAGGAGAGATCTAGTGCTGCGCAGCAGCTGAGTCTCTGGATCAAAGATGCTGACGCTAACCTTGATCTCCGGATCGGCTACCACATACTGCTTCAAGAGCTTGTCACCGAACGCTCGAGAAACAGCCAGAACACCACCTACTCGCCATGTCCCTGCGGAACCATCGCAAATGGACGTGTTTTGAGTAATGAGCATTTCCATGTTTTGTAGACTGATATCAGAGAACGTCAAGACATACCAGCCCACATCACAAATCCTCCAGCGTCTTCTATCCTCTGCCTCTCGTCAGACTGATCGGGCTTGTGGTCTCTTGACACTGCAATAGCTGCAAGATCAGAGTACATGCCATCATTAGATGTTAAAACTGAAGATAACACCAGTGCGTATTTAACCCAACATATTTCATCATCATAAAGGATTAAAAGAAGGTTCCTGACGGGATGATTTGACTTACCGTCCCCTCCTCTGCAGATGACCGCCCTAGAATCGCCAACGTTTGCAACCACCAAGCGATCACCTACAAGGATAGCCGTGGAAGCGGTCGACCCTGCATCCCTGTTCTGGCTGGTCTCGCCTTTCAGGAGCTCCGAGTCCGTGTGAGTGTAGGTTTCAGCTGCAGGAAGAAGATACACATGGATTCTCATACTACAAAGTTGAGAAGTAGTAATCTCTACTGCTTCTAGTCTGCACAGCAAGTGCAGGGACTTGTATATAATACCGATAGCGGACTTGGTATCGCTGAACAGCTTTGGGTGGTTGATCAAATTGGTGAAAAGGTTTTGCTTGACAAACTCTGCTGCTCGAGCTCCACCATGACCTACAAAGGAAGGAATACCTTTGTTGATTAACGTGTTTTGCCTGTTTTCTATTCCCCGGAATCAGTGAGAACCTAAAACAAACGCTTTATGTGCAATACGAATTTTCGTTTGAAAAATAGAGGCTGCTGCTGTTACCGTCAAAGACGCCAAATAATCCCACCGTCTCTCCATCAACGCCATCGACTCTGGTTTCGTAGAAGTCCTCCATGGAGGATCTTTTCCCAGGAGAGCTTGCGTACCCGTAGCTGAACTTGCCGTTTTCACTGCCATGGAGAAAGAAAGGACAGCATGTGTGTCAAGCAGATAGATACTGTACGTTGGAGTGGTATCAGCGTAATTTCAGTGAATCATACCTAAGGCTATGCGCATGTACCAACAAGTATGAAGACTAATTATGATCTGTCGAAACATTTTGCAGGACTAATGTTGCACATGGTGGAAGAGGAAAAGAGGAACGGTTATATATGGCACCTGAATCCTCCGCCACTTGTGGGCGATCCTTCCTCGGCGAACTCCATCAAGTCCGACGACGACTGATCGCGTGCCTGGTTCCGGCACCAGGATCAGGAGAAGCGAAAGGCAACAGCAGCGAGATGAAGACGAAGAAGGCCAGAAATAATGGCCTCGGCAGCCGCTCACGCATGTAAATGCAAATAAAGGAGGAGCAGAAAGAAGGACAGGCACAGGCTGGTGGGAGGAAAGGCAGGGGCACGATCGAACGCGGTGCTCGTGCGCCTATATGGGCGGAGCGGACGAGCTGGATGCGCGGGGATCTACGTGGCGGCGAGCGAGGGCGGCCTCGTGTCCGCCTCCAGCCGCGCCCACGGCGTCGGCCTTGCTTTTCTCGGCGCGTCCTCCTCTCTGCGTCGTCGTCGTCGTCGTCCGTGTTGGGTTTGGTTTCGTGGTCCTCGACCTCGCCCGGCATGGCCGCGCTTTTCGTGATTGATTGCTGCCTACGTGGGTGCTCCGAGCGCGCCGCGCGTCGGCACCGGAACCGGTGTCTTTTCATCTTTTGGAGCGCGGGGAAAAGGCGCGCACCACGTGTCGCCCGAGGGAGGAGGACACCTGAGCTACGTATTTTTCTACGGCATAATAAAAGACAGGCGTGTACCACGGGTTGCATTCTGGAAATACTACATCCTTAGAAGGACTCTTTGCTACTAACAATTTTGTTTCAGAAGGACTAGAAAGCAAAAATTATTCCACACTCAATCTATCACAAGTGGCCCGATCCAGAAATCTTGCTGGCCCAAACATAACTGAGCCCATTGCCACCGTCAAAGGTTAAGGCCTTGGAAGCATGTGGAAGACGAATTGGCCAATTCCGAATGGAACGCGTTACCGCCACCCCCCGATCGAACGAACCGCCTCCGACTCGATCGCAAGACCAGCGCGCACGCCGCCACGCAACTTGGAGTATAAATAAGGCTTCCCATCCACCTTCAAGCACGAGTACGACACGCCCTGTCTGTCTGGATCGCTGGGCCGCCGAGTTCCCATTGATCGAGGCTCCGTCCGTCATTGCTAGTAGTAGTAGTACTCTGCTCGTCCGTCAAGACCATGGCCGCCGCCACCTGCCGCTGCAGCAGCGTGGTGTTCGTGGGCAACATCCCGTACCACGCCAGCGAGGAGGAGCTCCGGTCGGCGTGCGAGGAGATCGGGCCCGTGGTGTCGCTCCGCGTCGTCGCCGACAAGGACACCGGCCGGCGCCGCGGGTTCGCCTTCTGCGAGTACCTCGACGACGAGACGGCCCTCAGCGCGTGCCGCAACCTGGACGGCCGTTCCCTCCGCGGCCGCGCCCTCCGCGTCCGCCTCGCGGACCGGTCGTCGTCCGCCGCCGGACAGGGGCAGCAGGGGCAGCAGCAGGGGGGCGGGGAGGACCAGCCCGTGGGCGTGGCCGACGCCACGCACGCCGCGACGCTGCTGGTGCGCGCCCGGCCGAGCGAAGCAGTGACGGCGCGCCTGGCGGCGATGACCCGGCGGCAGCTGCGGGAGATTCTGGACGCGGTGGACGCGGAGGACCCGGCAATCGTGGACGCGGCGAGGCGCCAGTACGTCGGCTTCGCGACGCTGATCGAGCAGGCGCGGGTGCTGCTCGACATGGCGGGGAAGGACGGCATGGACAAGAGAGGCGAGGGCGCGCGGAAGCGGCCTGGAGGTTCGACGGAGCCGGCAGGCCAGGAGGCGCCGAAGCTGAGGCGGCTGGAGGATGGCAAGGCTGGCGTTGCCTGCCGCTGATCGAGGACGACGACTTGCTCATTGATTTCTTTTTTGTTGTTGTTATTGTAAAGATTTACTGTATAAAAAATTAGTTTGATACAGATAACACGATATTACTACAAGCAGTCAAGCACGACAAAAATTGCTGTAATTGTAAGAACTGTTTCTATTCCCTCTTAAGCATATTTTTGTGGATTACTCCTATTTTAACGATTAAATGTGCTATTTTAGCGAAGCATGTCGTGCAAGTCTTATTCCATTTAAATCAGATCGTACGAGTTTAATACTCCCTCCTTCCCATAATAATTGTCGTTTTGGACAAGAATGTTAGTTCAAAATGAACTAAAAATCTTGTCCAAAATGACAATTATTGTGAGAAGGAGGGAGTAATATAACAAAAGGTTTGAACTAGTACTACGAATTCGTTTATAGCCCAACAGCGGCAGTCCAAGGTTTAGCATCAGCAGATCGGCACGCCGCCGCGAGAATTCGCGCGCTTCCTCCGCGGCCCCAACCCGCTCGTCACGTCTGCGGGGGCGGCATATGAAGCCTAGGAAGGCCCAGAACCATAGGCAATTGGTGGCTCGGCACCGCGCCCCACGGACGAGTCCATCGCGCCTTCCGCGTCACGAGCCACAAACTCACACAACCCTTGCAGGGCACGATGCACACTTTCACCCTACACCAAATCGATGGCGGATCAGGGCCAACGCTGCATGATTCAGATACCAGATCGATGACCGCTAGACAGGCCATCTCCAGAATCCAGATGCGATCACGCCGTGACTCCCCGTGACAGAGGTGCGATCCATGTCACCATGTACGACCGATCGTGTAAAAGGACGACTACTTTTGACGATCAATCCGCTCGCCTGGAAAGTCGCATCCTGATCTCTTTGCAGAGTCGTCAGGGGGAAATAATGCGATCCTCGCCTCCAGAGGTTTCTTTGCTGCGACTTGCAACAAGCTTTGTCATCAAAGTAGCAAACCACGTAATTAGATCGGAGTAAGGTCGTACTCCGAACAGATCTGATCGGTACAAGATCCCTTTCTGCATTCCACCATTGGAATAGTACGATACGACGGCTCTGACATTCAGAATCAGAACAGAAATAGTAGAACTACTGCGGAGAAACAACCTCGTTCTGATTAATAACCAGATTGCAGAACCGGAACTTCCGGAGAAAACAGCGGGACACGCAAGCAAGGATTTACCGAGCCAGTAATCAAGCACGAGATTTCATCGCACTATGACTTAAGCTTGTGTTTATAAAAGAGAACAGACAGGAATGACAAGCCCGAATACTTGGGGGGTAGCTGCAACCGAGGAGAAGCAGGCCATCACAATTCTGACACTTACAAAGTTACCACTATTTCGAGTCGATCAGGTTTAACTTTCTGATCACGAACAAGTGAACTTCACATTACCCAGGATGTGAAGTTCCCTAATCCGATTTTGATGTTTACCCTGCCTTGCTCCTCCAGTTCTTGCACATCTCTCTCCAATGGATTGGATGGTTTCTCCGGTACACTTGCATCTATTTACCTAAAAAACAGAAACTGAGATGTCATTTGATTCCCCATTGTTGTATCGCAAAGAGGCATCACATACTGTCGGAATCTTGTATGAATTCACATGTACAACATGCCAATTTAAACAGGCATTCACTAACGAACCATTTTTATTTGGCATTGTAACTTGGGGTATTAAAAGACATACAAATCAAATATTTTAATGTAAACCAATAGGTGTTGCTCATGTAATGCCCATAGTATGTGGGTTGGTCCAACTTCAACGAATTTTTCCCATTATCAATCACATCTATTCATGCTAAGCAAGGTATTATTCCTGTATTGTTTGTGTACACAAACACAATGACAGAAACAATGGAACAAAGTAACACAAATACAGGCTGAAGAGAGACAATCTTTGACTGGTGACGTTGAATCTACACCATACACCCACACCTCATGAGCTTCAGATTTCCCTTCTCAATGACATAAAGAAAATGTCAGCCCGTGCGTCATGAAATTTTAAGAGTTCCTGTAACCCGAAACTGGCATTGAAATACCCACAAATCATTGAACTTCTTTTTATAGTCATATTAAGAAATCAATGTGCTCTTCACGGGAATAAGCTCATTCATCAGCCGTAAAAAACAACAACTATTGTAGTTCAACAAAGAAATAAAATACTACTGTAATGCTCTGGCACTACTGGTAAAGTGCTAATGCTCTACAATGTTACCTAACCCACTTGTGAAATGACTGAACCTATGGAGACAGGTCTGAAGGTTAACAACCCACCTTAATGACACACTGGTCCTATATTTATTACTCCCTCCATCCTCATGAACTTGTCGCTTTGTAGTTCAAAAATGAACTACAAAGCGACAAGTTCATGAGGACGGAGGGAGTACCAATTATGGACTGGGCACATGTCCATGTCAGTCTGCAAGCAACTAAGCAATTACACGTGCAAACAAAGGAACAATGAAGTCAATCTCGTTCGAGAAAAAATTAGACACCAACTGACCGTCCATAACAAGGGAAGCAACTAGCTTTTGCAAGACATTGAACGTGGCCAATATGGACCACTGCTGGGCACATCTGTGACCACCAGCACAGAATAAAAAGGTAAATGTTAAGAGGCATATAAATGGGCATAATGGAGGGACAGCAAACAGCAAATGCATATCTTCCCAATTACACCCTTGTAGCCTGGCAGAAGTCTCTATTGTGGCAAGACCTATCTAATTAATACTGTTTACCATCTTGATGCTATCATTTATAGCCCAGTAAAGAGATATCAGATTAATCTTGAAAGAGATTAGTGCCTTCATTAGATTTCACAACCCTAGATGTTACTAAAAAAATTGTTGAATAAGACTAATACTGTCCCTTGCTTTTGCCAATGGCCGTACAAATATAATTAAACTTAGAGCATACTGATCCCGAGAACACCGTCCACCAAAGCAATGACAGCAGCAAACAGTCCTTGTCGTACAAATACTGGACAAAATGATAAAAGAAAAATAATTCCAAGCGCATACCGGTGATAAGTCAAGGCTGAAAACGAAAATCATTCTAATGCATTGAAGGCTTAAACAGAGCCACTGCCATGCATCATTCTAATGGCTTGCAAGCAGACTCCAACTGCGTGTACTATCTATCAATTTGAACCCTACAAATCAGTTATTGGTGTACATCTAACTAACGAGGGGCATGAGTTATTTCAGAAGCTGGCACATGATAGCAATAGGAAAAATGAACTTCTATTCTAATTAAACATCAAGTTGCTCGTCATCACATAATCGTGATAAAATAATCGCTTTACTGTGGTATCAATGATTTTGAACACGGTGGCACATGGAATTCGACCTAACCTCCACTCTGGCGTTCTTGGCAACTCATTGACCTGCCGACCTTGCCGCCGGCAGTTTCTTGATGGCGGCTATGATTGGCCACCTTCGCTGATCCAACCCTGAACCCAGGCCCCGCCTTGCCGGCCGTTTCAGACATGGCCTCAACCGGCGACGCCTCCACATATTTAGCCGCGCTCATCTCCATCTGTGCGATGCGCACAGCTCCGAAGAGCCTCTCAGGCAGCTCCTCCTCGGACTGGGACTCGACAAGGAAGCCCATGTCAATCGTGACGGACGTGACGGCGCCCAGCGCCACATGCAGGATGGCGCTGGCGATCGCGGAGCTGCCGATGTCCACGTCGATCTCGAGGTAGTCCTCGCCCTTGTGGTAGCGGCAGGTGAGAGCGCGGCCGAGGAGGCAGGCCGCGTAGTTGCCGACCGTAGCGCGGACGAGCCAGGGCCCCTTGACGATGCGGTTGGCGATCTTGAAGCGGGCGTTGCGGTAGGCGTCGTCGCCGTGGACGAAGCGTCCGAGCAGCGAGTCCGGCGGGATGGGCGCCTCCGCCGCGAAGTAGAACACCGCGCTGTACGCGTCCGGCCGGCCCGGCACCTGCGGAGAGCCAGAGGGATAAAGGACGCGTCAGAAAAAATCGGATCTTTTTTTCCTGGGTCTCCACGCCCCTGGACCTGGATGCGATCGATGATGGATCGGTGACCTGGAGATTGACGGCGAGGAGGAAGTGCGCGGTGGGGTCCTTCCTGAGGCGCGCGCGGCGGAACGCGGCGGCGACGGGGTTGTCGTCGCGGGCAAGCACGTGGTCGAGCCGCGCGTGGGAGCGGAGCCAGTCGACGCCGGCGGGCCGGAGCAGCCACTCGGGGGAGGACGGCGCCTTGGCGCGCTTCCCGCCTCCGCCGGAGAAGTAGCCGCGCGCGCGCAGGTGGAAGAGGTCTCCCGGCGGCGATGCCCAGCCGTTGGCGCCCCGGTCCAGGTCCACCTGCCGTAGAGAGCCGGCGGACACGGCCTCCTCCCGCCAGCTGGCCTCGCGGGAGGCGGAGTGGTTCCGGCGGTCGGGCGTGGTCGGGCACATCGCCGGCCGCCGGGGAGGGGCAGTTGGGGATTTGGGGCTGTGCTTTGCGCGGATGGAGGGAGGAGCCTGGGTGGGGCGTTGGACTTCGCTTTCTTCGGAGGAGGAGAGGAGGAGCTGCCTACTTATAAAACAGTGGGATGCGGACGCGGATGCGGTGCTCTGGAAAAAAAGAAGGGGGCTTGGCTTCCACGCGGTGCCTTTGCTTTTAAGCGCTTCTCTTCTCCGTGGTGATCGAATTCGAGTCTGCATTGTTCGGAACACAATGTACGCAAAAATCTGGACAATTTTCGTCTAAGTTTGTCGACATGTGTCGCCTTTCTCGGTGCCCCGTGACAAAAGAAAGGTCACTCTATGCATCTAGCATTCATTTCCCCAAAAAAATATTTCATCGAAAAAAATAAAATATCATTATATCATGCCGTAGCTGTGGTGCTGTAGTTTGACCTACAAGTTCATTGTTTGACTGTTCCCGTGATATTTTAGCATTATCTACTTCCCTGGGTTCCATCTCTACTACTGTACTGTACTTACTTATTAATTTCATTAAGGTCTGATTCTACCCATCTAGTAATTCAAATCGGAGCCCGATCTTATTAATTTTGTCAAAGCCCCCCTGACATGTGGGGCGCCGTCAAGGGAGCGAGGCGGCACATTTTTCTTCTGGAGAGGAAACGGGGCCGTACACCAAATTGACCGTATCCGTTTGCAGGACGATGGACAGAATAAAAATACGTCGGTGCAGGTGCACTGACACTGAGCTAAACATTTACACACTGAAATCGTGCACTGTATATCACACTCCGACAAATGGCTGGCTACCGAGCTACTACCTCGTCCGATAATAAAAAAATGCGTGTTACACAGCTAATCTAATTTAAACGTCATTAATTAGGAGTACGTAGCAGGTACGTAATGAATATGAATGTAGCAACCAGCAGCATATATTCGGTGGATCATTAGTGAGCTCCAACTGGATACACGCTGGACAGACAGCGCACACTTCCTTCCTTCATTCCCCTTGTGCTTCTGTGCGTCCTTCTTCTGCTCCATGGACGAGGATGAGGTGTCTGGTTTTTTTTTTTTAAGAATTTGCCCTCTTGCGGTTACTTTGTGCTTGTGTTCCGTTTGCTTTACTGCAGACTTGCTTGCTGTTGGGTCGACGTGATGGTCTCATGCACTGCACGCCTACGAAAAGCACGAGTGTTCCTTCTGAGAGAAGACCACGGGCCACGGTTTTGGTCTCAAATACTACTGGCTTTACTGGGCCGGCCTTACGGTGGCATCACGCAAGTTTCTGCCAGCACGAAACCCGAGGGCTGATATTCAACTTCGACGGCCCATACTCTAGGTCTGCGGCCCAAAAGCCCATAAGTTTGTTCTGCAATTGCCACATGCTTCATCGTTTTTGGAATGAACCGGGCGACTGGTGTCAAACGAGTACTGACAGGGTGACCGTACCTCGCCACACAAACTAAAAAGACCTTTCATCAAGTACTGCCAGTAACTATCTCGAGAACTGCTGGCGATATGATATGATCACCAACTGGGCCATTAAACTCTGCAGTGCCAACCTGGATGATCCAACCGACTTCCATTCATGCATTTGACTGCTCCAGTGTCCAGTATGGCAACTGCTACCACATCATTTTAGTAAATGCAAAACTCGGGACAGTCGCAGACCAGAGGGTGCGAATGTGCAACTGAAAGGTGTCTCTCGAAGTCGTCGTGCGGCTTGGCTTGGACATTGGGGTTGCTTGCACGGCCAGCTCAGCTTTGTCCTACCCACTCATTTGTCGACCTCCTCGCCCACTCATTTGTCGACCCCAAATGTCCCTCCGTTGTCGCATGTCCCTGCTCCCCGCTGCACCGTGCGTCCAACTCACCCGCATATCCGTGACCTCCCACACGTCATCGTCTGTCACGCCGCCAACCCCGACCGTCTTTCTTTTCACCGTCGTCGTTCGCCCAACCTACTCGCCCATTTGTCGACTCCTATTCCCTACTCGATTTGCTGACAACTGCTACAATGCTACCCGACGCCATATTCGGTAATACTAGGATAAGATTTTGTTACTGTGATACTTAGATGTATCACATTAGTTGATTTGCTAATATTTGAGTAAGTTTAATATGATGTTCTTTACAACAAGATTTGTCCAATCGTAATGTTGATGTTTCATTTTTTAAAATAAATTTTCGAATCTGTCCAATGTCGACGTGTTTCCGATATGATGGATCCGTTTAAAAATATCTGACATATCCGTTACCAAATCCATTTTCAACGGTATCCGTTACCGTATCTATTTTCAAAATTGATGTATGTATGTATATAAAAATGATTTAATCCTTAATCCGTCCGAATCTGACCGTTTTTATCCCGAAAAACGGTGTCGCCCTTGACGCGTCGTGTGCTTCGGTTCTATAAGCTATAGGTCGCCCGTTGCAGATGATACCAGCGTACACGCCGCTGCAACGGTCTCCGGATCTGCCTACCTCGATCGCCCGGCCGTGGCGAACCGCACATTGTTTTTGCAGCGGCGCCCTTTCCACCCGGCACCCGCAACCCGACAACAAAATAAACCGGCGCACGCGGCTCGCGTCCCTTGTCTTCTCCTCAGCCCTCCCTGTCCCTGTGAGAGCAGCCTTCGTCGAGTTCCCCGTTCCGTCCGCTTCTTTTTTACCTCCGAAAACTCCCGTCTTTTCTTCCCCCTTTCTCGCCCCTCTTTTCCAACCTAAACCCTCCCTCCCACCTTTCTTCTCTCCGGCATGGCCGCCCGGTCCAAGCGCCCGTAACCTACCGGGACGGCCGCTCCTATCGTCGCGTCGGACAAGTAGGAGGAGTTGCTTCGAAGCGGCGACCAAAATCGCACCCACCGCTGCTTCCTGGCGCGAGATTGGTTGCCAAGTTCCAGCGTTCGTCTTCTGATTTCTGAAGAACTCGAGCGTCGAGTCAGCGCGTGTGCCGGTTGGAGGATGGGGATGGACAAGCAGGCGGAGGGAGAGGAGGACCGCGGGATGGCGAGCCTGCTGGCGGCGCGCCGGGCGCTGCGTGCCGGGGTGGACAGGTCGCGCGCGCTGGCGCGGGAGGGGACCAGGCTGGGGGAGATCCAGGCGCGGCTCCAAGCGATGGAGGCCTCGGTGCGCCCCGTCCGGGCCCCTCGGGAGGCGCTCGCGGTCGCGGGGCGCGACATCGACCTCGCCGTCGGTCCCGCCTCCGCGGTGCTCAGGGTGTTCGACGCCGTGCACGCCTTCGAGCCGCCGCTCCTCGCGCGCGCCGCGCTGTCCGAGGACCTGCCGGGCTACCTCGACGCGATGACCCGTCTCGAGGAGGCGCGCCGGTTCCTCGCCGACAACCTCGGGCTCGCCGCGCAGTGGCTCACGGACATCGTCAAGTACCTCGGGGAGCGCAACCTCGCCGACCCCGGCTTCGTCACCAACCTCGCCGAGGCGCTCGGCCAGCTCCAGAACCCCGCCGGGGACCTGGACGGCGGCCTCCTGGCCGCCGCCATCAACATGCTCGAGGCCGAGTTCCGGCGGCTCCTCGCGGAGCACTCCGCCCCGCTTGCGATGAAAGCGCCCGACAGCGCCGACCCGGCGTCCGTCGCGCCTCCTCGGATCCCCGACACCGTGGTGCGCAAGCTTAGCTTAATCCTGGACCGCCTAGCCGCCAACGGGCGGCTTGACCTCTGCTCCACCACCTATGCGGACGCGCGCGGGGAAACTGTGAGCGTCAGTCTCCGCGCGCTTGGCCTCGATTACCTGCATGAGACGACAGAGGATGCACAGGCGCTCAGCCCCAGCGTGGAGCTATGGGGCCAGCATTTGGAGTTCGCGGTGCACCACCTCCTCGAAGCTGAACGAAAGCTCTGTGTCTTGGTATTTGAAAAGCGACCAGATGCTGCATCCTCGTGCTTCGCTGAGATTGCAGCTCGTGCTGGCATTCTAGATTTCCTCAAATTTGGCCATGCTGTTGCTAACGCTAGGAAGGACCCTATCAAGCTGTTGCGGTTGCTTGATGTCTTTCATTCTTTGAATAAGCTGAGGCTGGACTTCAACCGGTTGTTTGGAGGAAAGGCTTGTGTAGAGATCCAAACCCGGACTAGGGAGCTTGTAAAGAGGGTGGTGGATGGTGCTGTGGAGATTTTTGAGGAGTTGCTTGTGCAGGTGGAGCTGCAGCGCAATATGCCACCGCCAGTTGATGGGGGAGTGCCACGCCTTGTTAGCTTTGTCGCCAAGTATTGCAACCAGCTCCTGGGGGATCCGTATCGGATTCTGTTGACACAGGTGATCACCATCCACCGTAGCTGGCGCAAGGAGGTGTTCAATGACAAGATGCTTGTTGATGCGGTGCTTAACATTGTTAAGACCCTTGAGGCCAACTTTGATACTTGGTCAAAGGCTTACGGAGATGTGACACAGTCATACCTTTTCATGATGAACACACACTGGCACTTCTTCAAGTACCTCAAAGGTACTAAGTTGGGCGAGCTCCTAGGCGATGGGTGGCTCCGGGAGCATGAGCAGTACAAGGATTATTACTCGGCAGTACTTTTAAGGGACAGCTGGGGAATGCTTGCACCTCTGTTGAGCAGGGAAGGGTTAATTTTGTTCTCCAAAGGTCGGGCTACAGCAAGAGATTTAGTGAAGCAGAGGCTCAAATCTTTCAATGCTAGCTTTGATGAGATGTACCAAAAGCAGTCTACATGGGTGATATCGGATAGGGAATTGCAGCAGAAGACATGCCACCTTGTGGTGCAAGCTATAGTGCCTGTCTACCGGAGCTTCATGCAAAACTATGGGCCACTTGTTGAGCAGGATATCAGTGCGAGCAAGTATGTCAAGTACAGCGCTGAAGATCTGGATAAGATGATCAACACACTCTTCTTGCCGAAGCCAGGCAAACCAAGAAGAGCTGGAAGCTTTCAAATCAGACCCTCAAATGACAAGATCACCAGTTCTATGACAGGATTGTATCGTAGCGCTTCCACACTGAAGTAGGGTCAGTGGAAATCTGGAAAGTTTGGATGTACAATTCGTGCAATAACTTGGCAGGCAAGGATGATTGCTTCGGGCCAATCAGACAATAATGGCCCGATGATTAGAACAGCTGGAGCATCAGAACATAAACTTCTCCAGAACTGACATGGTGGGGGGAGAGGATGACTGAAGTGTTTTATCTTAGTAAACGAGGTATACTCGGATTCATTCTAGGAGAGAAGAGGATATGTAATCAATCAGTTATCTGGTAGTACATGTAAAAGATTGGTTGTAACTATAGGTGGGTATTCAGGTGTTTCATATATGGTATAAGTTTTAGGGTTTATGAACATGCAATCAGTTATATTGGAGTACATTATATTTGGTGGAGAAAATGACAGTAACTAATTGTTCAGCGACTATTGAGACAATTATTCTTTTTCGTACAATGGTTTATTTTTTAATTCTGTTACTTTTTAATGATTTATTGCTACCTAGAAGTGATGTGTTTCTCGAAGTGCTCCTCTGCCTGGTGATTGATTCTTTTAGTTGAGTCGTATCCATGATCATGTTTTCTAGTACTACAGATCCACTGTGCTACAACTCATGGTTTTTTTAATGGATACAACTCATAGATTACTACTAGGCATAACATTTGCCATTGAACTGCTACTCTACTACTTTGATGTTGAATTGAGAGTTTGACTCCGGGTTGGTTATGAGAAACTCTTCAGCTGCTTGCGGGTCTAGCGCAAGGTTCTAAAAGGCGTTTGGCGGGTGATGACCCTGCGCCTAGAGACTAGGCATGCCTAGATGACGCCTAGGCATTATGTACTCTAGCAACAATACATTATAACTTTTTTTTAAAAAAAATACATATATGCACATTTTACTGTCCTGACTGATTTTGCCCAGCCTGTTTACCTCTCTCCCGCATACGGCCCGGTCCAACCCAGCCATAGCCAGTCGCTCCTCTGGCTGATTCTGTCTGCAGTCCCACACCTCTCTCCCGCACGCCAAACTAGTAACCAACCTCTCTTTTCCAGTCGGATCCCCCCCCCCTCGCGCACCCCCTCCCCTGCGTGGATTTGCACATGCCGCCTCCCTCCGGCGGCGTTGTCGTCATGGATCTGCACACCCCCACCCACAGCTCCTCCCTCGAGCGGCGTCCTCGCCACGGATCTGCACACTCGCATCCCCACAGCCTCCCTTCAACGATGTTCTCGTTGTGGATTTGCAGGTCCTCACCCCGGCTGCCTCCTCCGGCGGGGTTCACGTCGCGGATCTGCATGCCCCCACCTATCCACCTGCCTCCGGGGGCGTCCTCGTCGAAAATCCGTTGCCCCCTCCCCCACAGCCTCGAGGCCGCCTACCCCTCTAGGCGAGGTGCAGGGGCCGCGCGGAGAGCTGAAGCGTGCCTAGGCAAGCGCCTTGCAACGCCTTTTGGAACACTGACTCACGGCGTGAGAGCAAGACCAAAAGCTCGACAGATCCGTCGCGAAAAAAATAATGGGGATGAATCGGAAAGTGGAAAGACTTAAGGTTACCTTCTTTCTTTGGATGACATCCAGTCATGTTCGCTTGTAGGTGGAGTTGCACCTGTCATCACCGCTCGACACATTACCACCAGATCCAAGAGCCCCTAGGGCCCTTTGCGTCGACAACGGTCGCACCCAAGGTTCTAAATCATTACTTGGACGCTTAGGGAGCGCCATGCGAGGGCGGTAGAGGTGTAGCAGGGAGTGGGAGGGTATCATGGGTGAGGGGGGACGCGTGTCGGGATAGGAGAGGGGAGGCCACGACGAGCACCAACACATGGAGCAGAGGCGAGCGTCAGGACCAGGAGCGGATGCAGGGGCAGGCGACGGGGGTGTGGATGGGTGGGGGAGGCGGCAATATTGTAAGATCCAGTTAGGCCTAATAACCTTGAAACCCTAGGTTTGTGTCACACCAACTTGATCCAGTCGTCCGCTTTTTATCTCCCGGATCCAGCCATCTGCTACGTCTAGTCGTCCGTTTTTTATCTCTTGGATCCAACCGTCCGCTATGTCTTCCCCCCTTTTGCCTTCGTCCCCCAACGTGGCTCATCGCTCGCACCCCCCCCCCTCTCCGATGCATGTCCCGGATGCTAGCTCACTGGGCAAGACACGTAGGCAATCGAGAGACGCCTAACCGTCCTGGTCGGGCGCTTTTCTTGATCCAGGCAAGGCGAGACTCTCCTGTGTCTGTGAGAAATCGACTGGACACCTAAGCGACACACAAACATTTTTCAAACAATGGTCGCACCCAGTCGTCCCTCCTCAAGGACGTGCTATATTTGACATTTGTGGCGCAAAGTCTAGAGGCATATCGGGGCTTGATGACTTGGTGGACTCCTTCGACGAACCGACGACGGAAGGGGGGCACCTTCCCGCTATCTCAACGGTATGGCCCGGTTGAAAGCATCTAGGCCCCATGAGGTACGGTTTCGGTGATTAATGACAACCATTCGATATTACTAATGAATTTGTGAATGCAAGGTCTCAATAACACTCAATCAAACGAAATCAAAATTACATTGGAGACCCATATAAAATCAATGAATGAGATCAAATCAAATCGTATGAAGACAAGAAGTGAAAGCTCTAACACTATATCACTCAATGCTTGAAGACAATCAAAACAACATTTCAAACAAGTGTCAAAGAGGTCACAAGTTCAAATTCCAAAAGAACAACTCAAAACAACTCGAAGTCAACAAGTTGAACACACCGGATCATCCGATGATCTTTGGGTTGACACACATCGGTCGAGTTGGTTCAACTGAAGAAGAAGACCTCAGAACAAATGCACTCACCGGATCATCCGATGTGAGTGGCTCAGTGACATCGGTCCATCATCACAGATTGCAATACCATTGGACCAAGTGAAGCACCGGATCATCCGATGTGCAGACTTACACACATCGGTCGATCACTCCAGTGAACCTCAAGATCAAGCAAAAATCTGGAGGAAGAGCCACCGGATCATCCGATGAGAAGACAGATCAACATCGGTCTAACAAGGGTCATATCTGACACAGTGACATCAGCTAATTTGGCTTTGACCGATGATAACTGAAGGGGAGACATCGGATCATCCGGTGTTCGCAGAGAAGTGATGTCAGCCTACTTTTCCAACGGCTATCTCGTGGAGGCTGGCTATTTATACCCCTTCAACCTGTCAAATCGACAAGACTTGAAGCCCAGACATACTCTACACATCCTAGAGCATTCAAGCAATAGAGCTACCACTTTCACATCAATTGTTCATCATTTGTACACCAAGAGATAGGCTAGAACTAGCTAGAGATAGTGCTTGGGTGCCTCCATTCTTGGTGATTGGAGTCTCTAGTGTAGTGAGAGCCCTAAGGGAGTGTCCCTTGGTGTGTGCGACTTCTGGAGCTTGCCAAGAGGATTGTGGAAGCCCGGAGGATCCCAAAAGTGTACAAGGCTTGAGCTCCACCTTGCCGAGATTGGCGAACGGAGAAGAATAGTGAAGAAGCCCCTTGTCTCGGTGACTTGGGAGTGGCAAAACCCTTCGGTGGGTGCCACAACGTGGATGTAGGAAGATCCTTGTGATCTTACCGAACCACGGGATAAACTCCGTGTCCCTTGAGCGTTTGCATCCCTCTCCCTTTTACTCTTATGCAATTTTCATTCCGCAGCTTTAATTTACATAGATTGCATAGTTTAATTGCATAGGGAATTGGGCTTGAGGCTGTTAGTCCTTAATCGTTTTAAAATTTGAAAGAAAGCCCAATTCACCTCCCCCCTCTTGGGCATTTCGATCCTTACAATTGGTATTAGAGCCTTGTTGCTCATTGGATCATTCTAGCTTCACCGCTAGAGAGCTTAAATGGCCAAGAATGGGGGTTCGGTTCCTATCTTCGAGGGCAAGAACTTTGCCTATTGGAAAGCACGCATGCGTGCCTACCTAGAGGCTATTGCTCCCGAAGTTTGGGAAGCGACCCATGCGGGATTTGGAGATCACACTTATATTGGTGATCAAATTAAATGGGATGCTAAGGCTAGAAATGCCATATATGAATGCATAAGTCAAGACGTATTTGCTAGAATTGCTAGTAAAGAGAAAGCTTGTGAAATTTGGGCATGTCTAATTGAAATTCATGAGGGCTCATCTCGTGTTAAAGAACTCAAATATCACTTGCTAAAATCCAAGTATGATGAATTCAAAATGCTTCCTCATGAGAATGTTAACCAAATGTTTTCTCGCTTAAATGTGCTCATTGAGAAGATTAACGCACTTGACATTGCTTCTCTTGGTAAGGGACTTATCAACCGCAAGATCCTCATGCTTCTACCTAAGCCCAAGTACAACATTATCAACTCAATGCTCCAAAAGGAATCACTTGACAACATTGAAGTCTCGGAGCTTATTGGAGAAATTCATGCTCATGAGATGAGCGTACTTGGAATGATGGAGGAGTCATCGTCAAAAACTATTGCTCTCAAGGCTTCAACTAAGAAAACAACTCCCAAGAAAAAGAAAGTGGTTGAGCCTAGCTCAAGCGAAGAAGAGCAAGCAACAAGCGAAGATGACGATGATGAGCTTGCGTTGATGATGAGAAAATTCTCACGTCTAAACTCCAAAATCGCAAAGAAGGGATACTCCTTTGATCCAAAGAAGAAAGCCTTCCTCCCAAGAAAAGACGAAAACAAGACATGCTACAATTGTGGTGAACAAGGCCACATATCATATGATTGTCCAAGACCCGACAAGAGGAAGGACAACCACAAAGGAAAGCATAGAAAGCTAGAAGAAAGTGATGAAGATGAAGAAGAGGTCAAACCCAAGCGCTCCTTTGGAAAGAAGAAATTTGACAAGGGCAAGAAGACCAAGCTCTTTCCAAAGAAGAGAAGAGGGCCTCAAAAAGTCTTCATGTGCGAGGCAAATGAGTGGATCACGGATGAAGAGTCAAGCGATGAAGAGAGTGAAGATGAAGAAAACTTGGCGGGCCTTGCCATCGTCGACAAGGACAACTCACCTCTTCGTCCACCTCCTATGTGCCTCATGGCTAAAGGTAACACTAAGGTATGTGACGATTCTAGCGATGATGATGATGAGCTCTCCCCCGATGAACTAGCATCTATGATTAATGAATACCATGTCATCATAAAAAGGGAAAAGAGCAAGGTTAAAGCACTTGAACAAGCTTGTGCTAAACTTGAGAGTGCGAAGCTCGATTTGCATGACAAGTATGTAACCATACTTAAAGAGCATGACACGCTCAAAACACATGTCAAGCAAATCGAGGAGGAAAATGCTCAAATCAAGCTTGATCATCATGAGCTTGACTTAGCAAACCAAGCACTCTTGAGAAAGCACAATGACTTGGTTCAAAAACATGAAGTGCTTAACCTTGCTTATGAGGCAATTGAACTAAAAATGAAAAACATGAAAAAGGAAACCCTTGATGGCAAAGTATCAACTATTTCACATGCCACTAATACTTTGGATAAGTCTTTGCCCTTGAAAGCAAGCCTTAGGGAGAAGGAATTGATGGACGAAATTGAAAGTCTCCGCACTAGTGTGGTGAGACTTTCCAAGAGGGAGGACAAGCACAAGGAAATCCTCTACCAACAAGCCAAAGGCTTCAACAAGAGAGGACTTGGATCCTTCCCGGTGCTCAACAGAGGGAAGGTGCCCTCACCGGAGCTTAGGACGAGCTTCATCAAAGAAGTTGGATCCTATTGCCAACATTGTGAGGTCACCGGACACCACACGAGGGAGTGTCCTCTTCCCAACCGTCCTTCTCCCAAATTGCCTCCTAACTACAAATCTACTTTCCATGATTATCACTATCTCTTAAGCAAAGTAGGTGGCAAGGTGAAGGCAAGGTTCATCGGCAAAGATATTAAGGGCATGAAGGGGAAGCTCCCCAAGCAACTTTGGGTCCCAAAATCACTTGTATCACACATACAAGTACCTAAGTTAGCTTGGGTGCCTAAACTCAAAAACTAACTTCATGTGTGTAGGTGAACTACAAAGCCGGAGGAAAACATTGGGTACTCGATAGCGGGTGTACTCAACATATGACCGGCAATGATGGTATGTTCACCACCATAGAGAACCCCGATAATCATGAACAAGTCACCTTTGGTGACAACTCAAAGGGGAAGGTAATTGGTTTAGGTAAAATTGCTATTTCACATGATTTGTCCATTTCTAATGTATTATATGTTAAGTCACTTAGTTTCAATTTGCTTTCCATTGCACAACTATGTGATCTTGGACTAACGTGCACCTTTGACAAGAATGGTGTTGTAGTAACTAGTGAATCAAGCAAAGAACTAATCTTCAAAGGATTTCGGCATGGACATCTTTACTTGGTGGACTTCTTCAACAAGGATGCTAGCTTGACCACTTGTCTTTTCACTAAGACAAGCTTGGGTTGGCTATGGCATCGATGCATTGCTCACATTGGGATGAGCAAGCTTAAGAAGTCGTTCAAGCTTGGGATGGTGACCGGCGTGAAGGATGTCACGTTTGAGAAGAACAAGCTTTGTAGTGCTTGTCAAGCCGGGAAGCAAGTTGCTTCACACCACCCAATGAAGACAATGGTGTCAACCTCCAAGCCGCTTGAACTACTCCACATGGACCTCTTGGGACCATCCACATATCAAAGTCTTCGTGGTAACTTCTATTGTCTTGTTATCGTTGACGATTATTCTCGCTATGCTTGGACTTTGTTTTTAGGCGACAAGGGTGAAACTCCGGAAGTTTTCAAGACCTTTGCCAAACGTGCTCAAAGGGAATTTCAACTTCCCATTATCAAAGTCCGGAGTGACAACGGCACCGAGTTCAAGAACTATAACATTGGGGAGTGGTGTGATCGTGAAGGCGTGAAGCATGAGTTTTCGGCCACATACACCCCCCAACAAAACGGTGTCGTTGAAAGGAAGAACAAGACCCTTATCACCCTTGCAAGAGCAATGCTTGATGAATATGGCACGTCGGAGAAGTTTTGGGCCGAAGCAATCAACACGGCGTGTCATGCCGCAAATAGGGTTTATCTTCACCGACTACTCCAAAAGACCCCATATGAGCTCCTCATTGGGAGAAAGCCCAACATCTCCTACTTTAGAGTCTTTGGGTGCAAATGCTACATCTACCGCAAGAAAAGGCTCGGTAAGTTTGAAAGAAGATGTGATGTTGGTATTTTTCTTGGTTATGCATCAAACTCAAAAGCATATCGAGTATTCAACCAAACCTCCGGTCTAGTTGAAGAAAGTTGTGATGTTGAGTTTGATGAGACTAATGGCTCCCAAGAGGAGAGTTTTGGTCATGATGAAATAGATGATGAGCCTCTACGAGAAGCCATGAAAAACATGACCATTGGAGACATCAAGCCGGAAATTGAAGAGGGCCATGATCAAGGGGGAGCATCGAGTTCCAACGTCAACACCTCCATGATGCCTCAAGTTGATGAAAAAGAGGAAGAGAAAGATGATCCATTGCCAATGCAAGATTCACAAGCCACACAACACCAACAACAAGAAGAAGTCCATGATCAAGTCCAACCACAAGAGGAACAACAAGCTTCACCACCGCCAAGTGACTCACAACCACTTATGAGGCATGGACGCATCTCCAAGGCGCATCCAATGGACCAAATCATTGGAAGTCCTTCAAGGGGTGTAAGTACTCGTTCCCGCCATGTCGCCTCATTTTGTGAGCACTACTCTTTTGTTTCGTGTGTAGAACCCACTCATATAGAGGAAGCACTCCAAGATCCAAATTGGGTGATGGCCATGCAAGAAGAACTCAACAACTTCACCCGCAATGAAGTTTGGGTATTGGAGGAGCGACCCAAGGACAAGAACGTCATCGGTACGAAGTGGGTATACCGCAACAAACAAGATGAGAATGGCGTTGTGGTCCGCAACAAGGCAAGACTTGTGGCCAAGGGTTTTTCACAAGTTGAAGGACTAGACTTTGGAGAAACATTCGCCCCGGTCGCTCGGTTAGAGGCTATTCGCATACTCCTTGCCTTTGCTTCACATCACAATATAATGCTTTATCAAATGGATGTTAAAAGTGCTTTTCTCAATGGCTATATTAACGAACTTGTTTATGTTGAGCAACCTCCCGGGTTTGAAGATCCGAGGAATCTTAACCACGTGTATAGGTTACACAAGGCGCTCTACGGGCTCAAGCAAGCACCTAGGGCGTGGTAGGAACGTCTAAGGGATTTCTTGGTCATGCAAGGTTTCAAGATCGGGAGGGTGGACACTACACTCTTCACCAAGCACATCGACGGGGATTTATTCATTTGTCAAATTTATGTCGATGATATCATTTTTGGCTCAACTAACAAATCTCTTAGTCATGAGTTTGGCACCATGATGTCTAGGGAATTCGAGATGTCAATGATTGGAGAGCTCAACTTCTTCCTTGGATTCCAAATCAAGCAACTTCAAGAGGGGACCTTCATCTATCAAGAGAAGTACACAAAGGACCTCTTGAAAAAATTTGAGATGGGAGATTGTAGCTCAAGAAGCACTCCAATGGCGACAAATTGCCATCTCGACGCGGACATGGACGGTAAACCTATTGATCAATCTCATTATCGTTCTATGATTGGCTCATTGTTATATCTTACCGCATCTAGGCCCGATATTATGTTTAGTGTGTGCTTGTGTGCTCGCTTTCAAGCGGCACCTAAAGAATCGCACAAGAAGGCGGTCTTTAGGGTACTTCGGTATCTCAAGCATACCTCAAGTGTAGGTTTGTGGTACCCCAAGAACGCTAGTTTCCATATCTTGGGATACTCGGATTCGGACTTTGCCGGATGTCGTGTGGATCGCAAGAGTACCTCCGGTGGGTGCCACTTACTTGGGCGTTCCCTAGTATCTTGGTCGAGCAAAAAGCAAAATTCTGTGGCTTTGTCCACCGCGGAAGCGGAGTATATAGCGGCCGGTTCATGTTGTGCCCAAATTATATATATGAAGCAAACCCTTTTGGACTTTGGAATTAAAATTGGTTGTGTGCCTCTCCTTTGTGACAATGAAAGTGCGGTTAAGATAGCTAGAAACCCCGTTCAACACTCCCGCACTAAGCACATTGATATTCGCCATCACTTCTTGCGTGATCATGAGGCTAAAGGAGACATCTCTTTGCAAGGTGTTAGATCCGAAGAACAATTGGCGGATATCTTCACAAAACCACATGATGAGAAAACCTTTTCTAGACTTAGAAGTGAATTAAATGTGCTAGATGCATCTAACGTCATGTAAGTTGCCATGTTCATGTAAGGATGCATATCATATAGGTCTTGTCTAACTCCCAAAGGATAGGCGCAAGCTAGAAGTAGTTTTCCCTGAGGAAGCCTTTGGAAGGTTCAAACTTGGCAAGATAGATTTATTTTATGCCTTGCATGATCCCTGCCATATAAACTTGCACTCATTTAATCTCTTGCACTATAATTTGTTTGGCATTGCATACGGTAGATTGTCACAAAGGGGAACCCACCTCATGAGAAGGAGACTTGTTTGAGATGCAATATCTCAACTCATATAAGGTGGAAAGAACAAAATGTTAGGTACGTTAATGCCTAGAGGATCATGCTTCAAAGAGATAGAAGTCTTCATACTCTACCTCACAAAGCATGGGCCTTACATTTTAGTTGGATATTTTCCTCCATTTTTTCTTGGTGTTCCATTTGAGTTAAGGTCTAGCCAAGCTATTGGCATATTAGCTTCTTGAGGCGTAATGGGTTGCCCAAAAAGTCCTAAGACATGTGTTTCTCTTCGATTGTTTGTTTGGTCAAAGGACATATATGGGATGTTTTTGTTTTGTTGTCATCGGATTATCCGATGCCCATGTCAATCCCTCATCGGTCCAATAGGTGTTCAATCTTAAAGGCTCAATTCTGTCTGAATTTCAAATGATCCGACGAGTTCATTTCGAAAAACATCGGTCCATCCGATGTTCACTCTTCTGGAGCTGTGGTCAATTCAACCGATGTTTACTTCCTCCTACGTCGGATCATCCGGTGTCAACATTCCTCTTTTGAACACCCTTACTGTGCCATTCGACCGATGAACCCAAACCCTAGACGTCGGTCCATCCGGTGTCAACAGCATTTCTTGAATATCCTTTCTGTGGCAATTGACCGATGCTCACTTCACCTATCATCGGTCCATCCGGTGTTGAGTTTTCGGCTAGGGTTTGGGACCCACTATTTAAACACGTGCGCCGCCACCATTTTTTCTCTCTTCCCGATCGATCACTCACCCGCGCGCCGCCGCCTCTTCCTCCGCCCGTCGACCACCGCGCCGCCGCACCCAGCCGTCCTAACCGCCGACTAGCACCGCCGCCGCCGGCCCCCTGCTCACAGCGCTGCCGCCGCCGCCTCCCCAGGCGCCGCCGCCGCCGCCGTCCCCGGCTGCCACACCTCGCAGCGCCGCCGCCTAGCGCCACCGCCGTGCTTCACCCGCATCCAAGCACAGCAATCGCTCCTCCCTCCATCGAAGCACCTCCACCCGAGCAACGCCATCTCCGGTCACCTCCCGTCGCTAGGTTTTCTCGAGCTCCATCATCGCTAAGGTGAGCTCCGTGCCGTGCGACGTCTCTCGTTGCTTCTCTCGTCGTTCTTTTTCATCGTCGCCTAACCCTAGCTCTCCGTCGTCTAGATGGGTCGCGACCGCAAAGGGAAGGGCAAGGCAATCGCGGAGCCCGCCGCGAAGAAGCGCAAACTATCGAAGGATGAGAAGAAGGCTCTAATGGCCGCTCGCGCCGCCGAGGAGCGTGAGCGCGGCCGTGGGGGCTCCCTGAGGATTCGCGAGGCCCGTCCAAGGCCGCCTCCCGTGGTCGACGACTCCGACGCCGAAGAGGAGCCAGTTGAGCCCCTCGTCCGCCGGCGCTCAGCCCGGACGCGTGGGGGTCACGCCGAGGCTGCTCCTCGTCCGAGACCGACGGCTGCCGACCGTCGTGAGGACAGGGAGGCTGAGAGGGCCATCAATGAGATGGACACGGCCGTCCGGGTCGGTGAAGGAGTCCGTCTTGTGGACTACCGGAAGATGAAGGCTAAGCAACTCCGGAAGCTCAGATGGAGTGTACTGCTTGAGGAATGGTTCCCACAGCCCCGAGAGCTTCTTGTGGACAGTCGCTTCTGGACTGTCACCCAGGCGTCTCTCTATGAGACCTACAAGCGCCGAGGGCACAAGCTTTTTCAGCACAACCACTTGGACTAGAGGCAGCTTGCAGTGGCAGCGGACACTGAGGTCCGTCCTTTCTTTGAGAGATACAGAGGCTTGGTGGATCTACTGGATTATGAGAGAAGTGCGTATGTGGAAGAGTGGGTCCATGTCTTCTACGCGACCCTGTACATCTCAGAAGGCAGGAGGTCGATTGCCTTCATGTTCAATGGTCAGCACTACCACCTCTCGAGGCAGACTTTGGGGCATATTCTTGGTTTGGACCTGCACGACACCAGCATACACGAGAAGGTCTATGGGCAGGCAGATCCACCAAGGAGGCCACTTACTGGAGGAGTAGCACCACAGCTGGACGAGATCCACTCTTTGTTTGGCCCCTCGTTCTCTCCAGACCAGCCGAGAGTCCCAGCACTCCTGACCCCAGCTGCGCGCATTGTGCACCTCGCCTTGCGCCGCACGCTCCTGCCGAGGTCAGGTTACTTGGAGGGGTTCACGAGTCTCCAGCAGACCCTCCTGTTCTACATCATGAACGGGATGGACTTTGATATAGTGGATATCATTATCTGCGAGATGGAGGATGTCATTACAGATGGAGTGGGCATGATGAGGCAGCTAGCATACGGGCACTGGATTAGTTACATTTGCTCTATGGTGGTGCCTGAGGGACACACAGCACAAGCCCGGCTAGCTGACGAGAGTGTGACTCGCTTTAGTCACTATCGTGCCTCTGCTCCTGGCGACCGTCGCCTTGGTCGTCCAGTTGAGCGCCAGGTTCGGGCCCGTCTGTCAGAAGAAGACTGGTCCGACCTAGAGCGGGAGGACGAGAGGCTTGCTGAGGCCGAGGCTCAGGGGGAGGACCTGCAGCACATCTGGTCTGAGAGCGACACCGACGACAATGTTGAGGAGTACTTCCCTCCCCCTCCACCTTCACCGAGGCAGCACGACACCGAGGCAGGAGGATCAGCTGCTCCGCCACCGACACCACCTCCTGTGTCCGAGGCGCAGGTGACGCAGCCGTCTGAGCTGACGTCGCTTCTCCAGCAGATGATCGAGCAGCAGCGCCAGGACAGGCTCGCTGCTGAGCAGGCCAGGGCAGAGCAGGCTGCTCACCTGGCACAGCTGCAGCGGCAGCAGCAGGAGCTCCAGCTAGAGATCGCCCGTCAGAGGCGAGAGGATACGGACCGGTTCACCAACCTGGTAGATCAGATGCACCGCCGTACCCTCGACCAGCAGCAGCAGACCCAGCAGGCCATGATGGGGATCCTAGGGTTGATCACCAACCTTTACACTCAGACCGGGATCGCCCTTCCTCCACAGCAGCCTGGACTGGGACTGGCTCCAGGTGTTGCTCAGGTGCCCACTACTCCCATCCCTTCCATCAGTATGTCACCACTTCTGGCATCTAGCGCACCGATTCACTCACCACTGCCGGCGACGATCTTGTTCCAGCAGACACCGGCGTCCGTGGTGAGCGCTCCACTTCCTCCAGCTCCACCGGCACCTGCTTCCTCTCCTCCAGCACCGGCAGCGGACCCTCCAGCTCCCGCCGCCCCGGCAGCTCCTACGTCCGGCGACTCCAGCTCCGACGACGGCGACGGTGCCCAGTTCGTCCTCGCGCCCAGCTCTCAGGGTCTGTAGGCGTTCTGATCCCTTTTTGGTGTCTTGATGCCAAAGGGGGAGAAGATGTAGAAGAGTCAGGGGGAGTGGTAGTCTCAGGGGGAGTGTAGGGAGTGTGTGTGTGTGCTTATCCTTTGTATTCATGCTTGAGTACTCTTTTGTAATTTTAATTAAGCACTCTTTCACTTGTCTCATTTGTTTATGATTTTAATCAATTGAACTTTTCGCACCACAATTTTCTTTTGCGTTCTACAAGCTTAATGTGTCCTATGTTGTATTCATTGCATATATACTTGAGTATTATCATCAAATTCATTATTATTGCGCTTTAAACTATTGTGTTGTCATCAATCACCAAAAAGGGGAAGATTGAAAGCATCTAGGCCCCATGAGGTACGGTTTCGGTGATTAATGACAACCATTCGATATTACTAATGAATTTGTGAATGCAAGGTCTCAATAACACTCAATCAAACGAAATCAAAATTACATTGGAGACCCATATAAAATCAATGAATGAGATCAAATCAAATCGTATGAAGACAAGAAGTGAAAGCTCTAACTTGATATCACTCAATGCTTGAAGACAATCAAAACAACATTTCAAACAAGTGTCAAAGAGGTCACAAGTTCAAATTCCAAAAGAACAACTCAAAACAACTCGAAGTCAACAAGTTGAACACACCGGATCATCCGATGATCTTTGGGTTGACACACATCGGTCGAGTTGGTTCAACTGAAGAAGAAGACCTCAGAACAAATGCACTCACCGGATCATCCGATGTGAGTGGCTCAGTGACATCGGTCCATCATCACAGATTGCAATACCATTGGACCAAGTGAAGCACCGGATCATCCGATGTGCAGACTTACACACATCGGTCGATCACTCCAGTGAACCTCAAGATCAAGCAAAAATCTGGAGGAAGAGCCACCGGATCATCCGATGAGAAGACAGATCAACATCGGTCTAACAAGGGTCATATCTGACACAGTGACATCAGCTAATTTGGCTTTGACCGATGATAACTGAAGGGGAGACATCGGATCATCCGGTGTTCGCAGAGAAGTGATGTCAGCCTACTTTTCCAACGGCTATCTCGTGGAGGCTGGCTATTTATACCCCTTCAACCTGTCAAATCGACAAGACTTGAAGCCCAGACATACTCTACACATCCTAGAGCATTCAAGCAATAGAGCTACCACTTTCACATCAATTGTTCATCATTTGTACACCAAGAGATAGGCTAGAACTAGCTAGAGATAGTGCTTGGGTGCCTCCATTCTTGGTGATTGGAGTCTCTAGTGTAGTGAGAGCCCTAAGGGAGTGTCCCTTGGTGTGTGCGACTTCCGGAGCTTGCCAAGAGGATTGTGGAAGCCCGGAGGATCCCAAAAGTGTACAAGGCTTGAGCTCCACCTTGCCGAGATTGGCGAACGGAGAAGAATAGTGAAGAAGCCCCTTGTCTCGGTGACTTGGGAGTGGCAAAACCCTTCGGTGGGTGCCACAACGTGGATGTAGGAAGATCCTTGTGATCTTACCGAACCACGGGATAAACTCCGTGTCCCTTGAGCGTTTGCATCCCTCTCCCTTTTACTCTTATGCAATTTTCATTCCGCAACTTTAATTTACATAGATTGCATAGTTTAATTGCATAGGGAATTGGGCTTGAGGCTGTTAGTCCTTAATTGTTTTAAAATTTGAAAGAAAGCCCAATTCACCCCCCTCTTGGGCATTTCGATCCTTACACCGGTGCACATCAATAGATGAGCGAGTTCCATGCGACGAATCTTGCTGGGGCGACGTGGAATCCGACTAGTATGACAAGGAAAGAACAATGAGGAAGAGAGAAAAAGGAAAAAAAAAGGAGAGAAGAGAATGCAATACTCGACTCAGAGAAAAGGAAAGGGTAGAGAGAAAAAGCAATAGAAAGAAAAAGAAATGTTTTTAAGAGTGTATACTTCCTCTGTTTTAATTTATTTATCGTTAAAACAATTTTTATTAGTTCATTTCTAGTTCTTTTGATTGTATGAAACGACAATTATTTCAGAACAAATGCAGTATAATATTATTGGATTGGATATAGAGTACAAAACCACTGAAATTACATATATGAATAAGTAGCAAATTCAGATAATATAAAAAATGTGATATATACAAATTTAGAGTAGCTCAAGCAGTCTAAGCCAGACCTACCCGGGCTGAAAAAACCCAAAACATCATGTCGAGCTGTGCACTTGGGCCTAATATCCGCCGGCATTAACTTCGTGCGACAGAATATGGCCTGCACGGCCCAGCACCAACGGCGACCGGTGGGAGGGAGTGGGAGGCAAAGGCCGACCATCACCCCTCTCCGCATCACCTATTCGATTTGTGACACCTGTGAGCTCGCGTCATCGCACGACAGGGCCTTTCTGCGGCGAGGCAACCAGGCGACCCTACTACTAGCCCACCAACGCGAGCACAGCACGCTCCCCCCACCTGCTCACTGGCCCATCCCGCGAGTCCCGACGACGCGCTCCTCCTCTGCTGGCCGTGGCCGGCGACCGCGATGGCAACGACCGCGCGCTCCCTAGCGGCGTTCTCCTCCTTCGACCGCGCCACCTCCAGGGCATATCTCCTCGCGCCGCTGTCGGCGTGGCCGAGCGTGAGCAAGCGCGGCGGCTTGTGGCGGAGTTCGACCCGGCGGTGCCGCTGGCCTCCGCCGTCACGCCGCCGACCGGGTGGTGCGCACGTCTTCCTCTGCGAATGGCAGACCGTTGGTACGCACGCACGCACGCACGATCGATTCCCACCGTGGCGCGATCGACCATTCCTCTCCCCTTCGAACTTCCTTCGTGCTCTTCATAGGATTGGTTGTTGATAATATGCTGGAACCATTGTTTATGTCGATCGTCTCAATAACTCGGGATCCGTATGTGGAATTCAATGGGGGCGACATGGAGAGAAGAACAAAAGATGTGCAAATAAAAAGAAACAGAGAGAGTAACAGTTAAGATCATTACATTAAGTTTATCCCGAGCCCTTTAAATATGCCCCGGTCTCAAAATCATCATCACTGTACACTTGTTAAAAACATACAATGCATTGCACTTGTCTATAGAAATCAAACACTCATACAAATCATTATTACACACCCCACAGGTCCAATTGTTGGTATTACAATGATCGCAAAAGGGAACACACACAAACATTTTAGAAAGAGCAAATTTCACATGAATACAAGCATTCGCACTCCTGTATTAAAACCATTACACAAAACTGCAACTATTTCAATAACAAAAGACAATAACTTTCGTAGTCTTGTCCCATCCATCAGCCATACATATATATGTCACATGGTTTGGACCTGCACGTCAAGCCTGTACCTGCCAAAAAATTGTAGCTTTGCTTATTAAGGGTTGTGCAAATAATAGCAGGCGTGTGTTTATGAAATTTATTGTTCTGGAAAACAACCCAACTTAAAATTGCAAAGTAATAATAACGTACGGAGTACTTGCTGCTGGCGAATGGACGGAAGCCGAGCTATTGACTTGAATCACACAATTTCAGGAGTAAATTGACCAGGATCTGTTCCTTCATTCTTTTCCCTCTCGATGTCTAGGATGCCGGCATGAGAAATCTGCCAGCACCTTCCAGCGCTGATTTCCGTCTCGCATGAGCTCAAGCTGATTACCAAGCTTCACGCCTTTCCGGAATATATGGTCCTAGGGTTGTCTTCCGTTCCTGTCCCTACTAATTGTTTCATTTTATGGTACCTTCTTTCTGAAACCTCAATGGAGCCCAATTTGCGGCGTACTTCTTTCTTCATTGCACTTCTCAGCCTTTTTATATCCACCGTGTGGTATGGAAGCAATTCCGGGATATATGCAATTAAGTATGCACAGTATCTAGACAACTTAACTGCAACCTCCCGGTCATCGTGTTGATTAATCCAATTCCCACCATCAACATCAGTGAGAGCAAGGTCACAGTAACCAGTCGCGATATGCCAAATTAACATGAGCTCCACTTGATGGTGATTCTTCATGAGTGCCCAACGATACTGCTCAAACATTTCCGTCGATAAATTCCGCCTCAGTGACGTTTTCCCATTGGTTAGGTTACCCTGAGTTGATATGAGGGACCTCGCAATATACAGCTTCGTTGTATCTGAAACTTTTGCAGCTGGTTTCTTTTTTAACAACAACACCATGCGGTTGCAAAAGCTTCTCTTCTTATCGGTGATGTCAGAAATTACTGAGTACTGGCCAATCGTATTTCTCAACCCCACCGGCATTTGAATTACTCTGAGGAAACCCATAAATTTATCAAAAAGAAATACGTTGGGTTTCCATCCATTTGGCAGTGTGATATTCGCCGAGGCCAGCGATACCTTGAACCAATCGGATGCCATATAAAATGCTGCCTGCAGCAGTTCTGCAGCGAGGACTGTAGAGAGAACTAGTAGAGCAATGATGTAATCAAATTTTGTACTGTGTACTTCTATGATAGGATCGAGTGTTTCTAGAATCAATGAGCTTTTAAAGGTAAACCCTGCAACAGCACAAATGAGACCTATCTTGGCGAGCAACAATACAAAACGAATTACCCCCGACTTCGAAAACAGCCCCGCCGCGTAGATAGAGTGATACTTGGTGAAGAAAAAATCATAGAAAAATCCCAACTCCATCTCAATAATTCTGAATGCTCTTTTGTACTCCCTCCTTTCTCAAAAGATTGTCACCTTCTAGTACATTTTTGTACTAGAAGGTGACAATCTTTTGAGAAAGGAGGGAGTAATCGGTTTCAGTTGGCAGCAAACATCTGAAGACGAAATCTTTAGTTTCAGGAAGCGTAGCTTCGGCGCAGACGAGTCCATAGTAGCGTCGCTTCAAGAGCTCGAACAAGGCAAAGGACAGGCAAACATCTTTCAATGCTTTGCCATTACCCGAGTTGCTATAAAAACTCCGTATATTGCCAACGGTTATATAATCACGTCTATGACGTACAGTATAGTACATAACTAGGTACTCCCTCCCATCCGAATTAATTGACGTTAGGACAGGATTGAGCAGTACATTTTTTATTTATTCTGCTGGTCTGAACGACAAATAATGTGAGTCAGGAGGGAGTAATTGGAAACGGCGTTCAAGCTCTCAGCAGGATCACTGTCGTTATTCTGACGACGACGATCATTTGCTTTTTCCTTCATCCACTTGGCAACTAATTTGCCGTTATGAATGGATTTGGATTGTGACCACCCTTGTCGGAGCTCAGCAAACGTCGAAGTATAAGATACGAAGAAGAGGATTATGACGCAAGAGGAACTTGGACCGCTACGAGGTCCTTTATAGTAATTCAGAGGGTCTTGGAAGTGCCAGTATTGCTTGAAGGTAGCTGGGATCACTAGTGTAACGAGCATGAAGAGATAAAAAGCATACCGGGCCATCTCAAAAGCATACTCCAACAGCTTCTTGTCGTCTTGAAAATCATATTGGTTGACAGCATTGGTGCCCCCCGCAGCCATTAGCAGCGAAACGGCCAAGACAGGATACACCGAATTTTTGATTGGGGAGGACTGCATCACGCTGAAGGTGTAGAGGATGGCAGGAAACATAACAGCGTTGCACACAGAGAGGGCACCTTTGACGGTAGAATTGTGCCAGCGTCGCTTGCAGGAGCCAAGAACGAGCTGGAGAAACAGCAGCGCGGCGGCCGCTGTCACCAGAGCTTCCACCTGGATAATTGTCCTCCTCGGGTTGTTCAACCAGGGGGAGAGAGCTTCCGCTGCCCTCGTTGTGTTCACCACCCCACCACCGTTTCCGGATGGGGATCCCTGCTCCATGAACGCCGTTGCTCTAGTCTTCACTACGAGAAACACTAAGTTCTTGTGGATTGCTGATCGAGTCTCTGGTATGGGTGCGTCTCTCCTGATGCTGAGAAACCAAATACAGTACTTGTAGTACTCCGTAGTAGCCTATACTTGAGAGAGAGAGAGAGAGTCGTCAAGACGTCCCAACGCCAGCACAACACACTGACTCCCCTCCCCACCTGCTCACTGGCCCACCCCGCGAGTCCCGACGACGCGCTCCTCTCCTCTGCTGGCCGGCGACAGCGATGGCGACGACAGCGCGCTCCCTAGCCGCGTTCTCCTCCTCCGTCCCCGCCACATCCAGGGCCTATCGCCCCGGGCCTCCTCGCGCCGCTGTCGGCGCGGCCGAGCGTGAGCAAGCGCGGCGGCTTGTGACGGAGTTCGACCCGGCGGTGCCGCTGGCCTCCGCCGTCACGCCGCCGAGCGGGTGGTACACCAACCCGGACTTCCTCCAGCTCGAGCTCGATCGCGTATTCCTCCGCGGGTGGCAGGCCGTTGGTACGCACGCACGATCGGACCCCCACCGTGTCGCGATCGACCATTCCTTTCCCCTTCGAATTTCCTTCGTGCTGTTCATAGGATTCGTTGTTGATAATATGCTGGAACCGTTGTTTATGTCGATCGTGTCAATAACTTGGGATCTTTATGTGGTACATGGTTTCAGCCATCGATCCATTCCACCAACGGAGGGCAGTGCGTGCGTGTGGGACTCACTGTTCGTCAGGGTACGGGGGAACCCGTTAGACCCTTTTCAGCGCAGGCCATGTTGGGTCAACTCGTTTACAACGTTTTCTATAAAGAGGGATTAGGAGTATTTGGGCTTGTTTTCCAAATCGAACCATACGCTCCTTCCTGTTGACCTTTAAGAGTATCATTTTCACTGTTTAAGTTTTTTCTTACCATTATAATATGACCGTTTTTAGTATATTGTTCTTAAAACTACGTGTTCACATCATCGATTGTCTCCTTGTGCTTGAGTCCATATCCCGTTCCTGATTGCTTATGTGGTTTCACCTTTTGATGTACTTTTCCAGGTCACACATGGCAAGTGAAGAACGAAAATGACTTCTTCACAGGAAGGTGATCCCGTCTTGCTTTCATGCTTCTATCCTGAATCAGCTAGAGTTTCTCCTCCTTTTACATCAAAATCTACATCTGCGGTAATGTCAGGTTTGTGTCAATAGTTGGTTATCTGAATGGAGATTGTGGTAAAAGAGTATCAAATTAAAAATAAGTTGCACTTCCTTTTCACTGTTTTTTGGTTAGAGATCTCATAAATACTGTGAGGGAAGACTGATGTCCTATCAAGCAGAATATTGTCACAAAATTTCTGGAGCTTTTTTCTTGTATTAATGTCAGCATCTGTGATAGGCTAGTTGTAGATTGGTAGTGCACAACATATTCATTCTTTTTTTTTTCTTAAGGTATATCAAGTCTGCTAGAACTTTTCATAATTCAGTACCTGGCTGTTAATGTACATTTATAGCCACGGAAGTTGTTATTGTGGCTAGTGTAACAGACTCAAATTTATTTTATATGGACCTTTTGAATTTTTGCCTATCTTATCTAACAATTAATAGTGTGATAGTTTTTCGTTTTTTATGTTTCATTCATCTAACAAGATGAGCGACAGACTGGGAAATGTAGAATTCGTCATATGTCGGGATGCAAATGGGAAACTTCATGCTTTTCACAATGTCTGTCGCCATCATGCCTCAATCCTTGCATGTGGAAGTGGTCAGAAGACTTGCTTCCAGTGCCCTTATCATGTGAGTTCGTTAACAAAAAGCCTTCTAGAGATCAGATATCCTTGAGGTGCTTTCAACCTTGACAACATGCTGAGCTGTTAGAAATCATGCTACACTTTGTGTAGTTGTCTCTATTTCATCATTTTGTATCAGAGAGTAGCAATTCTATTTTGTAGGGTTGGACTTATGGATTAGATGGCACCCTCCTGAAGGCTACAAGAATATCAGGGATAAAGAGCTTCAATAAGAATGTATATACTTCTTCTGAACGAAATCAATAAATGTGTAATTTGCCCAAGTTTTTTCTTTAGCCAAGATGCTTGTTAACCTACAGATTACCTTATGCTTCTGTTTGCTAACAGGATTTTGGTCTCATACCTATAAAAGTAGCTACTTGGGGACCTTTTGTATTAGCTAGATTTGATGATGAGTCAACTGAAGATAATGTTGATGATATAGTTGGAAATGAATGGCTGGGTAGTGCTTCAGATCTGTTGAGTACAAATGGCATTGACACATCACTGCCTCATATTTGCAGGCAAGAATATATTATCAACTGTAACTGGAAGGTCTGTTGTCGAGGAACTGTCATGGCTGACATTTTGGTTGCATGTCATTGAGATGCATTGAGTTTCTCCTGAAGATATGTCTAAAGTTTTGTATAGTTCTTATGCAGGTTTTTTGTGACAATTATCTAGATGGCGGATATCATGTTCCATATGCACACGGGGCTCTTGCATCCGGTCTGCAGCTTCAATCCTATGAAACACTTGTATTTTCCGTAAACCTTCTACCTTAATAAATTTTGAGGGCACTGACTAAGCCAATGTTTCCATTTTTATCTTCTTTTACTTAATCTGTGTTTTATTTGTGTTTGTTCTTTTATCTATCTTCATAACTGATGCCGCTCTACTGAGGAATTTAAATTCCAGTTGCTGTTCTCTTTTAGGATGATCTCAATTACCATCTCTCCATTTCATGCAGACATATGAAAGAGTTAGTGTTCAAAGATGTGAAAGTGCACCAGCAGAATTATATGACTTTGATCGCCTAGGGACAAAAGCTCTCTATGCCTTTGTTTATCCAAATTTTATGATAAACAGGTAATCATCATAGGCGATTTGTCATCTTGTACTTTCCACTTTATATTGTTTCATTTGACATGTTAATAACTTATTAATTGTCAGGTACGGTCCATGGATGGACACTAATCTAGCTGTCCCATTAGATTCAACCAGATGTAAGGTGGTATTTGATTATTTTCTCGACAAGTCTCTGCTGGTAGGGTCCACCTTGCTCCCACGTACCAATTTATTTAGCCGCAATAGATAACACATACGGACTACACAGTGAATAAAGTACTAAGTGCACGTGGGATCTTTTAAGAAGCTCAGGAAGCGTGTCAGTTGTAGCTTCAGTTGCCAACATGAGGATCTTTTCTGTTACACACAGTGGTTGTTTCTTGCTCTTGCTTGATAAAACGTGATTGCTTTTAAAAGAGATTCATTCTTTTTTTGTGGCACCATTCTTTTGAGTCAGCAATATGTTATGCCGGTTTCAATTTGTGAACTTGTAAAAAGTAGTGATCACAAATCTTGCATTTTTTTATCAATTACTCCCTCCATTGTTAAAAGTTTGTCGCTTTGTAGTTTAAAAATGAACCACAAAGCGACAAACTTTCGAGAATGGACAGAGTAGTTGTCAATACAAACAATTTTTTGCAAGTGTTACCCTCATGGATTATCAATTTAAGTGAACCACAAAGCGACAAACTTTTGAGGATGGAGGGAGTAGTTGTCAATACAAACAATTTTTTGCAAGTGTTACCCTCATGGATTATCAATTTTCCATCTGCAATCTTCTTCAGCTATCTTGACCATTTTGTATGTGCAGGGCAACCAGAATTTTATCGAGAAAAGCTTAAGAGACAGCGAGCAAGTACAGGTACATAACCAGAATATTATTCAATGAATAACTGAGGGTTAATACTGATGTAGATGGTATTGTCGAACTTATAAACACAACTGCGTAAAATACTAAAATGCCTGGTTAACAGCAATAGTACCTTGATGGTATACTTGTATGATGCATTTGTTGCCCTTATTATGAATGCTATTTTGGAGGATGTTGCAGTAGACGACAACATTATGATCCGTCTCTATGCTGGCTTTTGCAACATTTTACACCACACTAGCATTTGCAACACCATCAATACACTCCGCTTCAGAATCCTTCTGAGATGTTTCTACCATTCATGAAAACGTTGCTATAACAATGGGGGCGAACACACGCAGCAATGAACTCATTTCGCCTACTGCACTACCGTTTTTAAGCAGTGTACGCATGTGAAGCAGCAGTGTCTGTATTGCGGCAATGTTGAGCATCTGTAGACATTTCAATGCTGTTGCTTTATACTCCATCCACCCCCAAAACATCATTTCTTTGAGGCTGGAGGGAGTAACAATTTGCTTCACCTGCAGATGGAAGACATTGCACTCTGTGAGGGAGTTCAACGGGGCTTGGAGTCACCGGCTTACTGCGTTGGTAGGTATGCACCTTCGGTGGAGATGGCCATGCACCACTTTCACTGCCTCCTACATGCTAACCTTAGTGGTTAGCGTCTTCATCTCATTCGTACATCATACTAGATCTGTACAGACTAAAAAGCTTGTACCTACAGCTAGAGAATGCGTAATGTTTGATTCTGATATGGAGATGTAAGTTGACCACATTTTCTTTCTATATTCCGGTCTATGCTGCTGACTATAGAGCCTGTTTGGATGTAACAGCACGAAAACCCAATGTGATATCGTATTGAACTTCAAAAATTTTACCGGTAAATTGGTCAACACTAAGTACAAACTCCTCGTTCCGATAAGCTTTACTGATTGTGAGGGTGATAAAAAATGTTTGTAAACAGTGTTACACCATTCTGTCAAATAAAAATTCTGCTGGGGAAGCCCAGGAAGCTGCTTCATCCATTAAGTCACAACACATCTTCACATAATACAGGTGACCTAGAAAATTGATAAATTGATCCTGACCCTTGCATCTCCACCTCAGCAAAAAGAATACAATCAGATCCTCAAACGGGAATTACAGCAAAACGGTGACATCTGGAGATGCTAGAGTCGGCAAGATTGCCAGCGTAATGGACAGCCTACAAACTCCGGTAGTCAAGAACAGTAACCTCCTCGTCAGGAGCATCAAGGTCGTTGTAACTGCAAACAATATCAGGGATAAATTATATAAGATGGTGAGGAAGAGCTAGAATAACATTGGAGCAATCAAATGAAGAAAGATGCAGCCATGACATTTGGTAATATGGTAAATAGCTCAAACCTTCGTAAACGACGAGGATCGTGACGAAAATTTGGAGGCATAGCTATCATCGGTGCCGGACCACCAAGCATTGGTCCGAGCACTCCTGCATCCCCATGTGATGCACCATTTCGCTCAAATGGAGGTGGTGGACCTTGCTCCCTCATCATATGCATCGCCATCTCGGGAGGTGCGGGCACAAATGGTCCCAATGGACTGGAAACAAAAGCAACCATGCTTAGAAGCCAACTAGACTTCTAATCAAAATTAATTGAAATGCATGCCCTTTCACCTACCCAGCACCAGGCACAGGCATCAATATTGGTGGAGGTGGAAATTCAGCGACAAAAGGAGCATTGGAGCCCCGTCCCCGGAAAGCATCAAACATCTGATCATCAGCCCCATCACGGCTCGGAGATCGATCACCTCTGCCATACCTGCCTCCATCTCTTTCTACCCTATTCAACATAGGATCATCAAATCTCAGACGACTGTCCATGCTTGATCTTCGTCTTGTTCTATCCTGCAAATCAGAAATTGGATTGTAGATCATGGATTGTTGAAACACAACTGAACATCTAATAAGAATGAGTTTTGCTTGTTTCCTGTATTCAACGTAGGTTCATTAGTGTGCTAAAAAACAATACTTGAGAGATTTTACAATTTGAAATTTTAGTTTTCAGAAGATACAAAAATAGAAGCAATAGATTGTTGATGATTGAATTATCACTCCAGTTTAAGTTGGAAGCTAATCACTGGTTCAAACATTAAACTAATACCCTTTGCTTTCTCGCCAAGACAGACAAGTATTTAAACCCAAAATCCTAACATGGAGGCATCAATGCTATTTTCACAATGAATTTGCTTTTCAAACTCACAAATCACAAGATAGCAGACCAATAACAGAAAGGAGCATACATTAATTTGTACATTGTCCATATACGAAAAGGTAAAGTACCATATGATGTATATTAAATTGCGTCAGAAAATGCCGGTCATATTAGTGCCAAGAAGAAACACTTTACTAGAATGAACAGCTACTTTAAAATAGGTGGTAAAAATAAATGTGGCATGTCAAATTATCACTATGTCTTGTACATCACTATTTTATTCAACCAAGAAAACAAGATGTGTGCTTCTTACTGGTGCAGACTGTTGCATAACTGGTGTTCCACCGGGCGCATTAGGATCACTGTTCAGAAACAAACAAATGAATAAGTAGAGTCCCAAACCACTCTTCTCTAGTTGCAATTGCAAATAAAATATGGTGCAAACATACTTCATGTAGTTTAGAAAGTAAATATCCTCTCGAACTATTGAAGTTAACTCTAACACAAGGTCTGGATGCTTGAGCCTCAAATGCTTGTGGACAAACTCAGGAGCGTGAAAAAGTTTTGTACAACCCTTGGCACCACAACCGTATTTCCATCCATACTTTTCGTCCCTGATTTTCCTGACATGAGGTTCTAAAACTTCAACAGCTGCTGCATCAATTTTGTCTTTGGCAGTTAGTAAGACCATAGGATCCTGACCATTCAGTCTTTCCTGCCAGAAAGAATCAAGCTTCTTCTCCCAATCAGCAGCATTGATACCAGATGTACTAGAAGTTTTATTGTCTTCTCTCACATGTCGAAGACCTTTACTATCAAGTGACTCTGATGTACCATAGTAATCAACACCATGAATGCGCCACAAATATGTAAGAACAGTGTCTAGCAGCTCAACACCTTCAAGGCCTTTGACAGTTGTTAAGCCTCGAATGATGATTATAGGCCCCGTTGATCCAATATGTGATTTGTTGTCACCCGACTTATCATGATCATCACTTGACAATATATTGTCTTCAATACCCTTCTCAGCATCAAGCTTACGGACAAGTGACAAGGTTTGTTCTATATCAACTTTAATTCGCCGTGTTTCAGAACTAACTGGATGAGCCTTGGGAGGAGTAGACAGAGAACCTATTCCTTTTGATGAATCCTTGCTATTCTTCCTTCTCTTGTCTGTATCTGCATCATCCTCGGAATTTTCATCATTACCATTTCCAGATTTACTCACAGAACCCACAGTTACCCCAGGGCCACTGTTCAACATGATATCAAAAAATAAGTAAGAGGCCCAGAAAACACACAACAAAATATATAGATGAAAACTCACAGGTCCAGAGTTCCATTTTGCAAATCAAGAAAGAAGTCCTTTGCAATGACCTTACAGCGCTCATTTCTCCTGCATTACGGAAAAGTGAAAATTCAGATGAGATGTACTACAATACATCATCATTTCTGGATGTGCAGAGCCAAAGTCCAACAAAAAAGTAAACACACAGAATGCAACTCCACCTTTCAATAACAGATAACAAGTTTGTCGGGTGGTACTTGTCCTTCAACCTGAAAACACAAGGAAAAAAGATGCAACTCAAGTATTTGGAAAATCTACAGTGTATAGTTGACAAAAAAAATTTTTTTGAACATACCAGTCTTCATTCTTGTGGAGATCAAAATAAGCACGTTTCTGAGTTGTTATATACTCTGTTCGGTACTCTTGGTACCTTAATAAGGACAAATGTAAGAAACTGGGTATAATGACTCAATCGTGAGTGTTTTTATTAGCGATTACCTGCGCTCAGCTTCGGTTGGTGAAATATCATCCTCAAGGACTTGAATAAATTGCTTGTATGTCATCAAGCCTTCACTGTAAAGATTTACAACCATGTAAGTTCACAGAAATATGTCCTCCAAAAATAGTCGAGCTTTGTCTCAATAGTCAATATTTTGAAACTGAAGGAGGGAAATAGAAAAAAAACTGCACGTAAAGATCGTAAAACGATAAGGGTGATAATTTCATATACAAATGCTAGTAAATTTAAGCTACACAGTACCAGTCACTGATTCGTTCCACTGCAAAAAGAATGGCCAAAGATCTCACCGACGACCTCTTTGACACATAGAGGCATGTCTTATATCATATTTTGCTAAAAACATGTTATGAAATAAGAAAGAAGCATTTCATTGAACATTTGAACAGAGAACACACTATGCAGTAACCTATCCTAATTATTATCCCAAAAAACATGTCCCTGAGAAAGCACATGTGAAGGAAAAATGGTTTTGCTTGCTGTAAAGCTTTAGCAGACAATGGGATATTTTAAATGGCATACCCAGTGCCAAAGGCTCCCGCACATTGTGGGGTCTGGGGATGGGTTATTTCTAGACAGCCTTACCCCCCATTTTGCATACCTTCAAAGGGATACTTTGAACAAATAAAAAGTTGCAACCTGGGAAACATATTCATCAAAGCATGCTATAAATTTTTAATTTTACCATCAATAAAGGATGTACAACCTTGTGAGGTGACATGAACGCATAACAATATAACCAGTCTTACACATAATGACAGTTTTATTAGCATACAAAAAACTGATAGAACAATCACAAGCCTGTTGATCCTATTCTATATGCTTTATTCCAATAGATGACCTGACGTCTGTGAAAGGCAATACAAGCACAAATAGTACTCCGCAATTAATGGAGTGCTTTTTTTATTTGATGTTCGAATATTTCAAGGGGATGCATAACTAAATGTACCCAGAGGACCTGATATATCATTGGCTATGCTCATAGTCACTAAAACTAGAGATATATGGCTTCAAAGTAATGAAGTAATGAGACAACAACAAAGAAATTACTTAAAAGCATGAATAGACTACTACTACTACAACGACAAGAAAGCCTTTGTCCCAAGCATGTTGGGGGAGGCTGGATACTAGTGGAATAGCAAGAAAGGTTTCGTACAGGCATGTAATCATTTAATGTTATTACTTGAAAGGTGCTTAACTGCCTACACATTGAAATTGAGATAATAAAGAAAATGTAATTCAACAACACATATAAGCCAATTTTTGTAGAGAAAATGAGAAATATCACTTGTAATATTCCATCCCACCTAGGATTTTCTATGAATTGACAAACAAATTTAAACAGTGAACCAACTATGGCACAGAATTTACAATACTGAAGTACTGATATCCATGGAAATGTAATACAAATGTATGCATAATGCAATGTGTTGCATAACAAAAGACCTTGGACCATCTCTATGATATTGTGAAATACACCACCACTCATGAAATCCAAAAAGAAGGCTCTGTTACATTGGTTGTTAACAGATAAAGAATGTCCTCATCAGATTCTCCATTTGACTTCATCCAAAACATATACTTCTTTTGAGGATACATATAGCCGCTTCTCAAGGCAACTTGCCTTTAGTTAAGTACCCATCTATTCACACAGTGGTTGGGACAAAGCTCTTTGTGGGGGTAGTACATACTTGCTGCTGGCAGCTAATGGGAGTAGTAAGGATCTAAAAACGAAGTGCACTTCCACTGAGAAAGGACATCATGCTGATGATGATTGACAACGTATCCATATCTTCATCTCAACTCCATTCATTGCTCAAAATGATCAGTTAGTCCTCAAACATCAAATATGGAGAATTTTCTGAGGAGATTCTCTATCCGTTAACTATGCCTAAAGCATACAACAGTAGCAGGCTTAATTTGAATTTCCCAGAGTGGTGGTTGGCTTGATAATTCTTACATAGGAATAGTGGCCATTGTCAAAAATAAGAAAACAAAATGTAGGACGAAATTACCTTTGAGTGTTCCCTGAACCATCATTCGACGCGCCGTGTCCTGAACCAGGCCAATCTGAGTGTCACAATCATGTCAAAAGCGCCGGTTTATACATATTTTCCTGAGCTGTTCTATATGGAAGTGGAAGCACATATGCCCAGATGCTCGAAATTCTACTTTTGACTCGGGCACAACAAGAAACAAGCTATGACACTGACACCAAGATGTCCAGTTGTTACAGTAAGAAATGTTCACTTACCAAGCACGACAGCTGCTCTAAAATTGACCGATTTCAAGACTAACAGAATCTAACTTCACCCTAGGGGAAGTCCTCACCTTGAGCACGATTAGGATTCCTTCCATGATATCGGTCATCATCATATCCACGTCTTCCTCCACCCCGCTCGTAGTCATAACTACGCCTGCATAACCACACCATCGAAGTATGCATAAGGGAAAAGAGGAACACACTTGCCGCGCAAACGAGGGCCACTGAACCCAGAACTCTTACCTCCTGTCGTCGGAACCATGACGCGGTGGGCTCCGGCCCCCGCGACGGTCGTACCCGTCGTCCCGCCGCGACCGCTTGAATGGCGGCGACGGGGATCTCCTGGAGGGTGAGTGCCGGCGGCCGCCCCGGTACGGCGGCGGGCTGGGGCTGCTCCCACCCCGTTCACCACGGTGGCGGTGGTCGCGGTACCTCTGGGGCCTTGACGAACCGACCGGAGGCGCCGGTGGCGGCGGCGGGAGCGCAGACGGTAGCGGCGAGCGGCTTCTCTTGCGGCTTGGCGGAGGCCCACCGGGGGGCGGTGGTGGGAGGGCCAGCGAGCGGTCCTCCGGGCTGTCGGGCGGAGGGCGGCGCGCGCGCGGTGCCTCGGAGTTGGGGTCGAGGACGTCGGCCATTGACGCGCCGGCCCTAGGGTTTGGAGTCGAGTCGAGCAGTCGGACGGAAGGCCAAGATGGGAAGGCGGCGCGTGAAAGGGAAGCGTCTAGAAATCGTGGGTGTGTTTGGATTTGTCGATAATTACCTTATTAAAATTTAGTAGTTGACCACAAAATATGAGTGTATTTGAATTGAAGCTAAAATTTACAAGTCAAAATGTACTAATATGTTGTGCTAATTCATTTTTTCTATCAATGTTGACCAAACTTTAGGTGGCTAAATCCTTCACCAAAATTTGACAACGCCAAATTTTGGAAAGTGTCAAATTTTGGAAAGGTACACAAGAGAAACAATCCAAATAAGCGCCCTAAGTCCAAGGCGTCCGTGCTGTTTACGGGAATTCTATAATTTTTATTTTTCAAAAAAGTTCTCCCTCCATTCTAAAAATTTATTGCTTATTAATAAAAAATAACTAACAAGCAACAAATTTTTTAAGACGGTGAAGAATATTCATACATACACATAGGTTTTGGAAACCGTGAGAGTTAGGTTTTCAAAAAAAAAAGATTTTATATATTCCAAAAATACCATTCCATTTCAAAATAAATGACGCATTCCTGCATGGCAAAATACCAAAACAATTTTGAACACATTCGTGCGTGGGTTTCGCGCCTAAGCTAGCTAATGTTAGTATGTGTTTGGATTGCTACCATAACCTAAGTTTAAGCGCGCTTAAAAAAGTTTGGCATATGTTTGTTTTGTTACCATGACTAAACTTAGACAAATAGCTAAACTTAGGCGTTTGATTTGAGCGCCACAGTTGAGGCAGTTTTTTATTAGGCAATGAAAGCAAAAGTTGCCTAACTTCTATGGCACGCCTAACCTTAGTCAACAACCAAACACCCGCCTAAAACAGTGTGACACGGCTAACATTAGACTTAGGCAAATTAGGCATTGAACCATACTTTGATATCAACATATAACTACATTGCTTAGGCAAATTGTTCACAGTGAGATAATGAGCTCCATCCATGTTCAGCTGTCGCAACTTTAGACAAGAATTGCCGCGGCTCTTGATCCCTAGACAAAGAAAAAAATAAAAGACTCCACATCTAGCTGGCTCCCACTCGGGTTATAGTACAGTCGACCACCCCATACACTGAACAACACTCTAGGATGATGCATCACAGGCAAACGCCACCCCAATCATGTTGATAACTCGTGACCATTGGCCATGGCTGCTGCTGCAGGATTCTCTTGCTCAGCACCAGGTGCTGCTATAGCCCTTCCACTCTGGTGAAAAGACAAAAACAATCCTCGTCACTCCATCCAATGTTTCAATTTAGACAGCAAATGGAAAAAAGAGTTTGTGTCCAGGCTTTGGACCATAACTTCATCTACTGTTCATTATTATACAGTTGAAAGTTGATAATGTTAATAGATAGAACTGAGAAATGATTAACCAAAAATTGGTACACATTTTAGCTACTGATTGAGTATCAGCACAAGGACATATATCATGTGCAAGGCACACTGCTTTGACATTTTAATCAGATGAGGACTCAACTAAGTTGAGACAAAAAAATCTCCCTTTGAACTCATTGGGTAATATTTTTTTAAAAAAAAACATAATAGACAAGAGAAACTTACACCATCATCTACAACTGGAGCTGATTGTGTGGCTTGAAGAGGTACAGGAGGTTTCGATAGATCCCTCAACGTGCGCTATACAGATGGAAAATCAATGAATTTGCTACAATTTAGAATTGCAATCGCACAACTTAGCATGTATCGTACCTTATTAGCCCACATAAGGCCACAAGCATTGCATAATGTTCTTGGCCCATCAGGTCCACGACGCATCATAGGTGTAGCCGATGCACTGATCCCACAGTGATGACATCTGAAAGAAATTGAAAGAGAACAGCCACCACAACAATTCAGAGATGGTTTTCCACATTTTAAACTCAAAATGGTAAAAAAGTGCATGTCTAACAAACATATTAAAAGAAACAGATGCTGTGTCAATGCATGCTAGATGTAACACCAGATCCAAACAATGGGACACCACAAGCATGTAAGTGTAAGAAGAAGCAAACTACCAACACAACAGCATATGCTTGATATGATGGCAGGGAAGAATGATGCAAGTACAAATGAATATCTCAGGTGTAAGCAAGCTTGAAAAGAAATACAGATGTGCTGTTATCTGAAACTATCAAACCACAGTTCACAATAATGGTAGAGATTTTAAAATGTGACTCAATGGTTCAAAACTCATGAAATATACCGGAAAACAAACAAGACCTGTTAACAACGGCCAAAGCTAAGTAGGTATCAGTATCAAGGACAGGCTAGTAAAATCTGTATATAGCATATTTCATGCATCTCAAATGCTGCAGACATCAATAGATGTGAATCTACATCAAAAGCAACCGAAACCTTTTTGTAGACTTACTCAGCAGCAGACGGAGGACGGCCTTCCAGAGCCCCCCAATCTGGGGAGCCATCAGCAGCTGTCAATTCCGCCGCTGCTTCATCAGGCTTGGGTTTTGAAGATGTAAATTGGCCCCTATTGCGCTGCATCCTATAAATATAAGGACCATGTAAATATCAAGAGTGATTATGCATATAATAAGAAGTACTCTACATAGCACGCAACAACTACAGGCACAACTTCTCTCCTCCCATGCGTACTCCTATCCACGTGGTTAATTCTTATTGGACCGCATTTACTCTAACCCTAGTGTATATAACCTGTCTTTCCAATCTACATGAGTGAATCAAAGATCTTTCATTCCACTTGTCCCGTACGCGGGCAAGAGACTGGTGGCAATAAATGCAGTCCAATGAGAATTCACCACGTGGACAGGAATATGCATGGGAGGAGAGAAGCCGCGTCCAACAACTACAAAACTTAAACGGATATAAAGCTGTATTCTTATTTAGTCAAGAAATGTCACAGCCGCAACCCAATATTTGAAACAACATCATAATAAAGCAACCAGGAAACCAGAAGTACTTGGCAGGGCTTATAAAATAATGAGAACTAGCTAATCTATTACACAAGTTTTTGTACAACATTCATATACAACGACACTGTCAAACTTGATAAGATGAGAATAGGCAAGACAACTTAATAGCGCATCCGATATCATTATGATTAAAGTCCTAGCGTAAATTGCTGGCACCAACCTAAGTGCAACTTCCTTCCGAACACTGTACCGAATCTTCTTATCAAAGTTCCGCTCTTTCCGCTTCTCCCTAAACCTCATCAGTGCCGCCACCCGATGTGGGTAGTTTAGCCTCTGAATGGAAGCAAATACAACCATGTGAACCATCTCTTCCAACGAAGATATTTACGGAGATAATTGAAGGAAATTATGTATGATTCAAAACCAGTTGGCACAACCTTACTGTAAGGTGCAGAGGATGCCGCAGCAAGTCCTGGATTGAGCTCCCTTCCTCCAAGCAGCAAAAGAGCGGCTTGGACCTGCGGAAGCAATAAAGAAAAACTTTATCAGTCTAGCGAATCAGAAGTATTACACACAGAGAAAAGCAGGTTAACAGTTAATAGACGGCAGGAGAGAAGAGGGACCTTATCAGGGGAAACGGAGTCGAAGACGTAGGCCTCGCCCTGGAACGAGAGGGTGAGCTGGTTGCTGGGGACGAGGGGAACAGTCATGGGCACCATCGCCCCGTGCTGGTCCATCTGCATGGCGCTCGCGGCGGCCGCAGCATCCGCGTCCATCGGGACGAGTTCCCCTGTGACTCCGCCTTCCTGGCCGTCCCTCTCCACCCCGTCGTCGTCCTCTTCCTCCGTCTCCTCATCCTCCTGGTGTTCCTCCCGGACCTCCTGCTCGTGGCCCTGCTGCAGCAGCAGCAGCTGCTGTTGCTGCTGGATGTATTGGTTCATCGACTCCGCCTCGACCGCCGCCGCCGCGAGTTGGTCCACGGCCGGGGCGACGATAGCGGGTGGCGGGGCGGCATCCTCCGCTGGCTGCAGTGGGCGCTCGGGGCCCCGGCGTGGCTGGTATGGCTTGCTGGCGTCGTGGTGGGACATGGAGCGGCGAGGCGAGGCGAGGCTTTGGGCGGCGGTGGATCGGATCGGATCGAATCGGACGATGGAGATCGGGGGTGGACGAAGTTTAACCCTAGCCCCTAGGATTTCGATCAGGTTTCGGTTTGGAGGGTGGAAAGGGCACGGGAGGGAGACGGCCTTGTCAAGAGGCCGTGCGGGTTTCGTGGCCTAATCCCAGCCGTCCGGTCTACGGTTTCCCCCCGGATTCTAAGGGACGTCTTCATTACTTCTGCACGCCTGTACGTATGGCTTGGACACGGCTTACCTCTTTTCAAATCCCCCTCTTCTCGTACGTCGACGTAGAATCATCTCATTAATTTTCAGTTTTATTTGCGAGTCTACACGTATTAGCGTATCAACATCGACTCCAAATGTCAACTGGTTTGGTCGTAGCAGAATCATAGTTCCAATAATCAATATAATCTACAAAATTGGAGGTGTCACATATACAATACAACATGGCATTTGAGTACAGATGACACATTCAGCCATACAGGAGGTATTCTCATAATCCTTGTCTTGGAAACAAGACATTGTAGCGAGAATCATCTGTGCCGCATCTCCACAGAACCTGCTCATCGATTTTTGAAAGTTTTTCATCATCTAGCACCTTCCAGGTCTGGATCGACTCGACTTCTGCCCATGATTTCAGCCCTTTCTTCAGTTCACTATAGATTACCCGAGCCCTCCTTGGCCAATGTGGTCTTCCATAGGCATGGTAACCAAAGCCACCACCATAACAGAACCATATCCCGTTAAGGTTACCGCAGAAATCGTTAATGTGATCATGACCTAGAAAGACAGCTTTTACATCTCCCATAGAGACAAGGGTGTCAAGGACACCAGAATTTACAGTTGAGCAAGCCACTCCCTCCTGATACTGACCCTTGAATCCAGTAGACCACAGTCCTCGGACTTCTGGAATTGGGATGTGAAAGAATGCTAAAGCGGGGGCATGCAAATTTTTCTGTCCAATAATAGAAATTTTCAGGTGCTATTAATAAACACTGAGTTTGGGAAAAAAATTCGTTGTTTGAAAATAACGCTGATGAATAACAAAGTCAATTATGTATGCCCACAAGCCACAATTAACTGATGTGCATGCTGTGATATAAAGAACAGTTTAGCAGATACAGGAGATATATGCTCAACTCAAACAACGAGATAAGGTTACAAAAGAAGACAAATTTAACTGACTGCATATTAAAAACAAAACTAAGCTTATCAACCTATAACTAAAAAGAAATAATCAACTAAAAATAACATCTTGCAGTTCCTAGCATCCATATTTGCAGTGCATGCATATTATATAATGAATTTCAGTTGCTGTGGTTAGATTAGTAAATAGTGATTTTTAGGGGAAAATAGTGATTTTATTAATGTACCTGAAGCTCCGCCGAAATAGAACGAAGCCAAGCTTGTTGAGATTCTCTGATCCATCCATAAGTTTTGACTCCATTGACCACTTCACGATCCCCACTATCCAGAAAGTAAAGGTTAAGCAGACTAGTATTGACCAACTCAGATCCAAACGTCCCATGGATGCCAATATGATAATTGCCAAACCCATGTACCAAAAAACCAGGTGGGTTAACTTGAGACACTGAGTAATCCATCACAGACATGAAAGTCATCAGCTCCTCTCGGGTCATTGTAGATTCTTGGTCGTGATTACCTAAAATGGCCGCCCATGGTACCTTGTATTCCATAGCAGGACTGATTGCTTTCAGTAGTGATTCTGCCGCATCAGATGCACTGTACCCAAATATGTTGTCCCCTGATCCAAGTAAAAAAAAAATATGGAAGGAGCTAAATTAAACTAGATTGCTCAACCTTTGCTGAGAAAGAAGGAACTGGAAACAAACACATACTGAAGAAACTTAAAAGGGTATCCCACAGGTGTAACACCGTAACATCACTAAGTCAGGTGCAACTCCAGGTTGGGACCAAATTAAAGGTGGTGGTAGCAACATTACGACAACTTGCTTAGTATGTTTACCGAAAATTCATAGAGCCAAGCAATAGTTATGGTTTATTCATCACTCCATTATAGCTAATGAAAGTTTCTTTAAGTGAATTATTATTGAAAATTGATCTGATCCTCCCAAAAATTTCAATCATTAAATTAACTGACTATAGTGCAGAGTCTGAAGTCTGATATTTTTGCGCCTATAACATACTTATTTCTATAAATGCAAGGCAATGTAATAATGACTTGTCATTCCCGTCACAGAAGCAGATGGTGTGCAAATCCCACGAATAAAGCATCCATGTACATATTGTCGCTGAAATTAAACAGCTAATACATTAAAAAACATTAAGTGCATCTAAGATGCTAGGCACTTGCAGCTGAAATTGCGAGAGTGGAGAAAAATCGCACCGGTGAAGGCTATGAGGTCGGGCTTCTCCGCCTCGATGAGCCGGCGCAGGAAGCGCGTGGTGTTGAGGTCGGAGCACAGCGCACCGCCGCCGTCCGGGCCCACGTCGCGGCAGCGCGTGGTGGCGCCGTTGCCGAAGTGCATGTCCGCCACCTAAGCAAAGAAGAAGGAACCAGATCAGCGGCCGGCAGAGGAACGGCGTGGAGGAGAGAACGTTGCCAGGCCAGAGCGGCCGGCGGACCTGGAGGATCTTGAACGCGCCGTCATGACGGAAGCGGAGGGGGAGGGGCGGGGCCTTCTTGACGCGGGGCGTGGCGGCGTTGGGGTCCGGGTCAAGCACGGTGGCGAGGTGGAGGAGCAGCAGGGAGAGGAGGCAGGGGAGCAGGAGCGAGACGAGAGCTGTCAGCAAGGAGGAGCTCATGGATCCTGCTGCCATGACCATGTGCCGACTTCCTTCTAAACAGTGATCAGTTCTCTAAATGGACGCTCGGACAATATATTCTCATCCATTTACAGGTTTTTAAAAGCTTATTTTCTCTTTTACAGTTTTCGATGAAAGTCATACTCTAAACTCATAATTTATATCAACTACCGTTATTTTTTAAAAAATCAGGCAATGAGTAATTAACAACTTATTACTATTATTAATAACTAATCACTATAGTTAACCTATTAATCTTATTTTTTTTACTATTCTACGGTCTATCAATCATAAAATTATTTTATTTAACTATTTTTCCACTAATATAATCCTTACAAAATACTCCCTCCGTCTCTGAAAAATTGTCGTTTTGTAGTTTAAAAATGAACCACTAAGCCATAAATTTTCAAGGACGGTGGAAGTAATAAGAATAAAAAATATTCCCTCCGTTCCGAATGAACTTGTCGCTTTGTAGTTCATTTTTGAACTACAAAGCGACAAGTTCATGAGGACAGAGGGAGTAAATTCTTAAGAAAATGAACCGATTAAACAACCCGCTGGCCGCACACCTGGGCGCCTGAAATCGCACGATCTAGTGTTTCCGGTTTTATTATATCATACCTTCAGGTTTATTAAATCATATAATTGTTTCTATTCCAACAATATTACATTTACTACTTTAAATCCACTTAATTCCTTTTAACTTTCATTTGCATTCCTTGTTTAGTCTATGATTTTCCTTTTTTTCCCTTATTGCACGAGTAGTCCTAGACTCCTAATGGTTTTATCCTAACTTCAGGTTTCATCAGCATTGTTACTCTGGAACGAAGATCCTTCAGACGATCCGCAGTGACGCGCTGTAAAGCATACTGTATATATTGTATCACAATATAATTTAGAGTGCGTACTAAAAAAATAGAAGAAAAATAGTGTATAGAGTATGTTTTAGAGTACGCTGGTGCGGATAGCCTCAGGATGACTATTTGCAGTTTAGCTAGCCATCTGTTTAGAATTCAGTCTTACTCATTTTGCTTTTGAAAGTTTGTCATTTTATAGTTTATTTTCGAACTAATAAACGATAAAATTTTAAGAATGGAGAGAATTTCTCTGAGTACGGTACTCATCAGGTTTCAAGTGTCAATTTCCTTCGGTTCGAATGCTCATATATTGTGCGCAGCAGTTACCTAACAAGAGAACTAGCCAACAAGTATCGTGTATTCGTGTTCAGCTTCCTTTGTTTTCAGCATCAGCACGTAAGGCGCTAGACATCGAAATGACGCTCGTGCCTGTTGAGGCTTCAGACCTGGGCTACTCGGAACACAGTACTCTTCCCCCTGTCCTTCAGTATTTCGAATGGTTCAACCGCTTGACTAAGACTCTACCGTGAGCTTTATGCCGTAACAAAAAAAATCGAATAGGTTAATACGCTATCGCTGTGTTGAACGAGCAACAGCGTGCAGAGGAGTTTCAGTTCCTTTTGTGGTTAGCATCTCGCAGAATGACAAACAGAAAAGGCAGGTTGCCTATCTTCAGAGGACGATATCTGGTTTGGTTGCCCGTGTTCGACGAGTTCGGCCGGTACCTGGTTGTGTCCTGTTGCTGTATTGCACACGGCAGGGTCAACTGAATAGGAAATGTGCTGATCATAATAGTACTTCATCCACCTTAAAAAGATTGTCACTCGCGATAACCTTTTTAGGACCGATGGAGCATATGTTATTTTCAAGCACCCATCTGTTTAAACTACGGTGTCATCGAATTGAATCTTAATGAGCTAATAGGACTGTGAGTGCGCCATTGTAATAAGTCGTTCCTTGAGGGAATATATCGATATTTTTTCGTCCATTAGGTAAAGAAAATCTGAATGAGCTAATGTAACAATGACCTGAATTGGGCTACTGGCTCGCATCCCATTGCGTGTGGAGCAATAATGCAACAGTACTAGTGCTCCATGCAACGCAAAAAGGATTAACCTAGAGGGACAAGAGGCTATAACCAACCCCAAAGGTAACCCATCCACATGCCATACCAGGGAAAATCTAGTGCCCCTGCTTAACTTGGAAATTGTTTTGACACGACTTCTGAAAACGCTATCAGATCAAAGCCAGGGCATGTGACAGATGGGCTTTTCCAGCAATGGAGATAATCAAGAGACTTCCATTCACATTCCAGGTAGTTGAGACTTGAGAACACATGTGATGTATTGTAAGATATAGCAGCTCCATGGACAACTAACTGGATGCAAACGTTAGCAAGCAATCTATTATACTATACCAGAATACGATCTTCTCCTGGCCGAAGCAACCAACACACAAGATGAGCATTTCCTTCCTTTTTTTTTCTTACACCAGCACGGTAACGAAACGAAACGTAGCGTGCGTAACTGCCGCGAAAAGCCGCCGACCCACATGCCGGATGCGGAAACCCCATGCCATGCCATGCCGTAGCAGCGGAGCGGAGCAGGGGCGGCGCCAACCAACAACCCAACCGCGCACGCCACGCATCACGAGACGCGGCCTGCGGCGCGTTGGCAGCGGCCGGCACGCATGACGCCGCGACGGTGCACCGAACTCGAGCGCCACCTGGCTGGCTGCGCCGAGCCGGGCCCGTCCAAGCCGGCGAGCGCGTACTACCCGGAACCAGCAGACGCGCTAAAAATCTGATCTTTTTTCTTTTAGATGTACTACTCCAGATAGAGTGGGCGCGGTCAAACAAAGATCCAGTGCAACAAGGCGTGGGGAAGGAGCGAAAGGGAAAGGAAACAGCGGGGGGGCCGAGAGTGACGCCGCCCGAACGCACTCGCTCGCTCGCTCGCAGCTCGCTGACGGCTCGTCACTGACCGCAGTGCGGCAGAGCAGCGCAGGGGTGCTTCCTCGTTTCCGTTCCGCGGTGCCGCGTGTTGGCGTCGCCTCTGTCCCCGTCTCCCCTCCGTCCCCGCAATAAAAATAGCAGCCAGGGAGAAGGGGCGCTGCTCTCGTTCGCTCGCTCCCTCCCATCCGCCTCCCCTCCCGTCTCCCGCTTCCCCCGCGCCCCAGATCTGCGGCGGCGCCGATCGACGACGCGTGTGCCGGTGGGTGGTGTGGCTCCAGTCGTCCCCACGCTGCCCTGTAGCATTCGACCCGCGGGCTGACCCTGGTTTCTTTCTTTCTTTCTGTGCATGCAGTGAGGGCGGATCGTGACTGCGCAATCGCCTGTTCGTTGGTGATGCGAGCTTAGGCAGCGGTCGGCAATCGTCTGCACCTGCACGCGCCCTGCTTCTGAGGTATTTACTTCTAGTCTAGCTACGAATTTCTCTCCTACTGTATCTCTCTGCTGAATTCGATTCGACCGATCTGCCGTTGCGCGGTACACTTCCTGCCCAATTGAATTTCCATGGCCTTTTGTGCGTGCGATTAATAAGAAAAGCCGGGTGGGTGGGGATCAGATTTCTTTTGCCCTGCCTTTTTGAGCTGCAAATTTGCTTGCTGCTCCATGTGACGATCTTCTAGCTACGAAGTTGCTCCCAATTGTGGCGAATCGAGCCCGATTTCCTTGTTGGTTTCGGAATTCGCGCTCCAGCAACTTTGGAAATGGATCACGGTGCGTCAGTTATGGTAAAAAAAATGCATGTTTCGCATACCCCTAAACAGATACTAAAGTAATTACATCGTCCTGGTTCTCGTTTACTTGTTCGAAAGATATCGCGGTACACTGTGGGTGGGATGAAAGTGGAAGGTTTGCCTTGGACTGGGAAGTCAAATTCTCGAGTTGAAAAACTCCAACCAGCCTTGTGAATTTCTTCATTGCATAGATAGTACTATCTCCAAAGGTCACATGATTCACACTACCTGCATATTTGAAGAACCGATACTTTATGCACTTATAAGTACGTCTTCTGTTTTCAACCATTTCTGCTTATAAGGAGTATCAATCCTTTGAACTCCATCTCCTACCCAAGTTACTGACACGTGTTCCTCTGTAGAAAATGGCGATGATGGTTGATCCCCCCAATGGGATCGGAATCCAGGGGAAGCATTACTACACTATGTGGCAAACACTGTTTGAGATTGACATCAAGTATGTGCCAATCAAGCCCATTGGAAGAGGAGCTTACGGAATAGTTTGCTCGTCTATAAACCGTGAGACAAACGAGAAAGTTGCTATAAAAAAGATACACAATGTCTTTGACAACCGTGTGGATGCACTAAGGACGCTGCGGGAGCTGAAACTCCTCCGACACTTGCGCCATGAGAATGTTATTGCACTCAAGGATATAATGATGCCAGTGAATAGACGGAGCTTCAAGGATGTCTATTTGGTTTACGAACTCATGGACACTGATCTGCATCAAATAATTAAGTCATCCCAACCACTTTCAAATGACCACTGCCAGTACTTTCTTTTTCAGGTATGTTTTGGGCCTGTATTCTATCATCTATCTTATTCATTGATCCCTGGACAAACTGTTGTTTGTGGATCATCCAATATAACTTCAATATACCAACTTTCCACCATGACATCAAATCTTTATGTGAGAATTTTGTCTCGTAACATATTGCATTGTAATATATTTGTACCTCATCATTGCCTGTATGACATGGTTTGGAATTGCTGGCTTCTACAAGCCATGCTTGTTCTTTTACTGTTCAGACTGGGCTGAAAATTTATAGTGTTTACCATTAGCTTCACCTGTCATAATTCACGTGCACAATCACTTCATGGTCAGGAAGAGCTTGTTCAATTGATTTTCTTTTGGTATGACAAAATGTGCATCTGTGAATTTTTTGCGGGCCTGCAACCACTTGATGGTTCAGACATCCTTTTTTGATATACTTCGTCTGACAAGAGCTTGTTCTTGTTATAACTTTGAGTTCCTACTGATTAGGTTGCAAAATAACATATCTGCACTTTTGTTTTCGCAAGAAAAGGTAGCTCTTGGCAAATTTAATATTGGGTATATGTTAAAATACCAATTTCTATGGTTAAATCATTAGTTCATAGATTAGTTTCCTGGATCATGACAAAGATAAAAGTGAGTATCACATTTGAGATTGTAGCTGCTAACATTTTTTGACTTTTGAGATACTTATCCTGTACCTTATGGCAATGACTAAGAGAGGATATGGTCGCTTAAAAGTCAAACATTTTTTCCTCGTGTGACCTAGGAATTTGGTCCTAGAAACCAGGTACTACTGGGCATGGAAAGAATATTGCTTATCTGATGTTGACTTGAAATGTACTTGATAGGTTCTTGCTTTTCCTTTATAAGTATCATGGCTGTCATAAAAAAACAGGTCTATTTCAATGCCCCTAACAGAAGCTTCTATAATTGTTAGTAATACTGATTTTGCATAGCATTTTTCCTTGGAGAAATTTGATATATGGCAAATAGATCCGCATGTGCTTATAGCTTAAGGTCCTGAATGTAAATATTTAAATTTTTTGTTTAGGTAAATTCAAACTTGAGCAACTTATTGCGTACCTTAAGCCTCCTTTTCGTACTCTCTGCTGATTCCCTTTTAGTTTGTTACTGTTGTATCACTGAATTTTCTAATGAATGCTAATTATTTTGTTTGTCAATGAATCAATAATTGTAGCTGCTCCGAGGCCTGAAGTACCTTCATTCAGCAGGGATACTCCATAGAGACCTAAAGCCCGGAAACCTCCTGGTTAATGCAAATTGTGATCTGAAGATCTGTGATTTCGGACTTGCCCGGACAAACAACACCAAAGGTCAGTTTATGACAGAATATGTGGTTACCCGCTGGTATAGGGCCCCTGAGCTCCTGCTATGCTGCGACAACTATGGTACCTCCATAGATGTCTGGTCAGTCGGCTGCATCTTTGCAGAGCTACTTGGCCGCAAGCCGATATTTCCAGGAACTGAGTGCCTCAACCAGCTTAAGCTCATAGTCAATGTTCTTGGCACCATGAGTGAGGCCGATCTTGAGTTCATTGACAATCCGAAAGCCCGCAAGTATATCAAAACCCTTCCATATACCCCTGGCATTCCCCTCACAAGCATGTATCCGCATGCACATCCGCTTGCCATTGATCTGTTGAAGAAGATGCTAGTCTTTGATCCCTCAAAAAGGATCAGTGTGACGGAGGCTCTGGAGCACCCTTACATGTCTCCACTGTATGATCCGAGTGCAAACCCTCCTGCTGAAGTGCCCATTGACCTCGAGATAGATGAGAATCTTGGTGTAGAAATGATCCGAGAAATGATGTGGCAGGAGATGTTACACTACCACCCCGAGGCCGTCACAGGAATGAGCATGTGACTGGCAGTAATGGACATGTGGCAGAGGTCCGCTGTGTCAGGATCTTCGCATGTTATCCTTTTGTATAAGCTTAGTGCGATTATAGCGCATACCAAGCTATTACTACCTGTATCAGACTGTCAAGTGATCTCTAATGTAAATATGCGAACAATAAGACGTTTTTTCCTTGATTTTGTAGTTTAAAACTACATATTGTATCAGTATGTGAAGTGGAACCTGGTATTTAAGACCTGGAATTGTAGACACTGATCTTTCATATGGAAACCTCAAGGGTTTGGTTCCATCTATTATTCTTTAGAGCATAGGAACATAATAGCATTTGTGACGTTATTTGCCTGGCGCCCCGTGAGTGGCAGTGCGGTCAACAGAAGCTTATTATTATTGCTTCAAAAAAAAAACAGAAGCTTATTATCTTCATGCAAAGTTAGTTCGGAGCTCTGAAATGTCAGAAAGGGATAATTGATTCCACTGAGAATAAAGTTCCATGAAATGAGGAATCAGGTACATGCTGATGCTGCTTTCAATTGAACTGAAGCGGGTGACAACTGAAGGTGCAGGTGATAGACATGTAACTTGTCTATATTTATTGGTGGTTTTCCAATGGAGCCGCCTCAGAACGTGGATCCGTTGAAGCCGAAGTTGTGTCCCTGTAGCACACAGAAAATTAACGCTCAGATATTTCGTCATACGCTGAAAAGAGAGGCGAGGTGAACGCAATCGCCAACAGTACTAACATTTCACTTGCCTATCAGACATTTCGTTTATTCAAGTTTAGATAACCATCTAGGCAAATTCAGACATCCAAAAGTGGACAAAGTTACGAACACGGTGGAGCAGAGCTGAAGCACATGATTGTGTGTAAACATACCTTGACATCATCGAACTTGATGTAGAATCTTGACCCGCTGACGGAGAGCTTGGTTTCCAGGATATCAGCAAGCGCCGCGCTCAGCTTCCCATTCACGCCGGGGCCAATCCCGCCAATTGAGACGAGCTCGCCGTACGCCGTCGGTTCTTCGCTGGCCGCGAACGACATGGGCACGGACCCGTTGATCGACACCATGACGTACTGCAATATAAGCACAGGGGAGACGAAATCAGAGCAGTGATAAACTCTGGAGATTTGGTCTCTGATGCCGGAACCGTGCACGGCCGGAGGCTAAGACTATATGAGGCATTGCGTCGAACGGGTTGAGCGCCTGGACGTACGGACTCGGGCTTGCCGATGATCTTGGCGAGCGCGCGCGAGCAGTCCTTGAGGATGTCGGCGGCGACGACCGCGTCGACCGGGACGTTGGTGCTAAGGCTCAGCGTCGGCATGCTGCGCTCACTTCTGCTCCGCCGCTCGCCGAGGCTGAACCGCTGAAGGCTGCGCCTGCGCTCGCCCGCTTGCTGGTGGAGTGGATAGGAAATAGCCGAGCGCGGGTGGAGTGGAGGGCGAGAGGGCCCCCGCGCGTACGGACGGTTTCAGAGGAGCATGCGGCCCATATGATTGCGCTGATTGGGCCCAAATAGTTTGGGCTTTGTTGTGAAACGGCCCGATAAAATTCACTTGGTTACTGGTGGACGGGAATACGGCCCGATGGCTTCCGTGACTGTGAACCGGGCCGTAATGGCCGCCTGATGAAGGCCCCCATCATTCATCAGCCCGGCCCACAACTCCTCTCGGCTATCCTCGTGAGCAAGTCCAGCCAGCTGCTGGCACTGGCAGAAGCAGCAGCGGCCAGCAGGCCAGCAGCACACAAGCACTCTCTCGGTAGCACGTGAGCTGAGCCAGAGCCAGGTAGTACTAGGTCACACGGCGGGGGTGCTCACACGTGCCACAAACTGAGGAACACAACGTGACAAGGCGCACTGGGGTCCAAGCTACACACGAGGAAAATAAATGCCGCAGGCGGGGCCCACAGGGGAGAGTGAGAGAGTGACAGGGACGACTGAAACGGTTGTTCGTCCGTTCCTCTGGCTCCCACCTCACACCAACCCATTTCCAGCTTCCAGTGTTAATGATTCCTCAAATCTTCCCGTTTCGTCGAGTTTTTTCCGTTTATCATTATAGTAGCCTATATTAGCGGGGTCCAAATACAAAGATCTTGTTGCTGCCGGCCTTGAATCCCCCTATTCGAACGAACGCATCTTCTGCCTCTTGCCAGCTGCTCCGTTTTCTCCGCCCCAACCACGCCTCCGCTGTCGCTGATCTGCTCCAACACGAGCACCACCTGAACGGAAGCGTGGGCTCTCCATTACTTTTCTTAGCTTGCCTGTCCATTGTTCGCGCTTGGTTGGTGTGGTGCACTGGTGCTGAAGATGCTTTTGATTAACAAAAACCTGTTCGTTTCTTTTCAGTGATCACCTTGTCCCGTGATTGCATTTTTATTTGTCGGCGACCTTTCGCTCCGTTTCCTAGGCGACAGAGGGAGCAGTCGAGCAGGGCACCAGGCGGTGGCGTTGTGAACAAGAAATTCCCCGGGTTCCACGCGCGTGTCTTTGGACCTTTCCTCTGTTTCCGCTGGCATTCTGGGTTCGGAGGTTTTGCGTGCGTCGCGTGATCGCGTCTGGGTTTAAGATTTATTACCCACTTTCATTCATCATCTTCGATTGAAGGTTGGTTCGTTTCCCAATTTCATCCACCGTGTGGTTGCTGCTACCTCTGATTGATCTTGGAAGAAAGTTGAGATTTTCTTGTGAGGCTTTGGTGTTGGGTCGATCCATGGCGTCGACGTGCATCACGGCCGGCATCCGGCTGGACCTGGAGATGATGAAGACGGCGCCGGCGCCGGCGGGCACGGCGCTGCCGCGGCCGGCGCACTCCGCGCCGTCCTCGACGCTCTCCGAGGCGTCCAACGCGTCCTCCTCGTCCACTTCCTCGCTGTCGCTCAAGCGCCCGCGCGCGCCGCGGAAGCGGCCCAACCAGACCTACAACGAGGCGGCGGCGCTGCTCGCGTCCATGTACCCCTCCGTCTTCCCCGTCGCGAGGAGGGGACCCGAGACGGCGCCGCCCCGCCTCCTCGGTCTCGCCTCGGCCCTCGCCGACGACCCCGCCTGCTCCGACCTCCTCCCGCCGTTCCCCGTCCTCGGCCACGCCGCCTTCCTCCTCCGGGACTTGCCGCAGCCTCCGCCGACGCCTTCGAGCCCCGTCCCCGCCAAGAGCTGCCCGTCGCCGGCGGCCGTCAGCAGCGTCTTCAGCGAGTTCCGTGACCCGGCGCCGTCCCCTGCGACGCCTGACGCCGCGGCCGCCGACGAGCCCGGGGAGCTCGACTTCGACGATGACGGTGGTTTCGACGCCGATTCCTTTCTCGGCGTTGACGAGGGCGCGGCCGAGGGCATTGACGCCATCATGGGCAAGCTCACCGTGGACAACGACGCGGCAACTGTGACCAGCGTCAACCCTTACCTGCCCAGTTCCGGCATGCAGACATACCTCAGAAACGTCATGATGCTCCAGCTTGGGTTCCGGCACGGTCAGTTGAACAACAGCCAAGCACTCAAGGGGCACACAGTTGACACCAAATGCTGGATGTGCCCCGCCATACCACTGAAGGACATTGCCCCCGCACGGCAAGTATCTGTGCAAATGCTGCTGGTGCCAGAGAACAAGAAGAACAGCAAGAAGAAGGTGGTTGGGAAGGAGATGGACATTGCTGCTGGGCAGTGCCGGAAAGCTGAGGAGGGGATTGCTGACTCTGCCAATGGTGATCCTGGAACTTTGGTGCTGCCGGAGAAAGGATTGGGACTGAGGTTGAACAGTGAGGAGGTGCTAAAGGCTTGGTGCGGAAGAGGCTCTGTTTTCTCCGATTGCAATGATCCTGACATGCCGCGGGCCTCTGCTGATGCGCTTGTAAGTGTTTTCATTTATTAGTGCTATAGAGATTTCATTTCCAGTAGTAGGAAAAAATGGTGTCAGTTATTAAAATTCTAAACTAGTGCATGTCTTCTGACAAATGGAATTTGTTTTGTTCCAGTAGAAGATTAGAGCATCATGCAGTTTTACCTGTTTTTGCTTTTGCAAGTTGCAGCAATTGACCAGTAGATACCTGTGGCATGTATTGCATGCCCAGTTTCATTGTCAGTGAATGATTAAGCTGAAGTTGAGGTCTTGGGTCACTGACAAAGCTACCATAACAAATTATAGCAACCTGGCCTCTTTTGCAAATTTTAGTTTCACTGCAACAAACTCTAGCAACTTGGCCTTTTTGCAAATTTCTCTAGCAAATGATAAATTATTTGTACTGTTGAGCTTTTTGGGAATAATTTGAATTCAGGTGTCGTTGAGATCTACTCCCTCCGTCGCAAAAAGTGTGTTGCTTTATAGATCGTTTTTGAACTACAAAGCGACAACCTTTTTGGTACGGAGGGAGTAGTTTCTAGGAGCAACAAATGCCCCAGTTTAATGTCTAGCATAATTCCATACAAAAATTTTAATGTTAAAAACCATTGTCCAGCCTCGTGGATTACATAATTGCTGTACACTGCAACATTGCAGACATTTTATTCATTTGTTTACTTTTACCTGAAGAAGAGCACTTTCTTACCCGAGAAGTGTGTAACTTTTGTCGCTAGTTAAACATTCTGATTGTGTAACTTCTGTTGCAGGTTAAACATTCTGATAGTGATGTGATTAAAGGGAATGCTGCTAGGGGTGTTATCAGGGAAGGTAACATTCTCAAAATGCAGCACAAGCAGAAGCAGTGCACTCCTGTCGTCTCCAATAAGAGTAGATACTACCGTCCTCGGGTCAAGGCAAGCACCATAACAAACTCTCATGGGCATAAATTATGCTGCTACGATGGCACATTGCTCCACCAAATATCTGATGTTTCCCAGCGTTCATGAAGTTGTTTGTGTGTTTTCGCAGGGGAGGTTTGTGAGCAAGGCTTATCTTCAACAGCAAGCGGCAGAGAAAGAGAAGGGAGGATAAAGAAGATAAATCCTACTCCAACGGCATGCTGTGATTCTGCTCTCCCTAGGAGAATCGAGGGTAGAGATATCTGTTGAGTGGCTTGCCGTTATGGGGCATCAGATGGTTGTTAACCATAGCCAGCTTCAAATGCTGATGTAAATAAACAAGATAATGTAGTCGTGTTACATTACAACCTGTTAATAGTACAGTGTTGCCCTGGTTCTGCAACTTTTTTTATGTTAGTTTATCGAGATGATCTGTCTTGGTACCTGTGCATATGTTGTTTCGTAATGGTGAATTTCTGAACCAAGCATATCAAAAAGCAGAGTGTAGAATCTGATGTCATCACAGAATCAAACCATTGACAAAAGTGTTTTGCTAATCTGTGACGTGAAAGAGTTGGTGTGCTACAAGCACATGGCAACAGACCAGATTCCAAGCGTAGCGGGTAGGTCGGAACTGCTGCACTTCCAAGTAAAAGAAATGCAGAAAATGGAGTAAGGTCTTCGACAGTGCCACGGTGGACAACAGCACTGCCTCCTGTTCCATTTCAGGTCTGATTTGCCTTCCAGGTTACTGATACAATTCCTTTCATGTTTCGTCACATTTATCAATCATCGTAAATTTTCATATAAAAGCACTGTCATCGCTTATTCTATATTTTAAATCATGTTTAGCTTCAAATATATAGCCAATCAAACAATTATCATCGCTTAATTTGAAAATCGACCCTTCCGATCTGAAGTAGCCATCGCATCTTCTCCTTCGTAGCGTGGTCGACTCCGACTCGACCAGACCAGACCAGACCAGGCCGCCGCCGTGGCCAGAGTTGGTGGAGACGGAGACGGCGGTGGCACCGGGCACACAATTCAAGACGGTCGGCGCAAAAGCGCAACAACTCCAATCATCCCAGACTATAGAAAACGTAGCACTCATCGCACCCTCCACTTCTCCAGGCCCAAAACGAACCACCGCCCCAGAAAAAGGAGCCGCCTTTTCACTTCATTTCCCTCCCGGATCCTGCGCGCGCACACGCGCACGCGCGATGGCCGCGCTCCGCCTCCTCTCGCCGCCGACGGCGAAATGGGCCGCTCTGCCTCCTCAGGCGCCCGGCTCCGTCTCCGCTCCCTCCTACGCGCGGCGGGTCCATCCCTCACGCCGTCTCGCGGCGCAGCGGGCCAAGGGGCAGGACGGGGACCCGGAGGCGGCGCCGGTGAGGACGCTGCTGATTGACAACTACGACAGCTACACCTATAACCTCTTCCAGGAGCTGTCGGTCGTCAACGGCGGTGAGTTAAAAGCTCCCTTTTTTGCGCATGTTGCTGCGTGGCGTGAGCGGCGGCGAGCTCATCTCGCTTTCTCGTGTCTCAGTGCCGCCGATGGTCGTGCGAAACGACGAGTGGACGTGGCGGGACGTGTTCAACCGTGTGTACAAGGAGAGGGCCTATGACAATATCGTCATCTCGCCTGGCCCTGGATCTCCAGCGTGTCCCGGCGACATAGGTGAGCATACACCATCTCAAGTTCTTTAGTATAATGTGAAATTGGGCTGCTTTGGCAATCAACGACATTCAAGTACTTAAGTATTTGGTTGCTTCGTCAGGTATATGTCTGCAAATACTTGGCGAATGTGGAGACATACCCATCCTGGGTGTCTGCCTTGGCCACCAGGTGGTTCCCTTTGCAATCTTCTCCGCAGTTGAATTTGTTTTAAATCAATCATAGGAGAAACAAAATAAGTATACATTGATCATCAGTGGTACGTTTAACTGAAATGATCATTATGTATGCCAACTGCAGGCCCTTGGGTTCGTGCACGGTGCTAAGATTGTCCACGCGCCTGAAGCAGTCCACGGGCGACTCAGGCAAAGGCGTTAAACTCTTCTACATATGATATTTTCCCTTTTAGGAAGTTAGAGTGCACATCGTGTTGTTCTAAACTGTTGCTATTCTTACATTTACCATGTGGTTTGACACTTCTCTTTGTTATATCAGTGAAATTGAACATGATGGATGTTGCCTCTTCAATTGTATACCATCAGGTTTAAATTCTGGGTTTAAGGTTAGTGTACTACTGCTGTTACTAGTCCCAATTCCCTATCATTTAGATTTCAGCCTTCTCTTACCTTATGCTCTGCAAAGAGCCCTGCACTTACTGGTGCTATTTTCAGGTTGTGCGGTATCATTCGCTCGTAATCGAAGCAGGCTCTCTACCTGCTGATCTTTTGTCAATAGCATGGACTGCTTCTCCAAAACTGCACCCTTTCCTTGAAAGTGATCATACTGATGCTAGAAACAGTGGTTTCTGGGTGTCACTAGAAAACTTCACAGTGAACCCTTCACAGTGTAATAGCAATGGGGGAGAGCTATCCGATAGTCATAGAGAATCAGATAGTCACAGGCTTATCATGGGCATCAGACACTCTAGTAGGCCTCATTATGGAGTGCAGGTATGCCGGTTTTTATGCATGATGGTTTATATTAATTGTTATCAAGTTTTGTTACATGTGACTGTTTTTTACATCAGTTTCATCCAGAGAGTGTTGCTACTCATCATGGAAGACAGATTTTACAAAACTTTAAGAAGATGACAAGTGTCTTTGGATCGCGCTCACTGTGGCTTCAGGAAAGAAAGGTTCACAGTATTGGTAAACTGGAAAGATCTCAAGTACTATCTGTGATGAAATCTTCCACATACAAATCTATTACACACCACTGTATCCAACATTCCAATTGTTCGGCAGACATGTTTTGCAGATCAATGCAGTTCTACCCCGAGGGACTTGTTAGACTCTGAAAGACTGGAAGTTAGGGATCCTGTTCAGGCCCACATGATTACAAAGAGAGGCAGTGGGAAGAAGTGTTTACGGTTACATTGGAAGAAGATCAGTAATCTCCTATGTTCAGCAGTTGACTCAGAAGACATTTTTTCTACGCTTTTTGGTCATCATAATGGTGAAGACACATTTTGGCTGGACAGCTCATCAGTTGATCAGGTGCCCCGTCAGCTTACTCTTGATTGATTATGCAGCTAGTTTTACTTTGTAATTTTTACCTGATGTGCAGTAAAGCTTGATGGCACCGTGCTTTGATGCAATAAACAAATCATTGGATTTTCATAGATATAAGAATTTAATAAGCTGGGCTATTAAAGAAAGTGGTTCATTCTATCAACTAGCAAAGAGATAAACTAGCCAAGAAAATCTGTTGAGAAGATATTTATTTTCTCTATGAATTAGCTGCAACCAATATTTATTTGAGTTAAAAAGCTGGACACGTGTTGAAACTTATCTGTTACAACTTTTGTTCCGTCATGGAGAGCGCTGTTCACATTTGTGATCTAAATGGTCTAACTTCTGCATACAGAATAGGGCGCGATTTTCATTCATGGGTGGTAAAGGTGGGTCCTTATGGAAGCAAATCACATTTCATCTGTCTGGTCAAAGGTAAGAAATTAGTTTTGCAAATAGAAGAAATTATATTTTTAGCTTTTGATGCATTGAGCATGTCAGGATGTAACATGGACCTTCATGTTATCCTGGATTTCTCGGACTCTGTTTCAGGTCCAATTGTGGAGGGACCCTTGTAATCCGAGGTGCTGATGGATCTACCGCCAAAACCTTTATCAAAGAGGGCTTCTTGGAGTTTCTTAACAAGGTATATGTCAAAAGTGTGTGCAGACTGGTCTATAGGCTAAGTTACTAACTATTGAATATTTGTTAAGAAGTTTCATAGAATCTAATCTCGTGTTCTACCTCTATACAATAATACAATTTTCTTTTGCTGGTTACTTTTCTCAAACAGATGTCAATTGGCTGTTCATTGGAATTATGAGCAAACCTCAATATGGATTGTGTGCATTGTTTTGATTGTCCCTTTCATTCTTCACAGGAAATTGAGTCCATTCAACACTATGAAGAGGATTATGAAGGACTGCCATTTGACTTTCATGGTGGATACGTTGGATATCTAGGGTATGTAGAGTTTTCCAGTACTTCATGTTTTTATTAGTTGAGTTATTATTTGTAGTAGCCAATCAGATATTATACATGAGTTTCCCCACCAGCAGTTGGATTAGTTCTCTACACCAAACAAAATATCCTTGTCCCCACAAATATTGAAATGTGGGACAGCAAAATTTTCTGTAGCTATTGACTTCAATTAATTCCACTTTGAAGTTCTTGTAGCTCCTTTTCCATATTTTTGGTTTTTTTTTTACTATACCAGGTATGGTCTTAAAGTGGAATGTGATGCATCATCTAACAAGGCTAAATCAAGTACTCCTGATGCATGCTTGTTCTTTGCTGATAACATTGTGGTGGTCGATCACAACAATGGTGATGCTTATCTTTTATCTTTACATGATGAACATTCTTCAAAAAATGGAAATGGGATTGCTAGAAATTCGGCACATAATTCGTGGTTAGTGGAGACTGAAAAGAGGCTTCTCAGGCTGGCTGCTATGGCCTCAGGGTTGCGGATTAATTGGAAAGCATCTGTCGGATCACCTGATGCGAAGCAAAGTTTTGTTGTGGAGAAATCAAAGGATCAATATATTAGAGACGTTCAGAGATGCCTTGATTATATCAGAGATGGAGAAAGCTACGAGTTGTGTTTAACTACTCAGATGAAGAAAAGAGTAAAGCATATAAATGCACTCCAACTCTATCTTAAACTGAGAAAACGGAACCCAGCCCCTTATGCTGCTTGGCTGAACTTCTCCTCGGACAACTTGAGTATATGCTGCTCTTCTCCTGAACGGTTTCTACGGCTAGATCGTAATGGGATTCTTGAGGCAAAACCAATCAAAGGTACTATAGCACGCGGCAGAACACCAGACGAAGATGAATGCCTACGTTTGCAGCTGAAGTATAGGCAAGTTTCCGAAACACAATATTTTCCACTGTTGTGGTAGGCTCTAATACTCAGGAAAATGTTGAATTCGGCATGTTGTTCCTTTTCTTTTTATGATTTACTCTAGACTTCATTTGCAAGCATTGCAGTCAGTTTTGACTCGAAATATTTCACGAGAGCTACTGCTGTGCAATCTAGCATCTGGTGCAATCTTGCAATCAAACATTCTCATCTCTTGGATTCTCATCCTATGATAATTGTACTTTTGCATATAAATCCCTCCACCAGCTTGTGGGCAGATGGAGGGATTTATATGTAAAAGTGCAGTTACCGTAGGATGAGAATCTAAGAGATGAAAGCGCTTGATTGCAGGATTGCACCAGATGCTAGATTGCACAATGGTCATTGCTTTGTTTCACATGTTATTTTAAAAGAAATTGCTATAAACGAGCATATTTGAAATTTTAACTAGGTAATATTTTTTTTCAACATTTAGATTGTTTCAGTACTCAGTGGTTGCGTGACAATATCTTGACCCTGCAGTTATCATGTAATGTAAGCATTGTGCCCCTGCAGTTATCACAGGACCATCTGGTTTCCTTTCATTTTTTTGTATATATATATATGTATATATATATCTGAAAGTGCCTTTAGTTCTAGGTACATACATACCTTCTTGAGTATAGTGCATGGTCGGTCCTTAAACTTGTTTGGGAGTGTCATCTAGGTCCTTAAAGTCTAAACTCTTAATTTGCATACTAAGGTCCCTAAACTTGTTAAGTGCTTCATTCGTAGTTTGAACATCTCTAAATAGCACTGATTCATCTAGTTGGTGTCTTTGTGGCATCCCATTAACGAATTCGTCACTTTTATTATTATTTGTTACACGTCAAAATGAAAAAGAAAAATCAAACAGTATTTTTGTATCCTGAATAAGCCCATTTTTTCCTTCTATTTTGACCTAATTTTCAACTTTGCTGCGGGCTTGATAGTAATAGTACTGCAAATGGCAAGTTTGTACACTTAAGTGACGCGTCCACTACCAAGTAGGCATATCGTCGCTAATTATGGTGTTTTGGACCATGAGTGAACCATTTAGTAAGTTCAAGAACCAGAATGTGAGTTCGAGGATCTAGATGACACCCTGGGACAAGTTCAAGGACCACCCATGCACTTCACTCTACTTTCTTTATCTGTTGATCCATATCTTCCATTCTTGACTGTACAGTTTCTTGTTTTCAAGATATTCCAATTCTGCCTGCACGGTATAATGCTGCTACTGTTTTCCTTCTGGACATGCTTAATTTCAACAGTGAAAAGGATCAGGCTGAGAACTTGATGATTGTTGATCTACTTAGAAACGATCTTGGCAAGGTTTGTGAACCTGGCAGTGTGCATGTTCCTCGCCTCATGGATGTAGAATCATATAAAACTGTTCACACCATGGTGAGTACCATCCGCGGAACAAAGAAGTTGAATCTAAGCCCTGTTGATTGTGTAAAAGCTGCCTTTCCGGGAGGTTCAATGACGGGGGCACCAAAAATTAGATCAATGGAGATTCTTGATTCGCTTGAAAACAGTTCAAGAGGTGTCTACTCGGGATCGATTGGATTCTTTTCGTATAACCGCACATTTGATCTGAATATTGTGATTCGATCAATTGTCCTGCACAATGGAGAAGCTTCAGTAGGTGCAGGCGGGGCGATTGTAGCAATGTCAGACCCAGAAGCTGAGTATAATGAAATGATGCTTAAGGCAAAAGCACCAACGAAGGTGGTCGAAGACTGGAGTCAAGCAATTTACAATTCAGATCGACTGAATTCAATACAGGCAACCGTTAGTTAGCTCAGGTAACAAAACAATCTCTATTTCAATAAAATACATCATTAAAATGTTCAGACCTCAGTAGATGATCATATACTTATCCTTACAATTTTTTATATGAACAGTCAGGTTCATTCGGACTTCAAGAAAATCAAATATATGTTGGTGTCAGACTTCTGATGGAGTCGATCAATAGTGTGATGCAACACAGGCTGCAGCTACAAAGCTACGCCATATCAATACAAATTTTGTTTCTTCGAATGCCCTCAGATCATTTGTTTTCCCCATCTGAGGACCTGCATCCTGTAACATAATCAACTACGAAATACTACGAAAAACAGTCAAGTTGTATGACAGAAGAATTTTGACTGTGTGGTGTTGTACTAATTAACTATTCTTACATATTATTTGATATTAATAAATCTGTTGTCTATATTTGTCGAATTTCATGCTTCATTTGGGCATGCTGTATAGCTTTTTCTGCTTCTCAAACAATCCCATGGCACTACTGAATACTGTATTCTACTGGAAGTGACCTCTATTACTGAACTGCTAGTGCAGGACGGCCTTTTGCCAGAGGCGGCACTCGGTTGGACGTGAGTACATGGCTTAAGCAAAACCACTAAGACAACATTTGGAGCTTGCTGAGTGGTGAACGGAGAAGAAAAACATGCCAAAGAAGATTGCCGGCCGTGTTCCCGTCGTTTTGATTTGATTGATTCCGGCATCCCGCACGTCGTGTTCTGTTGCCTGAACTAGATTTGACCGCGCCGTCTCCAAATTTAATTTTAGGAGGATCTGGCCACGCGCTAGTCGTCAGCCACTACTCGCAGTAGGCGGCGACCCAACCCCGGAGTCTGTTAGGCGGCACCGCCGGAGCAGCTAGCGGCGAGATGAGCACGGCATCGGTGAACAAGAGCTGGCGCAAGGCGTACGGCGCCATCAAGGACTCCGCCACCGTCGGGCTCGCCAAGGTGAACAGCGGCGGCGGCCGCGAGCACAAGGACCTCGACGTCGCGGTGGTCAAGGCCACCACCCACGTCGAGCGCCCGCCCAAGGAGCGCCACCTCGCCGGTGAGATTAGGATTGCCACTCACTCTCTCTGATCCCTCTCGCAAGAACCCATCAACAAATCGCTAGCGTGTTCTTCTGTTTGTTCCAGCGATCTTCGCCGCCACGTCCTTCTCCCGCCCGCTCGCCGACGTGTCCTACTGCGTCCACGCGCTCGCCAGGCGCCTCTCCAAGACGCGCAACTGGGTGGTACGCCATCGCCATCGCCATCCATGCATTGCATCGCATTGCTCAACCGCCGTGTTCTTCCATGCATTACAATTCAAAAAAAAAAAAGCCATTGTTTGCCCGTGTTCTGGGAATTTCGGACGTCTCTGATTAATGCAGGAGGAAATGCTTGTAAATTGAACAGGTCGCTCTGAAGACGCTGATAGTGATCCACCGGACGCTGCGAGACGGTGACGCCGCGTTCAGGGAGGAGCTGCTCAGCTACCGGCGCAGGGGGCACGCTCTGCAGATGTCTAACTTCAAGGATGATTCCAGCCCGCTAGGTCAGCCCCCATATCTGCACACTGCACTCCATTGCTGAAAAAACCGATCAGTGATCATTTTTACTGACTCTTGTTTGTGCCTTATTGCTGCTTTCCTCCCAGCATGGGACTGCTCGGCGTGGGTGCGCACATACGCGTTGTATCTCGAGGAGCGGCTGGAATGCTTCAAAGTTCTGAGATATGACATCGAGTCGGAGCGCCTGAGACCTATAGAGGGAAACCCCAAGGTTTGTGTAAGGAATAGTTATTTCTTAGGAATCATCGCAAATTTGCATAATCCCGTATATGCCACTATCCGTGACACAGGTGGGCCTGTGTGTCATTGAAACAGTAGCAATATATAGTATATGGGATTGTGTGATTTTGCAATGTTTCCTAAAAATTTCCCCTTTGTGAAACTATGCTATGGCGTCAGTTATGCAGTTGCAGGGCTTCATTGACAGGGTGCTGGTAGAATTAGTGTTGCTGTTGCTTATTAGTATCCCATTTGCCACACGTTCTTCTCTTTAGGGACAAAGTAGGACAAGGAGCATAGGCAAGGATGATCTCTTAGAGCAGCTGCCCGCATTGCAGCAGCTCCTGTTCCGGCTTGTCGGCTGTCAGGTAGAATGCAACTTCCTCCTGCATCAAGCATCTGCTCCAAACTGCAACTACGCATTGCTCATCTTGCAAAATGTTGTAATGCTGCTTGCAGCCTGAAGGAGCAGCTTTTGGAAACTACCTCATACAGTATGCCTTGGCTCTGGTATGTGCAACTCTTCGTGCTGATAGTACTGACTACTGAATGACATCGTTGCTAGAATGGAACTGCTCTCTCTTGATGACTGGCAAAACATGCATCGTTCAGGTGTTGAAGGAAAGCTTCAAGATTTATTGTGCAGTCAATGATGGGATCATTAATCTTGTGGATGTGGTACTTTGAGTTTGATGACCTTCCCTCTCCATTTACTTTGCTATCACATGACCTGTAAGCATTATGAATTTTTTTGTCTGATGATACTAATATCTTACATGTTGCAGTTCTTTGATATGACAAAGCTTGATGCTATCAAAGCTCTAGATATCTATAGAAGGACAGGAGATCTGGTGTGTAAGACTACAGCACGATTGTTCTGAACCTATAGATTTTTTACATTTGTGTATCGTAGAACTAATGTTCGTTAGAATAACAGGCACAATATCTTTCTGAATTCTACGAGCTCTGCAGAGGTTTGGAACTAGCCAGAAACTTCCAATTTCCGGTTCTAAGAGAGGTCTTGTTCATTACTAAACAGACCCACTTTCATCCATCCATTTACTAACACTTGTTATGTTCCTCAAAAAGACACTTGTTGATGTGAAAGTTCTGAATTCTGATGTACAACGGGTATTTTCAAAATGTTCACCAGCCACCATCATCATTTCTTGGAACAATGGAAGAGTACATCAGAGAAGCTCCCAGAACCGATCATGTACCAAATAAGACCATAGTAAGTTCCTTTTTTTCTCTTTTTCATTTTTTCAAGGAAGATACTTTTAACTAAAAAAAAGGAAGACATTTTTCGCTTCTTGATATCGATGATGCAAAAGGATGGAGATCTCAATGAAGATGTTAGTCTTAGAATTAAAGCCGGATGGTTAAAGTGGCACACCCAGCTTCTGGTGTCCTATGTGACAGCAGGGTGTCACAAAAGCTAAAAGCCAAATTCTATTGGTTTTATACTTTTAACATATTAGGTACAGTTTAGTGTCTGTGGCCTGATCATACTTTTAGGCTATTAAACTATGTCATATGAAGTTCTTGCGTTGATCAGAGACCTCGGAGTCATATAAATTTTTACAGCTAAACTTAAACTGTCTTGATGCAACTCAACAGGAATACCAGCAACTAGATTTCATTCCTTACCAGGAAGAAGAACGATCGCCTCCACCGATTCCGGAACCCTTTGAAGAACCTGTTGTGGAGGAAATTCTTCCTGAACCTGAAGAGGAACTGGAGTTTACAGCTGTGGTGGAACCTGAAACCCCGACAACAGCCGATCTGGTGGTAGTTCTTGTCACTGCATATTTATCCGATATTCATTAGGTTTCCATTCTCAGTGTTGCTGAATCAGTGACCCTACCGATGGTTTGGGTGATGATCAGGGCCTCCATGAAGTAAACCCTGCTGTTGCTGCCCTCGAAGAGAGCAATGCTCTTGCTCTGGCCATAGTACCACCAGGTAAAGTTTCGAACAGCTGAGCTATCTACTGCACTTTCTTCTCCTGTTTGCTGTCTCATGGATCTAACAGACACTAACACTGGCATCAAATTTGCACGAAACCTCTTTCGTCTGGGTTGTGCAGGAGGTGGTTCCAACACACCTGGCATCAGCTTTGGTGAGATAACATCATCATCAGGTTGGGAGCTAGCTCTGGTGACAGCACAAACCACCACCAGCAGCAGCCGACTGACAGAGAGCAAACTGGTAAATAATCTTCAGGCATTGTTCAGGCATATGCACATCCACGGCCCTAATTGATCTGCTTCAACGGTTGCTAATCCTGCAGGCCGGGGGTTTCGACAAGCTGCTGCTTGATAGCTTATACGATGACGCTGCAAGGAGGCAACAGGTGGCAGCAACAGACGCTTACGGAAATTGGCAGGTTGATCCATTCGCCATGTCCAACGGTGTCGCGCCGCCGACAGCTGTGCAGATGTCGATGATGGCGCAGCAGCAGCAAGCCATGCTGGGGATGCCGCAACAGTTTCAGACTCTGAACAACGGTGCTGCCGGTCCTCAGTTCAATCCATTTGGTGACGCGTACTCTGCGGTGCCGTTCCAGTGCGACCCTCTCCACGGAAGCAGCAGCAACATCAGCCTGATCTGAAGGATGTCCGTGAAGGTAGCGCAGCCCTGACGCGATAATCTGATGAGTCCTTTTGCACGACGAAACGCGCGCAAACTGCATTCCTGCTTTGTCTTGTTTAAATTGCCCTGTGATTGAACTCTGCATGTTGGTATGCACCTGCGCGTTGCTGACTTGCTGGTGACATCTGATCGTCTCCGTCTGTACCATGAGCCATGTAATGCATCCTGCTCTGCCTCTTCTGCACGCCATGGCTCCTGATCAGAAGATATCTTGCTCAAGTGGACTCACAGTTTGGGTATTTTCTTCTTCAAATATAACAATATTTAAATCGTAAATTTTCAAAATGTGGATGCTGTTTTAAAAAAAATAAAAAATGGGATGGTTTATGAGAGAGTGACGTTCGGTAGGGTGATAAAAAAGTACTCCATTTGGATCTTTTTAATTGTCACCGGTTAGTTCAAATGAACTAACTGGTGACAAATAAAAGCATCTTGAGGGAGTACAAAACAGTCGTCCTTCGAGTCATTTCCTTTTTTTTTTCAGAAACGGTTTCAAATACTCCCTCTATCCTTAAAAGGATGTCGTTTTTTGAACTAAATTTAGTTCTAAAAACAGCATCCTTTTAAGGATGGAGGGAGTACACACGATCATTCACCTGTATGAAAACACATCCTATTAAGTATTAATATGACTATCTACTAGAGACTAGACGACTGATTTTAAAATAAATTAAATCAACACAACCATATCATTATTAATGGAAATAAATAGACATAAATGCAAAACCTTGAACCCAGTGAATATGTTCTACCACAATGAAAATAACCAGCTAAGTTATGCTTGGTTAACAGTTAAAAACAAGTTATCAATTGCTAGACTAGTTACCTAACACCACCTCAGGATTCTTGCAATTTTAGAAAAGAGGAGTATGTGAGAATTTCCACTAATCTAAATGGAACTGACAAATGAGCGTCTCGACATTATACAGACATGACTAGCTCAATGTCCCCTTTATTTCTGAATGATGCAGTCTAACGTATGGTAGGGAATTTTTCTTTCAGTGATGTCAGAACATGCAAGTGGGGTTGAAATCCTCTGCTGTACTGCATGTAGCAGAGGCTGACATGTGGGCCCAACACCCACCGGACCCACATGTCAGCCTCTGCTACTGCACATGCAGTACTGCAGAGGATGTTTGTATGTTGTTATTTCCCAGGTACATGTGCACACCTGAACCTTGGATGCTGTGCCTTTATTTCTTTGGTTGGGACGGCAGACCATGAATGGGTGAGACCTTCAAAATGTCAAATTATGCAGTACTACTCCTACATGCCAACGAGCTTGGCAAAAGAAATCGTGACAACTCCGGGTTTAATAAGGTGACTTGAAGACTCTGAATTTTTAATATGACGTCTTGACGATTCTCAGATTCTTGCAAGTTTAGAAAAGAGGAGTATGTGAGAATTGCCACTAATTCAAATGGAACTGACGACTGGGCGGGCATCTCGACATTATACAAAGACATGACTAGCTCAACGTCCTCATTATTTTTGGTTTGAATGATGCAGTCCATCTAACATATAGTGTAAGGAATTTTTCTTTCAATGATGTCAGAACAAGTGGCATATTTGTACTCCCTCCTTTCTTAAAAGATTGTCACCTTCTAGTAAAAAATGAACTAGAAGGTGACAATCTTTTGAGAAAGGAGGGAGTATGTGGTTATCTCCCAGCTACATGTGCACACCTGAACCTTGGATCTTGTGCCTTTATTTCTTTACTCCCTCTGGTTTCAAAAAAGAAGTCGTTTTAGCTATGTACTCAAAGTTACATAAAAGAAGTCATTTTTATTTTCCAATGCATTTTTGTCAAATATACCCCTATATGGTTTCCTTCGTTCCACGTGCTCAACCAATCAGCCAAGATTTGTATGTAGATGTAACTGTATTTATTATGGGTAAAGAAGGAAAACTGTGGTAAAATTAATGACTCCTTGGTATGCGAAATCTTGTCTAAAACAACTTCTTTTTCGAAACCGGAGGGAGTAGTTGGAACGGCAGACCATGAATGGGTAAGGCCTTCAAAATGTCAAATATGCAGTACTACTTGCCAACGAGCTTTGCAACAGAAATCGTGACGACTCCGGGTTTAATATGATGACTTGAGGACTCTGAATTTAATATGACGTCTTCACAACTTTCATATAGGCTAGCTACAAGTATCAGGAGAGATGCAACCATACCAGACTCATAGAGAAAGTCCACAAGAAATCAGTGTGTTTCTCTCGTAGTAGTGAAGAGCTAGCAACGGCATTCATGGAGCAGCAGGGAAACGGTGGTGGGGTGGTGAACATGACGAGGGCAATGGAAGCTCTGTCCCCATTGTTGAACGAGCCAAGGAGGAAGATTATCCAGGTCGAAGCTCTGGTGACAACGGCCACCACTCTGCTATTTCTCCAACTCGTTCTTGGCTCTTGCAGGCGATGCTGGCATAACTCTTTCGTCAAAGGTGTCCTCTCTACGTCCAACGCTGTCATGTTTCCTCTCATCATCTACACCTTCAGCTTGATGCAGTCCTCCCCAATCAAAAGCTCGCTGTATCCTGTTTTGGGCATTTCACTGCTAATAGCTGCGGGGGGCACCAATGCTGTGAACAAATATGATTTTCACGACAACAAGAAGCTGATGGGGTATTTTTTTGAGATGGCCCGGTACCTTTTCTATCTCTTCATGCTCCGTACATTATTGAGCCCAGTTACTTCCAAGCAATTCTGGCGCCTCAAGCTTCTTCCGGATAATGAAGAACTGCCTGGCAGTCCAAGTTCCACTTCTGTCATGTTTCTTATGATCGCATCTGTTGCATCAACGTTTTCCGAACTCTTAATAGGGTTTGTACTATCCAAATTAGTTCATAATGGCTACTTACTTGCCAAGTGGATGAACGAAAATGCAAATGACCATCAGGATGACAGTGATGATCCTGAGAGCTTGAAGGGTTACAGTTATCTAGTCACGACAATGAATCCTGTATTTGGTACTACAACCGTTGACCAGATATGGAATTGTTGTAGCAGCTCAGATAATGGCGAAGCACTGAAAGAAGTCTGCCTGTCTTTTGCCTTGTTCGAGCTCTTGAAACGACGGTACTATGGCTTCGTCTGTGCTGAAGCTAGACTTCCTAAAACTAAAGATTTCGTCTTCAAATGTCTGTTGCCAACTGAAAATGATTACAAAAGAGCATTCAGAATTATTGAGATGGAGTTGAGATTTTGCTATGATTTCTTCTTCACGAAGTATTACTTAATCTATACGGTCGGGATGATACTACCAATATGGCTACCGTTTTCTGTATCGTGGCTCTTTAGGATAAGTCTCATTTTTGCTGTTGGAGTGTATACCATTAAAAGTTCGTTGATTCTAGAAACAACCGATCCTATCATAGAAGTACACAGTACAAAAGCTGATTACAACATTGCTGTAGTAGTTCTTTCGACAGTCCTCACGGTAGAACTACTGCAAGCAGCATTTTATCTGGCATCGGATTGGTTCAAGGTATGGCTGGCCTCGTGGTATGTCTCACTGCCGAATGGATGTATACCCGACGTATCTCTTTTTGATAAAGTTATTGGTTTTCTCAGAAAAATTACTATGCCTGTGAGGTTAAGAAATATGGTTGGCCAGTACTCGGTAATTTCTGTTTCCACCAAGAAACCAGCTGAAGATGTTACAGACACAATGAAGCTGTGTATTGCAAGGTCCCTCATATCAACTAAGGAGGCTAACCTGACCAATGGGGAAACATCACTGAGGCAGAATTTATCGACGGAAATGTTTGAGCAGTATCGTTGGGCACTCATGAAGAATCACCATCAAGTGGAGCTCATGTTAATTTGGCATATCACGACTGATTACTGTGACCTTGCTCTCACTGTTGATGGTGTGGATTCGAATAATCATGATGACCGGGAGATTGCAGTTAAGTTGTCTAGATACTGTGCATACTTAATTGCATATATCCCGGAATTGCTTCCATACCACACGGTGGATATAAAAAGGCTGAGAAGTGCAATGAAGACAGAAGTACGCCGCGAATTGGGCTCCATTGAGATTTCAGAAAGAAGGTACCGTGAAATGAAAAATTTAGAAAGGACAGGAACGGAAGACAACGCCCCTAGGACGATATTCCGGAAAGGCGTGAAGCTTGGTAAGCAGCTTGAGTTCATGCAAGATGGAAAGCAGCGCTGGAAGGTGCTAGCAGATTTCTGGGCCGAGACACTCATCTACATCGCACCATCGCACATGACTGTCAAGCATCACATGGAACAGCTTGAGAATGGCGGGGAGTTTCTGACCTATATCTGGGCTATGCTTTCTCATGCTGGCATCCTAAACATCAAGAGGGACAAGGATGATGAAGGGACAGATCCTGATCAATTTAGTCCAGGAATTGTGTGATTCAAGTCATCAACAGCCTCGGCTCCCGTCCATCCGCCACAGGAAAGTACGTTATTAGCTTGCAATTTCAAGTTGGGTTATTTTCCAAAAAAAAAAAGAATTTCATAAATGTGTGCTCCTATTTGCATCGTCGTAAGTAATCGTTGTATTACAAGAGTACTCCAAATACATGTATTTTGCTATGTCCAAAATGTTTGTGCACTGCCTTTTGCTTTCATTGTAATACCAATGCCAGGATCTACATGCGTGTGTTCTAATAATGATTTGTATGACTGTTTGATTGCTATAGACAAGTGTAATGCACTGTATGTTTTTAATAAGTGTACAGTTATGATGATTTTCGGAGCGACATGTTTGATGGGCTCAGGATAAACTCAATGCAATGGTCCTAACGGCTACTAGTACATGCAGAAGTGCCCTTCATCACTTCCCAAAATATTTACTCCCTCCATCTCAAAAAACTTGTCGTTTTATAGTTCATTTTTGAACTACAAAATAACAAGTTTTTTGGGACGGGGGGAGTATTAGATAATTCATTCATTAGTAGAGAAAAAAACCGTGTCCCCTATGAAAAGTAGTCCGAAATACACAATAGGTTAATTTACGATAATTTCACTTATTTAGTCTCATGAGAAATGGAGTGAAATTCTTAACATAAGACGACGCGTGATGTCTTAAATGTGCACCCTTTTTGTCGTAATTCAGTATTTAAACTATCATAAATTTAAGTTGGGCAATTATAGGCTATAGCGATCCACATTTAGTGACGCGTACTCTGCTGTGCGGTTCCAGAGCGCCCCTTTCCACGGAAACAGTAGCGCAGCCCTGACGCGATAATCTGATGAGTCCTTTTGCATGATAAAACACGCGCAAACTGCATCCCTCGTTTGTCTTGTTTAATTTGCCCCGCGATTGAGCTCTGCATGTGGGTATGCACCTATGCTTTGCTCGTGACATCTGATCGTCTCCGTCGTGCCATCAGCCATGTACTGCATGTCTGCATCCAGCTCTGCTTCCTCTGCACGCCATGACTCCTGATCAGAAGATATTTTGACGAAGTGGATCCGCAGTTTAGGGATCTTTTTTTAAAAATTGTATATTTAAATCGTAAATATCAAAATCAGCTGCCGTTTCGAGAAAATTCAAAATGTGATGGTTTTTTTAGAGCGTGTCATTCCGTAGGGTGATAAAAAGGTACAAAACCGTCATCCTTCCAATGGTTTCCTTTTATTTTTTGTAGAAACGGATTCAGATACTCACAATCATTCACCTGTATGAACACACATCCTATCAATATGATTATCCATGAGAGACTAGACCTACTGATTTTAAAATCAATTCAAATCAGCGCAACCAAATCATTGTCAATAAAAATAAATTGACATGTTCTAACACAATGAAAACAACAGGCTAAGTTATGCTTGGTTTACAGTTAAAAATAAGTTAGGTACTAGACTAGTTACCTCTAACACCACCTCAAGATTCTTGCAAGTTTAGAAAAGAGGCGTATGTGAGAACTGCCACTAATTTAAATGGAACTGACGACTGGGCATCTCGACATTATACATAGACATGACTAGCTCAACGTCCTCTTTATTTTGGAAAGATACATGTGCACACCAGCTGACCTTTATTTTGGATTTTTTTTGGCTTATAGTGATGTCAGAACAAGTGGCATATTTGTATGTGGTTATCTCCCAGATACATGTGCACACCAGCTGACCTTTGATCTGGTGCCTTTATTTATTTATTTGGAACGGCAGACCATGAATGGGTGAGGCCTTCAAAATGTCAAAATACGTAGCACTTGCCAACAAATTTTGCCAAAAAAAAAAAAAATGTGATGACTCTCGGTTTAATATGCTGACTTGAAGAGTCTGAATTAAATATGATGACTTGAAGACTCTTAGTGTAGGCTACAAGTATTTGGTTTCTCACCATCAAACTAGAGAGACACACTGCAGCCATACCAGACTCATAGAAAGAAAAGTCCACACGAAATTAGAGTTTCGGCAACATTCATGGAGCAGGGATCCCCAGCCGGGAACGGTGGGGTGGTGAACATGACGAGGGCAATGGAAGCTCTCTCCCCCATGTTGAACAAGCCAAGGAGGAGGATTATCCAGGTCGAAGCTCTGGTGATAGCGGCCACAACGATGCTGTTTCTGCAGCTCGTTCTTGGCTCCTGCAAGCGACGTTGGCATAATTCTACCCTCAAAACTGTCGTCTCTCTGTCCAATGCTGTTCTGCTTCCTCTCATCCTGTACACCTTTAGCGTGATGCAGTCCTCCCCAATCAAAAGTTCGCTGTATCCTGTCTTGGGCGTTTCGCTGCTAATGGCTGCGGGGGGCACCAATGCTGTCAAGCAGTATCATTTCCACGACAAAAAGAAGCTGGTGGGGTATGCGTTTGAGATGGCCCGGTATGCTTTCTATCTGTCCGTGCTTGTTACACTAGTGAGCCCAGTTAGCAAGAAGCAATACTGGAACCTCAAGAGTCTGGATCAAAAAGGACATCGTCGCGGTCCAAGTTCCAATTGTGTGGCTTATCTTTTGATGGTATATTTTACGTCAACGGTTATGGAAGTTTGTCAAGGGTATTCCCAATCCAAATACTTTGACAACGACCAAATTGTTGCAACTTGGATGAAGAAAAAAGCAAAGGATCATCAGAATGACAGTGATCCTGAGAGCTTGAATGGTTACAATTACCTAGTTACGTATAATGCAATTTTTGGCAAGATATGGAATTATTATAGCAACTCTGATAATGCCAAAGCATTGAAAGATGTCTGCCTATCTTTTACATTGTTCGAGCACTTGACACAACGGTACTATGGGTTTGTCTGTGCCGAAGCAAGACTTCCTGAAACTAAAGATTTCCTCTTCAAAGGCTTGTTGCCAACTGAGAACGATTACGAAAGAGCATTCAGAATTACCGAGATGGAGTTGGGATTTTGCTATGATTTCTTCTTCACAAAGTATCACTCTGTCTTTACCACAGGGGTACATTTTCCAGGAATCACTCTATCTCGTTTTGCATTGTTGCTCACCAAGATAAGTCTCATTTGGGCTGTTGGAGTGTATACCATCAAAAGTTCATTGATTCTAGAAACACTCGATCCTATCATAGAAGTGCACAGTACAAAAGCTGATTGCATCATTGCTCTAGTAATTCTTTTTACAGTCCTCATGGTAGAAGTACTGCAAGCAGCATTTTATCTGGCATCAGATTGGTTTAAGGTATCGCTGGCCTCATGGTATGTCGGACAGTCAAATGAATGCATATCTGATGAAGTTATTGGTTTTCTCAGAAGATTTACTATGTGTGTGAGGTTAAGAAATATGATTGGCCAGTTCTCATTAATTTCTGATTTCATGGATTATTGTAGTATAAAAAGAAGCTTTTGGAACCGCATGATGTTTTTGTTAAAAAAGAAACCAGCTGGAGATGTTACAGATACAATGAAGCTGTATATTGCAAGGTCCCTCATTTCATCTCATGGTAACCTAACCAATGGGGGAACATCACTTAGGCAGAATTTATCGATGGAAATGTTTGAGCAGTATGATTGGGCACTGAAGAATCACCATCAAGTGGAACTCATATTAATTTGGCATATCGCAACTGATTACTGTGACCTGGCTTCCTCTATTGGTGGTGGGAATTGGATTAATCAAGATGATCGAGATGTTGCAGTTAAGTTGTCTAGATACTGTGCATACTTGATTGCATATGTCCCAGAATTGCTTCCATACCACGCGGTGGATATAATAGAGCCGAGAAATGCAATGCTGGAAGGAGTTGAAGACAAGTTGGCCTCCATTATGATTTCAGAAAGGTACGAGAAATTGAAAAATTTAGTTGGGGCAGAAATGGAAGACAACCCTACGACAATTTTCTTGAAAGGCGTGAAGCTTGGTAAGCAGCTTGAGCTCATGCGAGATGGAAATAAGCTCTGGAAGGTGCTGGCAGATTTTTGGGCTGAGACAATCATCTACATTGCACCATCGCACTTGACTGTCAAGCAGCACATGGATCACCTTGAAAATGGTGGGGAGTTTCTGACCTATATCTGGGCTATGCTTTCTCATGCTGGCATCCTAAACCTCGAGAGGAAGAAGGATCAAGGGACAAATCCTGGTCAATTCACTCCAGAAATTGTGTGATTCAAGTCAACAGCTCCGCTTCTCTGTCCATTCGCAACAGGCAAGTACGTTATTACCTCACAATTTTAAGTTTGGTTATTTTCCAAAAAGGTAAATTTCATAAACGTGCTATTATCTGCACAACCATTAATAAGAAAAGCTACAATTATTTGGCAGATACACGGTTGATGGGCAGATCCAAACCATATATATATATATATATTGGCTGATGGATGGGACGGGACTAAGAAAGTTATCCCCTTCTGTCATTGAAATGGTTTTAGTTTTGTGTAATAGTTATATTACAAGAGTGCAATTACTTCACGTGAAATTTGTCGTTTCTATAATGTATAAGTGTTGCCTTTTGCTATCATTGTAATACCAACAATGAGACCCTGTATTCGTCTGTAATAATGATTTGTATGACCGTTTGGTTTTTATGGACAAGTAATGCATTGCATGTGTTTAATAAGTGCATAGTGATGATGATTTTGGGAGTGAGACATTTATAGCTAGGGATAAACTCAAAGGAAAAAAAAAACAAGTTCCATTTCAAAATCTCATGATCAATGAGAAGGTGGAGCAAAAGAAAAAGAAAAACTAACCTGATAAGTATTTACCAAGACTGCATCCATGGCACCAGCCTCCTCTAGAGCAGACTCTTTCTCTGCCACATCTGCTCCTCCATCCTTCCCGAAACTCTTTCCCTGATACAACATGCATTAAACAAGTTCAAGTTGAATTCAATGCCATTACGCAGCCATCTAAGATTTGCTAGAACCGATATGAAAGTTCACAGCCATCTCGAATGTCACCTAAATCTGCACCCCCAACTCAAAAATCAACTTCACAACGCTTCGAAAGTAGTGAGCCGAAATATCGGAGCTACGAAATGCCATATTCTCCAATTCAAGCAAGCAACGCACGTAATTCTCACCAGGTTGGCAGGGAACGCGGCCGTCGGCCGCTCGGCCACGGCCGGAGAAAGCGCGGCGATCGCGGACTTGTGCTGCTCCGTGAGCTGCGCGTTCTGCTCCCAGGTTGACGCGAAGTTGTAGCCCTTGGTGACCGCCCCCAACTGGGGCATCGCGGACGCCGTCGTCGCCATCGCCATTGGGTCGCGTCGAGCGGCGGAGGGAAGCGAAGCGGCCGGAGCGGCGATAGCGCTCGTAGTAGGCTACTAGCTGTGCAGACTTGTGGAGCACTGCGGGCTCACCTTGGTAAATGGGCCCAGAGCTTTACGGCCCATCCAGAAGGCACGTCCGATCAAAATTCTGCCAGGAAAAAAAAAAAAAAGAACGATCCGAACCCTGGTCTGCTTCTTCTCCGCGCGCCAATCCAAACATCTAAGGAAAGAGCACTCACTCGTCCTCCGCATTTATCTCGTCGACCCGCTTCCGACTCGAACAACAGCAGAGCATCTAATCTAAGGAAAGAAATCCACTCCAGATCGACTGTCTCCAACTCCCGCCGTCCCGCGCGAGCATTATTAAGCGGAGGAGCCCGCTGCCCTCCTCCATTGCTACGCACACATTCCGCTTCCTCCCACCCACAGATCATCCACTTCTCCGTCGAGACTAGGGCTTCCACCCACAGACCATCCACTACTCCGTCGACTCGTCGAGGCCAGGGCTTCCCCCGCCATGGCCGCCGCTCAGAGCCCCCTCCGCCGCTGGAAGCCGTTCTTCTACACGTTCGGCACCATCGACGCCGCCATCGTCGCCTTCGACCCGGACGGCGAGCAGGTCGGGTGCGCCGAGGTGCTTCGTGAAGCGATGGCCGACGTCGTCGAGCTCCTCTGCATGGACATCAACGACGAGCTCGCGGAGGAGTTCTGCCAGATTCTCGACGACGTCATGTTCGAGTATCTCATCACGCTGCAGGCGGTGCCCGTGACGCCGGCCGCGCTGGCGTCCACCGACCTCGCCAGGGCCGTCGGCGCCCTCCAGGAGCACGAGTCCGAGAAGGTCCGCGGCCTCGCGCGCGACGTTCTTCGCATGTGGAGGTCCTCCGTCGAGAGCGACATCACCAAGGCCAGAGCCACGCTGGAGGGGCTCCGCAATATATCCGACGACATCCCGGCGACGCCCAAGATTCGCGATTCCGCCATCGTCGGACGAGCCGCCAACCGCCGCGCGCCCGTCGCCACCGCCGACGACCGCGACATGAAGGGGCAAGCGGAAGGTGCACGGTTCAGGACAAAAGCAGCTTGCGTTGTCCGAAGCGACGCCGCCGTGCCGGCCAAGCGCGAGCAGAGGGATTCGGCTCCCTTGCTGCCCAAGAAGTGCGCTCCCGTCGTCGGCACCGGTCGTCGCAATACGGCGGCTGCCATCATCGACAAGACGAAGACGCCAGGCGCTGTTGGTAACGGCCGCGGTGACCATGCGCCCGTCGCCACCGCCGACGATCGCGAGATGAAGAGGCAAGCGGAAGGTGCACGGTACAGGATAAAGACACCCTGCGTCGTCCGAAGCGACGCCGCCGTGCCGGCCAAGCGCGACCAGAGGGATTCGGCTCCGTTGCTGCCCAAGAAGACCGCTCCCGTCGTCGGCGCCGATCGTGGCAATACGGCGGCTGCCATCATCGACAAGACGAAGACGCCTACGAATCCGAAGACGCCAGCCGCTGTTGGCAACGGCCGCGGTGACCGTGTGCCCGTCGCCACCGCCGACGATCACGAGATGAAGAGGCAAGGGAAAGATGCGTCTTGCAGGACAGAGGCAGCTTGCGTTGTCCGCAGCGGCACCACCGTGCCGGCCAAGCTCGAGCAGAGGGTTTCGGCTCCGTTGCTGCCCAAGAAGTGCGCTCCCGTCGTCGTCGCCGGTCGTGCCAATACGGCGGCGAGCATCATCGACAAGACGAAGACACCTACGACTCTGAAGACGCCAGCGGCCGCTGGCAACGGCCGCGGTGACCATGCTGGGATCGACGAGCTGATGGAGTCCACAAAGCGCAAGCTTCGAGAAGGCTACCAAGAAGCTGCGGATGCCAAGCGGCGGCGCAAGATTCAGGTCATCGAGGCACCAAAGATGCTGGAGCAGAAGCAGGCCAAGATGCACCCTATCATGCGGGAGCGAAGCCGCGCGAGATTGGGGACCTCTACGGCCGCCAGGCGGCGTTCCTTGATGCCTACGTTTCAAAGGAGGTAGAGCAACTCCAACAGAATCGGAGAAGATGATTGTCAAATCCATTCTGGGCAAAAAGAGGATAATTATTGTAAAATTCATTCTGAGCCGTAGATGTACAATTCAGTAGTATATTTTTGTTCATGCATGGGTTTAGAACATGCATTGATGCAGCGAAGTGCTAGGATCAAATATACTGGCACCTGTAACGTGGTCGTATGTTACTGAACTTTTGTTCATGTGATATCGCAATAATTCAATGTAATTTCGTTTGATAACTTTACCATATACAGTATACATCCTACTGCAAAGTGGTAGGGTTTTGTTTTTTATTCCCACGTACACGAACGACCGGATGGGCTACATCAATGAAAGGCCCAGCTTGAGTAGGACTCAGTTCAGAGTCCTCTTCAGTATCGGGCTCTCGGCCCAACCACATCTAAAACTGTGAATTATCGTTCGCCGAGAAAAAAATGATTTGATTACTGCTGCGGCACGCTTAGGCGGCATCCGAACAGGCCCGATAACTCTAGCCCATTTCGCGTAGGCACTATGATCCAGAGGGAAATCATACAGTAGTTGGTTCAGCTATGTCCCAAAGTATTTTCTTTAATCCAATATGCTACCCCACCCACAGACAGATCGGCCTGTTCTGATTACAGTGTTAAATAGAGTATTTGCGTTCTCCCCAGATCAGGATAAGATCAATATGTTAATGTCGGAAGCGACGTCAAGCGACAAGCGAATTCGACAAAAAAAATAATCAAAAGAATTTGCAAGGTCCTTGTCGCGGACATCACCGTCTTGGCTAGGCCATTATTGTACCAACTGAAGCAAAATGTTAACTACAGAAACAAAAAAAAAATGATGTTTGAACGCAAAGGAATGACCAGAGCTCAATTATATAGACTACGACCGTCGACCGAGCATGTACCAAACGTGGAATTCAGTCCGTACTCTCGACCTGAATTTAAAATCGGGATAGGTGGTAGGGTCAAACAGATATTCCAACACGTACCGTCCTGCTCACCCCTGATTCTCAACACACGTCTCATAACTGATTGCACCATAAACAAATGTGATTATGCGAACCGCAGCATCATGGAAACAAATGGATGGCACGGAAGAGATTACAGACTGCGCCGGCCGCGAGCTGTTTTCGGTGCATCCACACGGAAGCTCATCAGAAGAGAAGACATCCGCAAAATTAAACAATTTTGGAGTGTTTGGCAGCACCGGCTGGAGGGGCATTACCACATGTGTACTCCTCAAATATTTTTCACCTGTTAATTCATTTTTTAACTAATCGGAGAAAGTTACTGACTGGAGAAAGGTTCAACTTGTGAACAAAAAACCGACAAATGGTGGAGCTTAACATGGCGCATTGGGTTCCAGCTTTCATCTTGAGAACTCCTACCAAACTACCAAATCTGCATCGCTGCTCAGTTCGGCTACGTCCCCAAACAGACCATTTAGGGAACTGAAGTTTGTTTGGAATTTATCTAAAACCGAGGCTACATGGACTAAAGCAGCATTTCAAAAGGAGCTTTGTCACCAACATCACTATAGAGGTGATGGGTGCTAAATATATACAAAATAAAACCAGAACGATGAGATCTGTTGCAGATGAACAACCGGAAAGTTCTGTTGCTACTTTTTATGCACATGAATCCAAACTGGGGCAGAAACTAGAAGAGAGGCAGAAAAGAAACATAAATGAGCGGGTGCAATGGTTCTTATGCGCCACATAACGGCTATGCTTCCTTTTGAAGAGCTGACTCTATATATCACCGTCCATATCTTGTGTCCCTGGACCATTCAACATCATATATAAAACAGAGTCAGAATGCTGATTTCAATAAGTAAATGTCACAAGGATGCACATTAATTGCAGCACCGGTGGTCCCAAATTCTCATGAACATCTAACACACCCAAAGTTTTGTTATCCACACCACGCCTAAACAAACGTATCCTAAACAGAGCGCATGGATATGCTACTAGATAGGAAAACAGAGAAAGTTATTCAGCAGAAGCATTCTTAGTAGCATCAACGGGGAAGGGCAGGCCAAAAACTTGGGAAATGCAAAAAGAAGAAAAGTTTGTTTTCCTTTATAGCTCAGAGGCTCAGGTAGGTACTATTGAGGCAAATCAAGAAAAGAAGAGTGTGCTTGTCTTCCATGTTTATTACATCTATGTCAGTGTTTTTCTTTGGACTAGCACTAACATGAAGATGTTTTTCTGACCGTGTACATTTTGAGGGGCAGGTGGTTTTTAGTTACTACAAACATGCAATAATGTTAACAAAAGGGGGAGGGGGGGTAAAGGAATTTGTTTGCACAGACCTGTAGTGAAAACCGGGCATTCTCCCAGGTGTTGCAATACTAGGAATGGCTCCTGTGACTATGTATTCATCATCAATTTCATCAAATCTGATTTCCCTCAATTCAACAGATTGTGTGGGTACCTCAAGATTAAAGTTTTCTAGACTACCCTGATTGCTGCTCGTCCTTCCGCTACCTCGTCTTTCCCTTGCTCTTGCTCTTCTACGGCTTCTTGATGATCTTGAAAACACCTTGCAGAAAATACAGGACCACCAGTGTGTCCTAACCCTGTGGAAAACTTCATAGTCCTCTCCAGTGTCATCATCCCCATACTCAATGACATAGTCACCCAGAACTATTCCATTTGGGACTTGCGCATGTATTGTGCTCAATACATCCACAATGTCAGAAGATTGCTGGAAGTTCTCCCAATCAACGCGTCTAGCAGGATCAATTTCTGAAGGGCGTGAATCTGGATGCTTCAGTTGTATGTGCTTCTGAAGCTCATTGAAGTTCCCAACAAACGAGCAACAATTCTCTTCACAGCATCTTTTCTTCTGGTTAAGATGCAGCCTAGCCTCACCAATAACAATCCAACCAATCACATCACCTCTACACAAAGGGCAGCTTGGGTGATTGTTTGCATTAGATGCCACGATATGAATGCTGTCAAGAGGAGCCACAGCTATAGACGAAACTTTCGCATTGGCAGGAAGCTCATATGCTCCTTTGAACCTCTCGAGACAGTTTGAGCGTGTCTGGTCCGTATCGCAGACAAACGGCCTGCAACCCTTCTCATAAGAGGTGCATCTCAGTAGGACTGCATTGTGAGGATAGTCCAGGCAGATTGGGCAAGTGACGTCCTCCACCCAGCTCTTGTCATGGTGTATGTCCAGATCAAAGGAGCTGTGCTTAGGCACCTTCTTCATGATCAGATTTCCTGAACCCATGTGGAACTTCCTGCCGAAACTTCGAGCTCTAACAAGTGCTACTTTTCATTTCAACCTGTATGAGATCAGGAAGTAAACAGATTAGCACCGTATTCCGGTCTCTTGAAACACAGCACATTACAACACAGGGTACAGACATGTTGATGACTACAATTGATACCTGCAATGATTTGCTATAACATAAGATTACTTTTGGACGCTAATAAGGCCATCAAGTAATGATGCAACAACCTCAAGATCTGCTGAAACTGTTAGCCCCAGCCAAAATAAACAGCTTCCTATCAACTACAACCTGACTTCATCGATCACAAAGAAACCCAGCCCTGGGGGGCGGGACTTGTGAGTGATAGGGGTTCATTTTTGAACCACCCAAATTTTCGGGAAAAAAAAAAGAATAAACCTGCGGCGGCACCAAAATAGGGTGCAAGCAACTAATTCCTACGGCGTGGCCTCAACCGAGATCTATCAAATCTGGCGCGCTGCCCATCGCTGATGAAACTAATCGAACCGAACCAAACATGGACGAAAATGAAGGACTGAATTGGATTAGAAGGGCCACACCACTCAGAACGGAAACCTCGAAACGAACTGATTCAGGTATGGAGTGAGGTGAGGATCAAATATCAGTAAAGTGAGGGAATTCATCCAGTCAAACAGAGGCGGGAGTAGGAGTACACACCGCCAACAGAAGAAGAAACCAATCCCCCGGGCAGGCCGGATCTCCGCTCCTCGAGACCGAGAGACGGGAGACCGAGAGCAGGTGGAGGATATCCGGCGGTGGGGAGGGTGGGACCGGCGGGCAGGCGGTGGACGGCGGCGGAGTCGTGCTGAATAGCGTCGGGGTGTCTGGTCTAGGTTTGGACTTTTTGACGAGCCATTTGCGAGTTGCGTGCGTCGAGTGGAGACGAGAGAGGGAGAAGAAGAACAAGAGAGAGTGCGCGAGTGTGGGCCCAGTGATTGCAACCATCGGCTTTGACATTTTCCACTGCTCGCTCTGCCTCCGCAACTTTCCTTTTTCCTTTCTCTTTTTCCGCATTTTATTTTATCTTTTCTGGCAGCGTTTGGTCTAGTGTTCGTAATAAGTCGTACATTTTCACAAATACTCGCTCCGTCTCGAAAAGTTTGTCGTTTTATAGTTCAAAAATAAACTACAAAGCGACAAACTTTCCGCGACGGAGGGAGTACTCTTTTAGTTCTTGAAAATTTATCATTTTATAATTTCTTATTAAACTAAAAAAAGGATAAATTTTTTAGAATGAAAGAGTACAAATTAGCTTGATTTGAAATGTTTTTTTCTTGACAGCTGTAGGAATCAGATCGTGAGATTGGTGTTGTTTGTATGAGCCTAAAGTTCCTTTTTTTGGTGAAGAAACCTGAAGTTCAAATTTGTTGGAAGACCGTCTGATACGGCTTCGACTCACATTAAATTGGATTTGAATCTTAACTTATTCGGTGTAATTACATTTTCCGTTATTGAACTTTGTGCGGCAACGCACGCTGACTGATCAGGGTTCGGTTCGTCTAAATTTCACGAGATGAATATTCCCTCTTCTCATATTATTTGTCGTTTAGGACAAGAATTTTAGTTCAAAATGAACTAGGTATCTTGTCCTAAACGACAAATATTATGGGAAAGAGGGAGTAAAACTGGAAAACATCGTCGCGTCACGTGATAAACGGATGAAGCGTGTACTACGGAGCAGGAACTTTCTCTATCGCGGCCTGCAATCGTGACGCCACAAGTCGGTCAACGATTCATCGGTGAATGACGCGTGCAGGACGGGAAGAGAGCGTCCCAGACGGGAACTTCTGAATTCCGTTTCAACATGCATGAAAACGAGGATTTCAGCTATATATACTGCTCTTCAGAAAAACACAAGACCAACGACACTGCTGAAGAGCCAGGTTTCCTCCGCGTGGGATCTAAGACTCGCCTCCCTCTTCAGCATCATCCAATAATGTGAGTGCCTACGTTAAACACAATTAAGTTCAGTCAGTAGCGCCAAAGATTTTTCTGTCTCCGCAGCAATCCAGACCAAGTTTCAGTATCATGATTATTCGAGATATACGTACCTTTTTCTGGAACGCTCTTATAACCAGCACGATAAAATCACGTGACCTACAGAAACAGAAGCTAATCAGATAAACGGTACTGGTTTTCCCCCCAATTTGTTGAAATCAAAATTAATAATGGTTGGTCGTACATAAAAACATGGCACTACGAAAACAAGAAGGAAGTGTGGTGTGGACCTACCTAACATCACCATCTTCATTGTTTGGCCCTGGTGTTTCAGATGTGCTGCATGATACAGTCACACCGCTAGAACTTACAAGCAAGAATTGAGTAGAGCGTCCGTGAGGAATTTTTGTCTGTCAAGATGATAACAACATAGAGAACCAAAAATACCATATTAGATCAATTAATAAAGAGTAAAGTGCATTAATAGTCTCTATCTCGATGTGTCAACTAGGTTCATGTATATTCAAATTCGTAAACTTGTTAAAATGTGTCATCTAGATCCAAAGTACCGAAAATGCTCTTTTGACTATTACTTGGCTTTATTTTTCATATTCTTTATCTTCCTAAATCAGAGTTGTTATCATCATTTACATTGCAGGTTATTATTTAACTACATAATCGTGTGGGCATAGATAAAGAGATGTCAAATCATGTCTAAAAGAAGTCACGTCGACATTTTTGAACTTCAGACCCATATGACACACTTTAGCAAGTTTACATACACAAATATGCATTTTAAGAGTTTAATGACTTAGATGACACTAATATAAGTTTAAAGATAAACTGTGTATTTAACTCAAAAATAATGCTCAAGTGACAATTATGTCAAAATCTATAGGGGCATTTTCGGTACTTTGGACTGAGATGACACACGTCAACGAGTTCATGAACTCAAATATACGTTTTAAAAGTTTGTATACCTAGATGAAACACTAAGACAAGTTTAGAAAACCGTCGATGCATTTTACTCACTAATTAATGAATATTAGATTGGTAGCCACTGAGATTGGAGAGCAGTTACATAAGTTACAACTTATGTATAGCAGAGAACTTACCTGAAGATTTCTTGAATAATTTTCTTTGATTAAGACATCATCTATGCGTTCCAGCTTAATCTCATAACCAGCTCCGCTAAGCACCAACGTTGCTGGTCCCCAATTATCAGAATAATTTACCTATATATGAGAGATAACAAATATGAAAAAAATGCTCAACGGCTCAAGTAACATTTATGTCAATAGTCATAGGGACATTTTCGATATTCTAGATCCCAATGACACACGTTAACAAGTTTATGAATCCAGAAATGAATTTTAAAAGTTTGTGAACCTAGATGACACACCCACACAAGTTTATGGACCATTGATGCACTTTACTCTGTCACTTTATATTGGTTGGGATTAGCATTAACTTAGTAGGAAGGTTTGCTTATTGCAAAAACTGTTGGGTTAAAACTATCAATGTTTTTTTCACAAAGAATTATCGATGGTACATTTTTACGCTCTACAAAAGGACCAAGCTCTAGGCATCACAATATTGCGGCTTGTAATATAGGGTATCAAGCTTAGGCATCAACCAAACAAGCCCTACCCTGGACAGCCTAACTCACACTTCCTTAATTCACCGACACCCAAAAACTCTGACAACTTTAGTACCTCGGGTCTAAGCATCATCCATATTTGAACTGAACACCAGTGAGGGGCAATGCTGCACTATTTGCTAGTCTTAAAAGGAAGAAGAAAAAACAAGGTAGCCTGAATTAATACATACCATTATAAGAACATTGAATATAGCTTCCCTTTTGGAAATGCATGCATCGATCTTGCTCTGCATTACTGAATCTGCAGGCACATGGTTTAGATCGGAGTTTAAATTTGCTGGAGGTTAATGGAAGCCAAATTGACTCATGACAATGCATGAATATTCGGAGGAAAACTAGAAACATGTTGCCCAGACTTGCAACAATACAGAAATTCATCCTAAACATACCACAGGCTATCTTTCTCTTTCCATTTGAAAATGCGCTCACCAACTTACCCTGATAATCAAGAAGACAGTTTTATATCAAACCAACAGTGCTAAAAGTGATTGAAATTTCAAAATAATCCAAGTAACTGAATTATGATAATCAGTGAAAACATACAATTTTTTTTTTAAAAAAATAAGTCTCATTTAGATGAAATGGATATAAAGCAAAACATTTTTCGATAATGAGAACTTTATTCAACTCCAGAGTATCAAGGTGATATGATAGAGTCAATACCTCCCATCTGCTATGCATAATTAACAAGATTCTTTAAATACAATAATAGAACTGAAATGAAAACTAAGAAACTACTCCCTCCGTCCCAACTCAACTCTATTTCGGGGTTTAGTCAAACTTAACTTTGATCAATGATTTCTATAGATTAATTAACTTCAATAACATGTAAATTGTATATTATGAAAATAATTTTCATGATAAATCTAAAAGTACAATGCTCATATTGTTAAAATTGATCAAAATAAATCAATGGTTAAAGGTAGATTTGACCAAATCCAGAAATATAGTTGAGTTGGGACAGAGGTAGTACTTCTTTGGCACTGATTCAACAGCCTCACAAAAGAAAAGGGCATGAATTTTCCCACGGTATATGCATGCAACTAACCTTGACATCGTTATCATCCATAGGGATGCATTCCACCTCAAGAATAGTGTTGACATCATCAGCAGTAACCAGGTAGTCAAAGATTGTGGCACCTGAGTTGCAGAACATAGAAAATTGGAAATAATTGTACTAGGTTGATAACGAAAAATGTTAAACACTAACGTACACTACGAGTGTAGGTGCTATAAAGTTCCCTTGGTCACCTTCAATAGATTGCCTGGTGCCATCATCAAGATGCCGAACCCACTGACAAAAACCAAATGTGAAGTTAGAAGTCACTAATTAACAGCATAGTCGAGGTATCATGCATGATCTGATATCTCAAGTACCTGGAAATAACAAGTGACAGTACCATTTACAGGAAAACCACACGCTCTTAATTCAGATCCCAGTTTAGGTTCACCAATAATTTGAAAATCTTCTACGCCAGGTAACAGGACATCGCCACCTAAGAGAAATGGACGTTTTGTTCAGTATACGTATGTTTGGATTAAATTAGTACTCAATCTTCAAAAATAGCAACAGGCTGAACTGCTACTGGAAGTCTGCATAAAAACCTGTCGGTTCTAGGCCAGGAATAGTAGCAGATCCAGAAACTTCTTCGGAGGGTAAGAGTAACCGTGGACTGAAAGTTTCAAGTTCCGCAACAAATGAGCAAAGCATCAATAAATTTATATACACTTAGATGGCAAAACGAAGAATTTTTTTTTAATATACGATTTTTAATCCAAAATTTTATTAATAACCGTGGATTTAAAAAAATTGCAGAAATGACCCACCGTCGTATGAGTCTCATACGACGTAACGAATGTCGTATGAGGCTCATACGACGGTCCGACGTGGCTGCCACGCGGGCAACGGTCGCCGCGCAAAACGAGGCGGCAGCAAACGTCGTATGAGCCTCATACGACTTTCGCTAACGGTCGAACCGTCGTATGAGGCTCATACGACGGTCTGCCGCTTATAAGCCCCGCCCCCGCCCCTGCCTCGCTCCCACCCGCCGCCCCCGCCCTGGCTCGCTCACACCCGCCGCCTTCCTTCCTCCCAGCCGCGCCGCCCGCGACCTCCACCACTCCCGCACGCGACTCTCACCTTTTTCGTCTCCGATCCGTCGTCCTCGGATCCTCGCGACTTCGGTATTGATTTTGCCACCGTACATTTATGTTGTTTTGTTGTCTATATAATATGAATGCGTATTATATTATTATATTTGTTTGTATGAATGTATAGTGTTGATAACACACGCGACATAGTCTATTGTATTTAATTTTTGTACACGTTGTTCATGCATATAGTGTATTGTTGTCAATATAATATAATTGTATATTATTACTCGTTGTGCACGCCATTGTTGTCAATATTATATGAATTTATATGGTTCATGCATATAGTTTAATATGAATTATGTTAATATTCATGCGAATGTCATGATTACGGTAGAGTACATTATTGCAGCATGTTTTCTTAATGTATTATTCGTTTAATTAAAATGTATTCGTTTTTTGATATGATTTTTTAGTTTATAATTGTGTAATATATATTATATTATGTTTTATTAGTAGTTATAAAATATTGTCATACATTACAGAGGAGCGTAAAATTGCTCCTGTAGTTACAAATGTGTGGCAAATATATACGTTTTATAGAGTCAAATTAATTTGGTTAGAGTAGATTATAATACGTTTGTTTATATTAAATACAGTAGGAATGTCGGACAAATTAATGTTTCGTATTTTCTACGGAGAAGGCACGCTTGTTTATGGGTCAACTGGGGTTGATATGTCTGCTTGGACGTCGTTGGTGAGGGGGATAGCAAGACCAAATGAGAGGTCATTTGGTAGTCTGGAGAAATGGCTGATTAAAACGTTAAACCTTGATGAACAAGTTTATCAAGTGAAACTGAAAGGGTTGATTAATCGAGCAAGAGATGGATGTTATTGGGATTTCGTTCCTATTAAGGGGACACAAAATTGGAGGAAATAGGTAGATACAGTTGTGGAGCGGGGTTGGCCGCTGGTGTTTCTTGCGCAAGCAGAAACGAAAGAAGTTGAAGATTCAGCTGAAGCAGACGATATGGAAGATACTGAGGTAGAGGTTGAAGGCGGAGTGAACCAGATGCAAGAAGACCCACTTGGTGTCGCTGATGAAGGAGAGCACATCGAAGATTTAGTTGAACAAATTAGAATTGAGGACATGGAATATGAAAATGTTATTGAAGATGACTCTTCTGATGATGAGAATGATATTATCATTCCTGCAGACTGGAACAATGCAATCCCGAGTAATTTAGCAGCTGCAGAAAAATATTCTGGGTTATCTGGATATCATGAGAACCAGTTAACACAAGGAGATATTTTTAAAGACAAAGATGGTTTAAAAGATGCAGTAAAATATTGGTCTTTGTTTGTGCAGAGATCATTTACAGTTTACAAGTCTAGTCCAAAATTATATGATGTGAAATGTGTGTTCCCAACTTGTCCTTTTCGAGTTCATGGTTTCGAGGAGAAGTGGACGAAGCTTTGGAAAGTTTCAAAAATGGTTGATCACACATGTCAGTTGCAGGAATTGGATAAGTGCAACGGTGCTTTGACGTCAGATTTCATTGCAAATCATATGTATGCCCGTATAGTGGACAACATACAGTTTGAACCAAAATCAATAATAGCCACTATTGAGGAAGAGTTCAAGTACACCATCAGTTACTCTAAAGCATGGAGGGCCAAACAGAAAGTGATTGAACAAAGATTTGGTACTTTTGAAGCGTCTTATGATAACCTTCCAAAGTTGTTGCAGACCATTCAGGAAAAAATGTTGGTACTTTTTACGACATTATGGACATGCCGCATAGAAGTGTGTCTGGGAAGTTGTATCTGCACTGTGCATTCTTTGCATTAGGCCAATGTATTGCTGCTTTCAGACATTGTCGACCAATACTCTGCATTGATGGTACATTTTTAACTGGAAAGTACAAAGGTCAAATTCTTACTGCTATTGCAGTTGATGGGAACCAACAGGTGTTGCCTGTGGCCTTCGCATTTGTGGAAAGTGAGAACACTGAAAGTTGGTATTGGTTCCTTAGTCGGGTCAAGATGGATGTAGTTCAAGAACGTCCTGATGTCTGTCTCATACACGATCGTCATGCTGGATTGCTTAAAGCAATATCTGATTTGAAATTTGGATCATCGGATCGGGGACATCAACCTTATTGGATAGACATTCAATCAAGATATTGCATGAGGCATTTAGGTGCCAACTTTTTTAGCCACTTCAAGAACAAGCAACTTATGAATTTGTTCAAGATGTTGTGTAGTCAAAATCAGGAGAGTAAGTTTATTGCTCTTTGGAAACGTCTCGACGAATTGACTTCTGGCAGTGCAGAAGCATCTTCAAGCACTAGCAATCCTCGTGACATTTCACGCAGAAACTTCTCTCATTGGATTCGGCGCGAAGCGAAAGAGAAGTGGTCCTTGTTATACGACACCAATGGTGCTCGGTATGGTATCATGACAACTAATTTAGCTGAGGTAATATCCATCATTCCTAAGTGTTTTAGTTGTGTTAGTTATGTATTTCATCATGCTAATGCAGTGATACGAAATGCAGATATACAACTGGGTCATTCGCGGTTTAAGAGGGTTACCTTTGGTTGCTATTGTTGAGGGCATTTTATATGGGACATGCAAATATTTTCGTCAACGTTATGCGACTGCTATTTCAGCACTGAATAATGTGAATTTGGCTTATTCACCATACCTGTGCAAATACATGGAGAAGAAGATTGAAAAGGCCCGATTTCATCGCGTCAGACCTATGGGTACCGCAGAGCACAGGTTTGAAATCCTTTGTAGGGATAAGGACCGTCGTGGTGCTAACCGTGCTAGAGTTGTTCAACAGTGCATACTTCATCATCATGATTGCACGTGCACATGCATGAAGCCACAACTCTTCCATAGACCATGTTCCCATGTGATTGCAGCTTGCTCATTTACTAACTTGACAGTGACCAATTACGTTTCATACTACTTTCAGAAAAGTGTTGTTGTCAGTACATGGAATGCAGAGGTATATGGATTTGGTAATCTGAGCTCATTTACCATGGATTTAGGCCTTGATGCTATGCGAGCACCTGACATCTCGCGGTTGAAGCAGAAAAGAGGTCGACGTCAAACTCGTCGTATCAGAAACGATATGGACGAGTCAGAACTTGCAAGATTCCAAGGAAGATGCAGCAAATGCAACCAAATTGGCCATACGTACAAAAAATGCATTACCAACACAGAGCCAAAAATGTGGTTGAAGCTGGACCATCTGGGGATCCGCAGAGTGGACGGCGTCCTCGTGCTAGGAAGACAACTACGTTTGGGGATGGAGATGGCGATGTGATGTGATGTCAAGTATTTTATGTATTTATAGCACTTACTCTATCGATGTTAAGTGAACTAAGTGTATCGGTGTTATGTATTTGGATTATATTATGATGTTATGTGAACTCCAGTTAGATGCATATGAACTTTATGTTATATATGTTAATATGTTGTTGATGTCATTTAACTTTAGCTCAAAATGCACTTCATGTTATAATTTTTTTCGTACTTGACAATGTAGGTATGGCCGGCCCACAGCGAGAGTGTCCCGAGCTACTTTCGTCTCGAGTTGACTTGACCCACCGCGGTTACCGAGTCTCTGTAGGTCAGGAGTTCCCCGTCCTTCGTCCCCAGGTTCCTATGAAATTCTGGAAGATAGACGATCGATGGATTCCCAGGTACTTCTTTCTTTCATACTTCATGATCCATTGTACATGAAAACATGTTCTCATCCGATTTGTTTTGTAATCAGGTTGAGTGCAGCAGGCCTGCTGCCCATATGTCGGCTAGTTGAGAGGAGACCGTTCGATCCGGAGGATCGCAAGTACCGTTTTAGCTTCGACAAAGCCCTCTTGAGTGTGTTGACTGATCGCTGGAGACCGGAGACGCACACGTTTCACTTACCGTGTGGGGAGATGATCGTCACGTTGGAGGACGTGTCTTTCCTGTTGGGTCTTCCTCTCGCAGGTGCGGCTGTTTCTGCACCTGAGGACACACCCACCTGGCGTGCGCAGATGGTTGCACGTTTTCAGAACGTGCAACGGGTCGCTAATGTTGATCCCGTACCTGCTCTTGAGGACGGCCAGCACCACGGTCCGTCAAAGAGATGGTTGTCTTGCTACGAGGTATTCTTTCTTATTTTCAATTCAAATGTTTCATACCATGCAGTAAACTAACAAATTCCATTTATTTTACTTGCAGTTGAGTACTATGCATCCAGACGCAGATGATTACACAGTCACTAGATACTTGGAGGCTTACTTGTTGTGGTTGTTTGGGTCGATTCTGTTCACCAACAGCCATGGTGACTCGGTGGATAGACATCTTATTCCGTTTGCTAGAGTTGTAGCTGAGTCCACACCACAGGACATGCCTCAGTACAGTTGGGGGTCAGCAGTGCTCGCTGCCACGTATAGAGGACTCTGTGACGCGTGCACTAAGGTAGCAAGCAACGCTGTCCTCACGGGTTGTCCGTTGCTCCTACAGCTGTGGGTTTACGAGCGCTTCATGATTGGACGACCTGAAGTCGTCCCAGAGCCGTATGATGGTGATGAGTACGGTGAGCGTCCGGATGACGGCCCTACTATGGGTACTTTTTGGGTACACCGTGCGGTACGTACATATTTTTAGTTACACTGACAATTTTTACGCTAATTCAATTTGTACGCTTATGTTATACTGACAACATATATGATTTGCAGCGTGAGTGGGGTAACAAGCAAATGCACAAGGTGTACGCCGGATTCAGCAAAGAGTTTGATCGGTTACAGGCCGACGAGGACGTCCGATGGACACCGTACGGTATGGACGAGCACGACCAGCGAGCACCGAGGGGGCTTGCATTGCTGTGCTACAGAGACTCGGATTACTGGCTCACTAGGAAAGCTCTGGTGTACGACATCTTCGTCGAGGAGTACGCACCACACCGCGTGTTGCGTCAGTTTGGCTTACAGCAGGCTTTCCCGGTCATTCCACATTCTCTTGTGCCTTCTTCAGTACATACGTAAGTGCTTCATCCCATCTCTATTTACTCATTTAGTTGTACAAATTTAATGTACATATTTCTCATACAGGTACGGCCGTAAGGGTACGTCTACGCCCGGAGTGTGGGCAGAGCGCATGCATCCGTGGCTGTTGCAGTGGTCCCAGGCACTAGTCGACGTCGTGCAAGAGACTAGACCGTTCTCACACGAGGTGTACGAGGAGTACTTACGGTGGTTTCTTCCTCGCACCCGAGCAGTTCTCGGACACACTCCTGCGGAGCGACAGCCGCACGTACCCAGGGTGGTAGATACGTATCCGCGGCATAGAGATGAAGCTACATCAATGGCGGTAAGAGCTTTCATATTGTAGTTACTTTGCGTACTTTAACGTATAGACATTACTTAATTAAATTGTTTCTCTGATTACTTCTCATGAATGTGAAGATGCATCGGGTCCGTCTCATTGCTGAGCAGTCCGCAGCAGGACTTCAGCGTTTGAGACAGGGGATATCGATGACTTCGTCGGACATGGTACACATGCTCCATAACATCTACAGCAACGCGGTGGAGAGCTTACGGTTGGCTTGTTGTACACAGTCCTGTGTACAAGACACTACGTTGCCTTCAGCACAGCACATGAGGCGTCACAGCACAGCAGGTACGAAATGCGTATCAAATTAATTTTTTTAAACATTAGTAATACTGTACTGACGACATTGTTTTCGCAGGCACATCTACGCAGGTACCTACGTCGACGACCCCACACGTTACAACCTTTGCAGGGACGTCTACACAGATCCCTGGTCCCGACTTCGCAGGCACGTCGACACAGGTGCCTGCTTGGAGTTCGGACTACGCAGGCACGTCGACACAGGTGCCTGATTGGGGTCAGCACTTTACGGATCCCTCGGCACAGGTACCTGCTTGGGGAGCTCCGCATATCCCACAGACGGACGCAGGTACGATGTAGAATAATTTTTCTCATTCATTTATATTTTCGTAATTTGAGTTTGTACTGATAATTATTCTATAATTGCAGGTACGTACAGAGCGGACTTTGAGACTACGATGTCCGACTCACAGACGCAGCACGACACTCCTCCGATGACACCTTTCCAGGTCGAGGACTTCCTCGTTGATATAGCGCAATACGATACACTTCATGGGTCTCAGTTGGCCGGTGCTCCCATTCCGACTCAGCAGACTCAGCAGTTTCAGACACCGGAGCAGGCTGGCCGTCCGCAACGGCAGAGGAGACCGCCACTAGACATTTCATATGACCGGGCTCATGTGAATGCTGCGCGTAGGGCCGACAAGCGTGGTAGACGTTAGTGTTATGTACGACGTATATGTGTGACTTATGATGTACAAAACTTATGTTCTATTATATTACTTCATTATGTTTCTATTCTATGGTGTTTCGCATGGAAAGGAAGTATTACATACTACGCGTTACTTAAAAACTAAAGCAAACGAGTATCTTATTGAAATTGAAGGCATAGGAACATTTAAACGATACATAAGATGGAATAATGAAACATAGTTCGTAACTAGTACATTTTCACTTGTGGTGAGGACATTCACAGGACATATTGTTGCACTTAGGACTAGTATCATCCTCCAATTGTTCTAACTCCATATCCGCAATATGACCTACTAATTCTCGGTTTCGATTTTGCAAATATTTTATGTAATCTTGAATAGGCTTGATAGGTACTGGATCAACCCACAATGTGTATCCGCAGTTATCTTCATCGAAATAAGACTACAAAAACAAATTTAAAGTAAACATAACAAAAAGAAATATGTGAACGTACACAAAAACGATATGAACTTACTGCATGACCCACAGGGCAACGAAAGAATCGACGACCGCTATCCTCTTTTCCATCCATCATTTGCACCAAACAATCCAGGCCGCAACGACACTTGGGCCATTCTTCTTTGGTACTATCATATGGACGAAGAGGATTAAACACACCAAAATCACTTTTTCCTAATAGAGGGAATTCATCAAGTGGTTTATCGAACCACGAAGGACCGCCAACTAAGTAGTTCTGAGGCACTGGCCTAATGTTTCCTTCTCCTCTCCTTGCACGACCTCTGTTTTCCATTGTCTTACTACTAACTTTAATCGTATACGAAATGTAAGAGGTGCGGACCCTTTTATAGACGAACGTGGATGGGTCTATAGACCAAGTGTACGAAAGTCTATGGACCATGTCAGGCGAATCTCGTAGGAGACACATACGACATTGCACTGGTAAATGTCAGGGGAATCTCGTACAAGAGACATACGAAATTGCACTGCTCCGTTGAAAGCATCTAGGCCCCATGAGGTACGGTTTCGGTGATTAATGACAACCATTCGATATTACTAATGAATTTGTGAATGCAAGGTCTCAATGACACTCAATCAAATGAAATCAAAATCACATTGGAGACCCATATAAAATCAACGAATGAAATCAAATCAAATCATATGAAGACAAGAAGTGAAAGCTCTAACTTGATATTCCTCAATGCTTGAAGACATCCAAAACAACACTTCAAACAAATGTCAAAGAGGTCACAAGTTCAAAATTCCAAAAGAACAACTCAAAACAACTCGAAGTCAACAAGTTGAACACACCGGATCAACCGACGTTATATGAGTTGACTACATCGGTCAAGTTGGTTCTATTGAAGAAGAAGACCTCAGACAAATGCACTCACCGGATCATCCGATGTGAGTGGCTCAGTGACATCGGTCCATCATCACAGATTGCAATACCATTGGACCGAGTGAAGCACCGGACCATCCGATGTGCAGGATTACATACATCGGTCAATCACTCCAGTGAGCCTCAAGATCAAGCAAAATTCTGGAGGAAGAGCCACCGGATCATCCGATGAGAAGACAGATCAACATCGGTCTAACAACGGTCATATCTGACACAGTGACATCAGCTAAATTGGCTTTGACCGATGTTAACAGAAGGGGAGACATCGGATCATCCGGTGTTCGCGGACAAGTGATGTCAGCCTACTTTTCCAACGGCTATCTCGTGGAGGCTGGCTATTTATACCCCTTTAACCTGTCAAATCGACAAGACTTGAAGCCCAGACATACTCTACACATCCTAGAGCATTCAAGCAAGAGAGCTACCACTTTCACATCATTTACTCATCATTTGTACACCAAGAGATAGGCTAGAACTAGCTAGAGATAGTGCTTGGGTGCCTCCACTCTAGGTGATTGGAGTCTCTAGCATAGTGAGAGCCACAAGGGAGTGTCCCTTGGTGTGTGCAACTTCCGGAGCTTGCCAAGAGGATTGTGGAAGCCCGGAGGATCCCAAAAGTGTACAAGGCTTGAGCTCCACCTTGCCAAGGTTGGCGAACGGAGAAGAATAGTGAAGAAGCCCCTAGTCTCGGTGACTTGGGAGTGGCAAAACCCTTCGGTGGGTGTCACAACGTGGACGTAGGAAGATCCTTGTGATCTTACCGAACCACGGGATAAACTCTGTGTCTCTTGAGCGTTTGCATCCCTCTCCCCTTTTACTCTTATGCAATCTTCATTCCGCAACTTTAAATTACATTGATTGCATAGTTTAATTGCATAGGGAATTGGGCTTTAAGTTGTTAAGTGTTTAATTGTCTTAAAATTTGAAAAAAAGCCCAATTCACCCCCCCTCTTGGGCGTTTCGATCCTTACAATTGGTATCAGAGCCTTGTTGCTCATTGGATCATTCTAGCTTCACCGCTAGAGAGCTCAAATGGCCAAGAATGGGGGTTCGGTTCCTATCTTCGAGGGCAAGAATTTTGCCTATTGGAAAGCACGCATGCGTGCCTACCTAGAGGCCATTGCACCCGAAGTGTGGGAAGCGACCCATGCGGGATTTGGAGATCTTAATTATGTTGGGGATCAACTAAAATGGGATGCTAAAGCTAGAAATGCCATCTATGAATGCATTAGTCAAGATGTATTTGCTAGAATAGCTAGTAAAGAAAAAGCATGTGAAATTTGGGCATGCTTAATTGAAATTCATGAGGGTTCCTCTCGTGTTAAAGAACTTAAATATCACATGCTTAAAGCAAAATATGATGAATTTAAAATGCTTCCTCATGAAAATGTTAATGAAATGTTTTCACGCTTAAATGTTCTTATTGAAGAAATTAATGCTCTTGACATTGCATCTCTTGGCAAGGGACTTATCAACCGAAAGATCCTCATGCTCCTTCCCAAGCCTAAGTACAACATCATCAACTCCATGCTCCAAAAGGAATCACTTGACAACATTGAAGTTTCGGAGCTAATTGGAGAAATACACGCTCATGAGATGAGTGTACTTGGGATGATGGAGAGTTCATCCTCTACAAGGACAATTGCTCTCAAGGCTTTCAAGAAAACGAAGAAAATAATGAAGCCTAGTTCAAGCAAAGAAGAGCAAACATCAAGTGAAGATGACGATGATGAACTTTCCCCCGATGAATTAACTTCATTGATAAATGAATATCACACCATCATTAAAAGGGAAAAGAACAAAGTCAAGGCGCTAGAACAAGCTCATGCTAAACTTGAAAATGCTAACCTTGATTTGCTTGGCAAGTATGAAAGCATACTTAAAGAGCATGACACGCTCAAAATCTATGTCAAGCAAATTGAGGAAGATAAGGCTAAAATTGAACTAGACAATCATAAGCTTGGCTTAGTTCATCAAACGTTCTCGGATAAGCACAATGAGTTAGTTCAAGAGCATCATGCACTTAATCTCTCTTATGAAGCCATTGAACTAAAATTTAAAAATAAGGAGAAAGAAACTATTGATGGCAAGGTACCCATTATTTCAAATGCTACTAATGCTTTCCATGAGTCTTTGCCCATGAAAGAAAATGCTAGGGAGAAGGAGTTGATGGAGGAGATTGAAAGTCTCCGCACAAGCTTAGCAAGACTATCTAAGGGAGAAGACAAACATAAAGAAATCCTCTTCCATCAAGCAAAGGGCTTCAACAAGAAAGGACTTGGATCCTTCCCGGTGCCCAACAAAGGAAAGGTGCCCTCACCGGAGCTCAAAACAAGCTTCATCAAGGAAGTTGGCTCCTATTGCCAACATTGCAAGGTCACCGGTCACCATACAAGGGAGTGCCCTCTACCTAACCGACCTTCTCCAAAATTGCCGACTAACTATACATCTACCTTTGAGAATCACTATTATTTGTTGAGCAAAGTAGGTGCTAAGGTGAAGGCAAAGTTCATTGGCATGAACGTAAAGGGGATGAAAGGGAAGCTCCCCAAGCAACTTTGGGTTCCAAAAGCACTTGTATCACATATACAAGGACCAAAGCTAGCTTGGGTGCCTAAAGTCAAGAACACGTAACCATCCACGAGGTGACTTCAAGAGGGGACCTCCACCATCAAAGAAAATCTACCAATGACCTCTTGAAGAAAGTTGAGAATGGGAGCCCAACGCGGATATGGACGGTAACCCTATTGTCAAATCAAATTACCTTTCCATAAATAGTCTATTGCTATATCTTTCCGCATCTAGGCCCCATGTCATGTTAAATGAATGCTTGTATGATTATGTGCCTCTCCTTTGTGACAATGCAAGTGCGGTTAGATTTGCTAAAAACCCCATTCCCGTACTTGACGAGAAAACCTTTTCTAGACTTAGAAGTGAATTAAATGTGCTAGATGCATCTAACGTCATGTAAGTTGCCATGTTCATGTAAGGAAGCATATCATATAGGTCTTGTCTAACTCCCAAAGGATAGGGGCAAGCTAGAAGTAGTTTTCCCTGAGGAAGCCTTTGGAAGGTTCAAACTTGGCAAGATAGATTTATTTTATGCCTTGCATGATCCCTGCCATATAAAGTTGCACTCATTCAATATCTTGCATTATATTTTGTTTGGCATTGCATAACGATAGATTGTCACAAAGGGGAACCCACCTCATGAGAAGGAGACTTGTTTGAAATGCAATATCTCAACTCATATAAGGTGGAAAGAACAAAATGTTAGGTACGTTAATGCCTAGAGGAACATGCCTCATTGAGATAGTAGTCTTCATACTCTACCTCACAAAGCATGGGCCTTACATTTTATTTGGATATTTTTCCTCCATTTTTCTTGGTGTTCCGTTTGTGTTAAGGTCTAGCCAAGCTATTGGCATATTAGCTTCTTGAGGGGTAAGGGGTTGCCCAAAAAGTCCTAAGACATGTGTTTCTCCTCGATTGTTTGTTTGGTCAAAGGACATATATGGGATGTTTTCGTTCTGTTGTCATCGGATTATCCGATGCCTCTGTCAATCCCTCAGCGGTCAAATAGGTGTTCAATCCTCAAAGCCCAACTCTGTCAGAACCTCAATTGATCCGACGCGTTCATCCTGGAAAACATCGGTCCATCCGATGTTCACTCCTCTGGAGCTGTGATCCAGTCAACCGATGTCTACCTCCCTCTAACGTCGGATCATCCGGTGTCGATATCACTCGGTTGAACACCCTTACTGTGCTATTCGACCGATGTTCAAAACCCTAATCATCGGTTCATCCGATGTCAACAGCAATTCTTGAATATCCTTACTGTTGCAATTGACCGACGTTCATTACATCTATCATCGGTCCATCCGGTGTTTAAAAAACGGCTAGGGTTTGGGCCCCATTATTTAAACCCGTGCGCCGCCGCCGTTCGTTTTCTCTCCCGATTTCTCTCCCGCGCGCCGCCGCCTTTCCCTCGCGCCGCCGCCGCCGTGCTCCACCCGCAGCACCGCCGCCGCTGCCTCCCCACGCGCCGCCGCCCACAGCGCCGCCGCCCAGCACCGCCACCAGACGCAGCGCCGCCGCCGCACGCCCGCGCCGCCTCCTCCACCCTCGCGCCCCAACATCACCGCCGCCACTCACCACCGCGCTCAGGCCTCGCCGCCGCCCTTCTCCACCACCATCGTGCGCCATCTTCGGGCCATCTCCTCCTCGCTAGGGTTTCTCGGCCCGGTTGATCATCGTCACTAAGGTGAGCTTCGTGCCGCGCGACGTCTCTCGTTGCTTCTCTCGCCGTTCTTCCTTCATCATCGCTAACCCCACCTCTCCCTTCCATCTAGATGGGTCGTGATCGCAGAGGAAAGGGCAAGGCGATCGCGGAGCCCGCCGCGAAAAAGCGGAAACTTTCGAAGGATGAGAAGAAGGCCTTGATGGCCGCTCGCGCCGCCGAGGAGCGTGAGCGCGGCCGTGGGGGTTCGTTGAGGATTCGCGAGGCCCGTCCAAGGCCGCCTCCCGTGGTCGACGACTCCGACGCTGAAGAGGAGCCAGTCGAGCCTCTCGTTCGCCGGCGCTCAGCCCGGACTCGAGGAGGTCACTCCGAGGCTGCTCCTCGTTCGAGACCGACGGCTGCCGACCGTCGTGAGGACAGGGAGATTGAGTGGGCTATCAATGAGATGGACACGGCCGTCCGGGTCGGTGAAGGAGTCCGTCTTGTGGACTACCGGAAGATGAAGACGAAGCAACTCCGGAAGCTCAGATGGAGTGTTCTTCTTGAGGAGTGGTTCCCACAGCCCCGAGAGCTTCTTGTGGACAGTCGCTTCTGGACTGTCACCCAGGCGTCTCTCTATGAGACCTACAAGCGCCGGGGGCACAAGCTCTTTCAGCACAACCACTTGGACTGGAGGCAGCTTGCAGTGGCAGCGGAGACTGAGATCCGCCCCTTCTTTGAAAGGTACAGAGGCTTGGTAGAGCTACTGGACTATGAGAGGAGTGCCTATGTGGAAGAGTGGGTCCGTGTCTTCTACGCGACCCTATACATCTCAGAGGGCAGAAGATCCATTGCATTCATGTTTAATGGTCAGCACTATCACCTCTCGAGGCAGACTTTGGGGCACATCCTTGGCTTGGACCTGCACGACACTAGCATACACGAGAAGGTCTATGGGCAGGCAGATCCACCGAGGAGGCCACTTACTGGAGGGGTAGCACCTCAGCTGGACGAGATCCGCTCCTTGTTTGGCCCCACGTTCTCTCCAGATCAGCCGAGAGTCCCAGCACTCCTGACCCCAGCTGCGCGCATTGTGCACCTCGCCTTGCGCCGCACGCTCCTGCCGAGGTCAGGATACTTGGAGGGGTTCACGAGTCTCCAGCAGACCCTCCTGTTCTACATAATGAACGGGATGGATTTTGATATCATAGACATACTTCTCTGCGAGATGGAGGACGTGATTACAGATGGAGTGGGCATGATGAGGCAGCTAGCATACGGGCACTGGATCAGTTATATTTGCTCTATGGTGGTGCCAGAGGGACATACAGCACAGGCCCGGCTTGCTGACGAGAGCGTGACCCGCTTCGGTCACTACCGTGCGTCCGCTCCTGGAGACCGCCGTCTTGGTCGTCCAGTTGAGCGCCAGGTCAGGGCCCGCTTGACTGAGGAGGACTGGTCTGACCTCGAGAAGGAAGATGAGCGTCTGGCTGAGGCAGAAGCTCAAGGTGGAGACTTGCAGCACGTCTGGTCCGAAAGCGACACAGACGAGAGTATTGAGGAGTACTTCCCTCCACCTCCACCCTCACCGAGACAGCACGACGCCGAGGCAGGAGGCTCAGCTGCTCCGCCACCGACACCACCTCCTGTGTCCGAGGCGCAGGTGTCACAGCCGTCGGAGCTGTCCTCCCTCCTTCAGCAGATGATCGAGCAGCAGCGTCAGGACAGGCTCGCTGCTGAGCAGGCCAGGGCAGAGCAGGCTGCTCACCTGGCACAGCTGCAGCGGCAGCAGCAGGAGCTCCAGCTGGAGATCGCCCGTCAGAGGCGAGAGGATACGGACCGGTTCACCAACCTGGTCGATCAGATGCACCGCCGTACCCTCGACCAGCAGCAGCAGACCCAGCAGGCCATGATGGGGATCCTAGGGTTGATCACCAACCTATACACTCAGACCGGGATCGCCCTTCCTTCACAGCAGCCTGGACTGGGACTGGCTCCAGGTGTCGCTCAGGTGCCTACTACTCCTATCCCTTCGATCAGCATGTCACCACTCCTGGCACCTAGCGCACCGATTCACTCACCACTGCCGGCGACGACCTTGTTCCAGCAGACACCGGCGTCCGTGGTGAGCGCTCCACTTCCTCCAGCTCCTCCAGCACCTTCAGTACCTGCTTCCTCTCCTCCAGCACCGGCAGCGGACCCTCCAGCTCCCGCCGCTCCGGCAGCTCCTTCGACCGGCGACTCCAGCTCCGACGACTGCGACGGTGCTCAATTCGTCCTCGCGCCTAGCTCTCAGGGTCAGTAGGCGTTCTGATCCCTTTTTGGTGTCTTGATGCCAAAGGGGGAGAAGATGTAGGAGAGTCAGGGGGAGTAGCAGTCTCAGGGGGAGTACGTGTTTAGGGGGAGTGTGTGAGTGTGTGTTTATCCTTTGTATTCATGCTTGAGTACTCTTGTGTAATTTTAATTAAGCACTCTTTCACTTGTCTCATTTGCTTATGATTTTAATCGATTGAGTTTTTCGCCCACAAATCTTTTATGCGCTTTACAAGCTTAATGTATTCATTGCATATATTCTTGAGTATTTTCATCAAATTCATTATCATTGCGTTTTTAAATATTGTGTTGTCATCAATCACCAAAAAGGGGGAGATTGAAAGCATCTAGGCCCCATGAGGTACGGTTTCGGTGATTAATGACAACCATTCGATATTACTAATGAATTTGTGAATGCAAGGTCTCAATGACACTCAATCAAATGAAATCAAAATCACATTGGAGACCCATATAAAATCAACGAATGAAATCAAATCAAATCATATGAAGACAAGAAGTGAAAGCTCTAACTTGATATTCCTCAATGCTTGAAGACATCCAAAACAACACTTCAAACAAATGTCAAAGAGGTCACAAGTTCAAAATTCCAAAAGAACAACTCAAAACAACTCGAAGTCAACAAGTTGAACACACCGGATCAACCGACGTTATATGAGTTGACTACATCGGTCAAGTTGGTTCTATTGAAGAAGAAGACCTCAGACAAATGCACTCACCGGATCATCCGATGTGAGTGGCTCAGTGACATCGGTCCATCATCACAGATTGCAATACCATTGGACCGAGTGAAGCACCGGACCATCCGATGTGCAGGATTACATACATCGGTCAATCACTCCAGTGAGCCTCAAGATCAAGCAAAATTCTGGAGGAAGAGCCACCGGATCATCCGATGAGAAGACAGATCAACATCGGTCTAACAACGGTCATATCTGACACAGTGACATCAGCTAAATTGGCTTTGACCGATGTTAACAGAAGGGGAGACATCGGATCATCCGGTGTTCGCAGACAAGTGATGTCAGCCTACTTTTCCAACGGCTATCTCGTGGAGGCTGGCTATTTATACCCCTTTAACCTGTCAAATCGACAAGACTTGAAGCCCAGACATACTCTACACATCCTAGAGCATTCAAGCAAGAGAGCTACCACTTTCACATCATTTACTCATCATTTGTACACCAAGAGATAGGCTAGAACTAGCTAGAGATAGTGCTTGGGTGCCTCCACTCTAGGTGATTGGAGTCTCTAGCATAGTGAGAGCCACAAGGGAGTGTCCCTTGGTGTGTGCAACTTCCGGAGCTTGCCAAGAGGATTGCGGAAGCCCGGAGGATCCCAAAAGTGTACAAGGCTTGAGCTCCACCTTGCCAAGGTTGGCGAACGGAGAAGAATAGTGAAGAAGCCCCTAGTCTCGGTGACTTGGGAGTGGCAAAACCCTTCGGTGGGTGTCACAACGTGGACGTAGGAAGATCCTTGTGATCTTACCGAACCACGGGATAAACTCTGTGTCTCTTGAGCGTTTGCATCCCTCTCCCCTTTTACTCTTATGCAATCTTCATTCCGCAACTTTAAATTACATTGATTGCATAGTTTAATTGCATAGGGAATTGGGCTTTAAGTTGTTAAGTGTTTAATTGTCTTAAAATTTGAAAAAAAGCCCAATTCACCCCCCTCTTGGGCGTTTCGATCCTTACATCCGTGTCAGACGAATCTCGTAGAAGACACATACGACATTGCACTGGTACATGTCAGGGGAATCTCGTACAAGAGACATACGAAATTGCACTGCTCTGTGTCTATATAACACTCACCCCGGTAACAGCTTCACCACGCACTACCAACAATCATTCTATATACTTCACTACCATGGACGAGAACTCACCACCCACAAATAGAGAAAAGGTTCCAATCCCCGAGGGATTGCAACCTCCAATGTGTTTCTGTGGCACTGATTGTAGGTTTGTAAGAGATCTTCGACCTGGTTACTCGTATGGTTGCCGGCTTTGGATGTGCGACAACTACGAGTACGATCCTCCTCACAGGACGTGCCCATTTCTTCCAGGTGGTAGGAAACAGGTAATATGCAATATTACTTATGTTTTATGCATGCTATAGAATCTAATTTTTTGGACAAACACTTGTGCAGTCGCCGCCACCTCTATGCGACTTCCGGAACTACATCGACCAGGAACAATCGGCAGAAGACGCCGCAGAGGTTGAGAGAATGGCTCGACTTGCATATTGGAAGTTCAAAGAAGAAAGAGAGTGGGATGAAAGAATAGAGCAAGAGAGGAGGAATAGAGCTGCACAGGAGGAGCGTCGTCGCAAGAGGCAAGAAGAAATTCGACAATGGAGAGCAGAGTGTGAGCGCAAAGCGGCAGAGGAGGAACGCGTCGCAGCACAAGCACGAGAGGCTGAGCGAGCACGCATGCGCGAGAGAGCTCGTCGCGCAAAAGAAGCCGGTCCCGATGCTTTGCGTAAGGGAAAATACCCCCGTTGCACTCAGTAGCAACCTGGGTAATTCAACTAAGGCGTGTTAGAATTAGATCGGCGTATCTTTAGTGCGTCGTACACACGCCATTTGTATCACTTATTTTACATTTTGTTCCAGAAATATGTGCACTTATGTTTTGCCTCATGTACCGTAGTAGTAGACTGGTAAACAACATGCACATACTTTTGGAACTACGTAATTTCATTTTATGTAACCGCCGCCGAGCTTACAATTAATTATCTTCAATTATTATGCATTTCTATAAATTTATACATTAATTGTATCATTTTCCAAACTATGCATTTCTAATCACTATAGGATTTAAAAAAAATTGATACTCCCATTAAACTCTTATATATTATATTCATAACTTATTTTTTATACTCCACAAAACTTACATTACAATAACCTATATGAACATTTATGTCGATTCTAACTACAAATATTTGTAAACAAAAAATAAAACTGAATACATTTTACAAATTTGCAGAAACGTGATCGTATTGCCTAATAACACATACAATTACTCTAGTTTCTACATACTAAACATAGATAAAGTTCATTGATTTCAAAACTTCACAATGTATTCTCTATTTTCTACTTTAGAAGTTTTTAGCAAATCGGTCTACAAATATTTTAAAAATTTTGACTAAAATCCATTACAAGATGGTTCAACACGGGCTAGGGTTAGGGCATGCACGAATGTCGTATGAGGCCCATACGACGGTACTGTGCATGTCGTATGGGCCTCATACGACATGCCACCGTGGCCGGTTTCGGCCCCGCTGGACGGCCCAGTGGCACCCATGTCGTATGGGCCTCATACGACATTTGCATGTCGTATGGGCCTCATACGACATTTGCATGTCGTATGGGCCCCATACGACGGCCGGTCAGATTTGAAAATAATTTGAATCGGGGGTTATTAATATAAATTTGGATTAAAATACGTATATTAAAAAAAAAATTCGCAAAACGAACGAGTAAAAAACTTGTGTTATTTTTAATTTACCTTCGGGTCCGGGCCTCACTATCTGAATCCACCTCATCAGTGCCCTGCTTGCAATTCAGCAGAGAACTCAGCGGAGAGAAAAGTAAGCAGCAGACAAAAAGTAAGCAGCAGAGAACTCAGCGGGGACCGGGGAGAAAAGTAAGCAACCCCGAGCTGAGAGTGCATAATTGCAGAATTGCACTAGGTGCAAAATTGCATAGCAGTCGTTGAAAAAAAAGGGCCCTTCTTCTGTACCTCGACACGGACGGTGGCGACGAGGCTAATCATGGGGATGAGGCGGATGTAGCGGTCGATCTCCTCCTCGGCAGCGCGCAGCTTCGCAGCGGCGTGAGCGCCAGTGAACAGCTGGTAGAGGTAGCTCCTCGCTGCCTGATCCTGTCCGCAGGACCTAACGAGCAGGTACGCGCGGCGCAGCGCATCGTCGAGCTGCTCCAGCGGTCGCCGCGTCTCCGGGTGCCGCCTCAGGCGGGGCAGCATCTGGAGTCTCCGCAGCAGGCCCGCCACCACGCGGACGTGCTCCGCCAGCTGCAGGCACGCGTCGCGGTTCCGGCGCGCCGTGAGCGCCGCCTGCGTGATCATGGAAGTCAGCCCGAACGCGTCGACGCCCAGCAGCTGCAGCAAGCTGCTGGCGCTGCCCACGTCTCGCCAGAAGGCCCCGGCCATGGTCGCAGCAGCGACCCCGTTCAGGAATGCAGGATAACTTTTAGGATTTCTGACGCAAAATGTCATGGGAGACACTGACCTAGTGCCCGCTTGGAACGCGTCGGCTACGGTCTACGGATTGTCAAGGGACACACTGACCTAAGAGCATGTTTGGAAAGTAGGAATAAAAAACATAAGAACAGAAAAAAATGAAGAAAATATAGGAATGTGAAATGTGAGAAAATCACAAAAATCTAAAATAAAGGAATTTAGAATTTTTGTTGTTTGGGTTGTAAGAATTTGTAATTCAGGAATTTAAAAAATAAAAATGTATTAGAGTTAAATTCAAGATTAAATAATTATACGATAATTTATATTTATAATCCATGAATGTAAAGTTATTTAACAACAAATTATAGTCAACGTCGGGAAGGTTTGATCGATGCTCTCTAAGTAATATAATGCTAGTTGCAATAGAATACTCATGTAACTTTGGCTATCATAAGTAATATAACCTGCACACACATTCTCTCCTTCACCTCGAGTTTTCACAAAATATTGGTTCAGACTGAAGTATTTAGTTCCTATGTTCTGTAAAGGAAAGAGAATCTTTCCAAATAAATGATAAACTTCATTCTTTTGTTCCAAACACCACATGATGTCAGCATTTTTTAGAAATCGATTCCTCTAAAATTTCCTATGAAATTTCTTGAATCCAAATGGAGTTCAAGGCTGGCCGCAGTAGAGATACTCTAAATCCATCCTTTACCAAAATATTATATTTAATTTCCAGTTTGTTTCCTTTTTAATGTACAGTGTTTGTGGCAGTCATCCTCTACTCTCATATCTCATAATATACTTATTTCGGATCTTTTTATTTGTTACCGAATAGTTTATTTTTTAACTAATTTGTGACAAATAAAAAAAATCTGAAAGAAGTATCATTTAGTCATTTTTCCTTGAACATTGAATATTTAGAAGGTTCCTTTCTCTAGTTGTTAAAAATGACCGAGGGAATTCGAAAAATGTAAAATATATAAAAAATTGGTTCCGAGAACACCCGGTTTCCCTATTCATTGGGTCATTTTTTTTCTTTTCCTCTTTCTTTTTTTTTAATTTTTTTCAACGACTAGAATGCAATCAGTGTTACGGTGCAATCGGTAATTTTTATTCATTGCATCTGCATTCTACGGTCATGCATCATTTTAGTTAACTTCCTCCATCTGAGTGCATCACAGGTAAAAAGGTTTAAGTAAAAAGGTGCAACAATCGTAAAATGCAGATTCAATAAATAAGAGTGGCAGGATTGCACCTTAACTCAGGTTGAATGCTTACTTTTTTCTCCTTTCCATCTATTTTCCCTCTTTTTCCTTTTCCCAGAAGCTTCCCGAGAACCTTCTGTGTCCTCTCGTATCTTCTTCCCCTGGAACATCTCCATCCGACGCAGCGCAAGCCAATCCTCTTCCTCGCCCTTGTCGCACCCACCCCGCCTTGCCCGCTCCACCTCCGCTCCGCCCACCGCCTGCCGCTCGCCCGCTCGCCACCTCCGACTCGTTCCAGTCCACCGCCATCGAACTTGCTGAGCGAGCAGCCGCCCAAGCTCGCGTGGATGTCGGGGTGCGCCCGGTGGAACAATGGTAACTTGACCAACAAATGTGTCGTTCAGTCAATTGATGGATACGGAGGTTCGTCTGAACATTGCCACGACCCGTGAAGTTAGGTGCCCCCCCACAAAATTATGCAAAAAAATATCGCTTTCTTAATTCGATTCTAAACCAAATAAGTTTATCTGCCAAAGCAGTAGGTGTAATCTTCAATCAAGAACTCCTCAACAACTAATCTTTATCTTATCAACATAGGGTGTACTCAAATCTATATAGAACATTGATCGCCATTCTCTAGTACAGACCCCGGAGGAGGTACGCAAGAACCATCAGGACGAAGAACAATGCCACCGGACCGACGAGCACCGAAGGAAACAACGGCCTCGGCTGGGGGCTGTCGTCGGAAGTGTCAGTAAACCATGGATATTGTAGCGCGGAGGACGCTGTGAGCCTTGCCTGGGGGCTGTACACGAGAAGTCCCTGGAGGACCATGAATCCGCGGTCCGACAGAACCTCACGCGGTACCAGCTCGCGCAACCGGCCCCCTCCTCGCCTTTGCAGTCGGTATCGCTGCACCTCTGGAGAAAGCTCGACGTCCACGGCAGGCAGCTTCATGGCCTCCATCATGAGTCTCTCGTCCGAGAGGCCCAGCACATCGTCTATCCTTCGGAGCTGACGGGCTTCATCGTCGTCGCCATGGTCGTCGACCTCCACGTAAAAATGGTCCTCGCCAGTGAGGAGTTCCAACATCAAGCATCCCATCTCGACCACGAGTCCATGGCGTGACGGCTATCCGCGCCCGGCGGCGCCTGGCGCAAACATTCAGGGGCTAGGTGCGACGACCGGTAGGCGAACGGTGCACCTGCAGTCTCGAACAAGGACGTGGCCTCCCCGTACTCCCCGATCTTAACGACGACGCCGTCCCCGCCGCCGCCGTCGGCCACGACGACGATGTTCATCGAGTTGATGGCGCGGTGGACGACGCCGCGCTCGCGCATCGCCGCGGCCCCGCTCAGGACCTGCCGCATCATGCGGCGAACGTCCCGCTCCGGGAACGGCTTGCGGCGCCGCTGGTTCACCAACACGTCGTGAAGGCTCGGTCCGACGTGCTCCATGACGAGGCAGTAGTGCCCGCCGGCGGTGCGACGAGGATGGCGGGCGATGGCGGGCAGGCGGACGAGGGAGGGGTGGCCGCGGCACGAAGCCATGAAGCACGCCTCGCGAAGGACATAGTAGAACCTCGGACTGGAAATAGGTCTTCAAGGCGACCGTCTCGCCGGTCTCGCTGTCACGCGCGTTGGCGATGGCGCCATATAAACGGCACCCCACCTTGAGATCGGACGCCTCCACGAACTGCGCGCTGCTGGGAAGGAAGCTGCCCATCTTCGTCTTCTCCGGTGATGCCGCGTTACCGAGATCGTAGATCGCCGTGCAGATGTTGGAAAAAGACTCGTGTTGATCCGCCGTTGCGTCTGCAGCTCCTTGGGCGTAGAGTTGCTTCAGGAATTTGTCCCTGGTCTCCCATACTCGGTAGCCGTGCGATGAACACGCGTCGTCGTCGTCGTCCATGCTGTCTCCTTTTGGAGCGGAACGGAACGGCAGGCGCTAGGTCGTGGCAACGATTATGGCTGGCACGGAGGAGGCGAGGAGGGGCACAAGTCCAAATATACAGGCGCGCGCGGCGCCGATCGAGCAGTGCTCCGAGTCTGATTCGATCAGGAACGCCGCGGGCGCACACGAGTCGACTCGGAAGCGACTACACGTACGTGCAAGCGCCGACTCGGATCACCCCTTGAGAATTTAAAGTTTTTTATCGCAGCTTATTAGAACGCCGCCGATAAGTAATCCGCTGATGGAATCGGACTCGGAGCATGCACTGCTCGGCGCCGCGCCTATATATTTGGACCCTCGCTCCCTTCCGGGCGGGTAGGGCATGCATATTTGTTGCGATCAACAACCTTGTGATTTTTCTTGCCGTTCCGCGCCAAATTACAGCGACATGGCCGACGACGACGCGGAACGAAAGCACGGCGCTGAAGTGATGGCGGCCATGGACAGCGTCCTCTCGGAACTCCAGGACCTCGACGACGAGGTTTCCGCCGGAGGAGCAGACGCGACGACGGATCAACGCGAATCTTCCATCTGCAAGGCGATCTACGATCTCGGTAACGCGGCGGCGTCACCGGAGACGGCGAGGATGGGGAGCAGCTTCCTTCTTCCCAGCACCGCGCGGTTCGTGGAGGCGTCCAAGTTGGAGGAAGGCTATCACGCACATGGCGTCGTCGTCAAGGCGCGTGACAGCGAGACCGGCGAGACCGTCGCCTTGAAGACCCTCCCGTCCGATGATGAGGAGGAGGAAGAGGAAGATGAAGAAAAATTCACCTCCTACAATGTCCTTCGCGAGGCGTGCTTCATGGCTGCCTGCCGCGGCCACCCCTCCCTCGTCCGCCTGTCGGGCATCGCCCGCCATCCTCACACCGGGCACTACTGCCTCGTCATGGAGCACGTCGGGCCGAGCCTTTACGACGTCATGGGGCAGCTGCGCGGCGGCAAGAAGCCTTTCCCGGAGCACAGCGTGCGTCGCGTGATGCGGCAGGTCCTGAGCGGGGCCAAGGCGATGCACGACCGCGGCGTCGTCCACCACGACATCAACTCGATGAGCGTCTTCGTAGCAGCAGCATCCGACGCCGACGGCGGCGGAAACGTCGTCGTTAAGATCGGGGACTACGGGGCTGCCACGTCGATGTCCGAGTCGCAAGTGGGCTTCCCCGCAAGACTGTCGCACGTAGCCCCTGAGTGTTTGCTCCAGCCGCTGCTGGCCAGCAACAACGATGAGGCCGTGGACTCGTGGGCGATGGGGTGCTTGATGTTGGAACTCCTCACGGGCGAGGACCACTTTAATGTCGAGGGCATCGACGACGACGACAACTACGTGGAAGTCCAGCTCCAAAGGATAGACGAGGTGTTGGGCCTCTCGGACAAGACAAGTATGGAGGCCATGAAGCCTGCCGTGGACGTCGAGCTTTCTCCAGAGGTGCAGAGATACCGGCTGCAAAGGCGAGGGGGCCGGTTCCGCGAGCTGGTTCCGCGTGAGGTTCTGTCGGACCGCGGATTCGCGGTCCTCCTAGGACTTCTCATATACAGCCCCAAGGCAAGGCTCACAGCGTCCTCCGCGCTACAACTTCCATGGTTTACTGACACTTTTGACGACCCCAAGCCAAGGACGTTTCCTTGGGTGCTCGTTGCTGTGGTGACGTTGTTCTCTCTGATGGTTTTTGTGTACTACCTTCGTTAATTGCTGATGCTAGACAAGGGTGATCGGTGTGCTGTATTATTTTGAGTACTCTTTTTTTTTAAGAAGAATCGTCCAGAACTCCATGTTTCATGTCAATGGCCGGAGAAGCCTCCAGTTTTCTGATCCATCGATTAAGTCAATGAATTTGTATGGGTTTGTTAGATAACTTCCACTTTGCCTGCAATAAAAGGCTGAAAATGGTTTCTCATTTTTTTTTAGAAAATCCCTTTGAAATGTGTTTCAAAGATAAAAAGAAAAATGGCTCATATATATTGTTTTTGGAAAAAGATATTATTACTCTCTCCATCCTAAATTATTTATCACTCTCTAGTTCAAAAATGAACTAGAGATATACTTCATTCCTTTCATATTACTTGTTACTCTCTAGTTCATTTTTAAACTACAGAGTGACAAATAATTTGAAATGAAGTATATTTTTTCCAAACAAAATAGTTTCTAAGATTTTGTAGACAGAGAATGGCGGTTTAGACAATGTAACAGAATACAAATGATTTAACCACGAGCAACTAGCGAACAGATATTACGGTCTTAGGAGCTTAGGTCAGGATTAACACATGAAAACACAACGGGGAAGAACGACATGGCCACAGCAGTCCGAACACAGCTAAGGCACAGCACAGGTTACACAACTGTTAGGTCCGCTTCAGTAACTCATTAAGTTCAACATAAATCTCGCATACTCCCTCCTTCCCAAAATACTTGTCATTAGGACAAGAATTTTAATTCAAAAATGAACTAAAATTTTTGTCCTAATGACAAGTATTTTGGGATGGAGTGAGTAGAAGGTATATTCCTATTTGAAAAATCTTAAACATCACTGTGATCAGTGATGGAGGACAAAACATATATAAGTCCATTGTAGAGAAGCTCCAGACAGGCTTGATTGGCTTGAAGCAGTGTCAACTAATACGGACAATTCTTCGGGAGGTTTCGGATGACATTGCTCTTCATTCCAATCTTTGTTCGCATTGTCTCAACTCCGGTCCTGTTCATTGCTCGGAGAACTTTCAACCTTACCATATGCTCCTTGGACTGAACTGTCACCAAACCCATGCTCTTATAGCTGAACAAAAAAAAAACACAAATACAGGTTAGTACTGAATCGAAGGTCTGGTCATTTTATAACAAGATCTAGATGGTGCAAGGATTCAGACCTGGAAGCAAGGGAAAGCGCAAGAGCACGATCCATTGGAACCGAAGGCCGTGGTTTCTGGCGGTAGTAGCGGATAAATTCCCGGGAACCAAGAGTTCTGACACGGGTTCCTTTCTCAACCTTGTTTGTTATGACTAGCTCAGACCCACCACTTCCCAGCTCAATGTTACTGTTATTGTCATCAGCAGCAATCATCTGCTTACCTTCCACATCAATATAACTGCAATTGAGTACAATGTTAGATGTATGCAAACGTCATTCAGCAAAAACTGAACATAACACATTACATTCATGATATAGCCCGAGCCATCCTGAAGCAAATGTAAAACAAATGTTTTCTTCTCATTCAAGAACTAAAGTGTTGAATGGTTTCATTATGGAAAATTTGTGGAATACGAATGTCCGAAATCAATAGCATGCAACGAGTGTTGAATAGCATAACATGTAATGAGACAGTACATATCCAGAGCATCAACCCTGATACGCTATTTTACAATACTACATACATTCATCGAGGAAAACAGTTAAGATGAATACGTTATACAACACACATCCCCTGATTAAAACAGTAAAGCCTCCGTAAATAAATAAATAATCATTACAGAAAGAAATTTCCAATGTTGCTCAGGAAATCAGGACTCAGGAAGAACTGTTGACCTTCTAGAAAAGGAAACATGTCAATGTGCTAACATAAAGATGAGGTAGATAAAAACCTGCTGCTGTAATCATAGAAATCCTCAAGATCAGCATCTTCATCATCCCCACCATCTCCGTAGCGTAATTTGCAGTGACCCTTTGCATCCATGTGCTTCCTGACAGCCTCTAAACTTTGGAAGGGCTGGCATCTGTCGTTGCAGTAGAGGCAAATAAAATCACGCTTCACCTGCAGGTATAAACCAATAAAACATGAAGATTAAAACTACGCAAACACATTAGATACTCAACGAAGGAAAAAAATAAGCCTACCTTTAGTCCAACATAAGTAAGAAGACCATTAGGATCCTTCAGATATTCACTGTCAGGTATGAAAAAACCATGCTTCTTGTGCATATGGATCATGCAGTCCTCTAAGGTCTCATGCTTGAGGTCACACATGAAACAGAACAAGGGATCCAGCTCTTCAAATTCAGCCATGTCATCATCCGAATGATTATCTACTTGCATGTTTGAAGTGGATTCATCAGCTAGCTCCATCTCGCTTGAGTCAACTTCAACCCACTCTTCCTCTTCATCACCATCATCTTCCTCCTCTTCTACAGCAGACGGGCCTCTACGAGGAACCCTATCGGGACGTGGCTTAACTATTGTAATTCCAGCAATGGAGGCATCGGGCTCCTGGGAAGCTCTCACGAGATGTGATCGAGAGTTAATATGCTGCTCATGAGCTTTCAGGCTCCGGTACCCTTTTCCGCAAAGAGCACAGCTGTATATCATTGGAGCGGTAGTAGGCTTGCTCCCCTCTGCCAATGCAGCTTGTCTAGCCGTAAACAGTGCCTCGGTCACACCAGGAACTCCAGCCACCTGAGAAACATTTAATGTCAAAATAAAGCATACAAGGTGTACTAAATCAATGAAGAAAAAAAATCAAACATAAAACAGAAGTTTTGAAATTACCCCAACTCCAGCCGTCCAATTACACTAATATACAAGTCCGTAAATTGGTAATTCGAAGTTTCCACAAAACTCGGGTGTTAGGTTGGGTCGTTAGCACCTATTGAGCTAACTACGCAAGTTCAGACCCCGGAGGGGAAGGTTGATAGTGTTTTCACAGATAATAGGGCTTGCAGGCTACTTTCACCCCCGAATCACGCAATTCATCATGTGGCCTACGGATGGCACCATCCACCGCGCGAACCGATGAACCCTAACCCCCTAAACCCCGTTATCGAGAAAATGTCTGCAACAGAAGGACGACGATACCTTGCGCTTGAGGTTGTAGCGGTGCCATTCGGAGCGGTAGTGGAGCCGCTGCTGCTCCTCGGTGTCGAACCCGGCGTTGCACGCGTTGCAGGTCACCGTCGGCATCCTCGCTCCCTTCTCCTCTCTCCTCTCGCCCTCCGGTTCGGCTCGCTTCGGCGGACGCGGCGGCGGGATCGCCACGCTTGGCTTGCCTTCTCTCTTCCTCCTCTTTCGAATCGGACCGCTCGCTGCTGCTTCTTCGCGGCGGAGGCGCGGTGGTGAAGAAGGGGAATGGGTGTGGCGGCGGGCAGCGCGATGGGGGGGATGGACGAGGTTTGGTGCTGACGTTAGCAGTGGGCACAGTTTTGGGCCTCTACCGCCCTTCCAGTTTTGGGCCGTCTTTCGGCTCGAGGCCCCCGTGTAATTTAGCACGACGTAAGGGATGATGTCACCCTCACCCCATGTTGCTTTAAAGCCCGTCTCGAGTATAATTAGTAGGCTTGTGGGCTTCAAAGTTGTACAGCCGAGAAACGGATGCAGTCCAGAATAGACCAAAGCATTCAGGCAAAGAATGTCCTCTGTACCTGGCAGAGAGCCAGAGAAACTAGCTCTGAAGAGCAACTAGCGTCTTCTTCCATTCCATGATCCAAGGACTTATATTACAATCTGCACGCTAAACAAATGAAAGAACATTTGAACAAGCAAGAACAGGAAGCGAATACCTGTCGCTCCAATATCTTACCGGCTGATTAACTGACACTAAAAATTACTCTCTCCGTCTCAAAAAAATTGTCGCTTTGTAGTTCATTTTCCGTCTCAAAAAGTTTGTCGTTTTGTAGTTCAAAAATAAACTACAAAGCGATAAATTTTTTGAGACGGAAGAAGTAGTATCTAATTAGTAAAAGAACAGAGGGATGGAATGGAAAGGAAGCTAGCTAGCACTAACAAAATTGGAAAGGAAGCAGCAAGTACACGCCGATTCAACGATCCGATGGCTGCAGACAGATCCCTGCTGGAACTGCAGGAACTCATCTGTTTTGGATGGGATTCCACCCGGATCTTGGGATCCTCCGGCGTCCGAGGCTCGCCGCGGCCTGCTTGAATGGCATCTTACTAGCTCCGTCCACCTGCATTTGCTGTTCGTCCTTCTGTCGTCTCGTCGCCGGCGGCGACACTAGCAGCCGCCGAGCCGGTCGTCGGTTGATGTCACTCGGTTGCACGCAGCATGCTACTGAACCCGAGCTCAGCAGCAGCACTAGCAGCGGCAAGACCACCACCGGCCGACAAGCCCTGGAACAACTCATATTGTTCTCTGCAGCTTCTTCGCCTGGGGCAGTGTGCTAGGAAGAAGGTGGATTAGAGCAAGGATGGTGGGGAGTTAATATGGGCTTTGAGGGGTTTTTATTCTTCCAGTGCCATTGTGTCAAATGCTATTAACCACTGCTACTACCATTTACTACTGCCTCTGAGGTCAGAGCATCCCATGGGAGTTCACGTGCTGGTACTGGTTGTTCTCTGCTTCTCCCCACTGGGCGTCATGTGCCGCATCTCTGACTGTACTATAAACCCATTGGATTAATTCGGTCTAAGACTAGGGTTAGTTGGTCTCGAGAGGACTAACCCGCCATTTCTAAACTGCTCGACACGTTCCTCTCTGCAGCGTTACGTGATCTGTGGTAGATGTGGTTGATGCTGTTATGTTATTTCACTTTCACCGGTCGAAGTTTCTTCTCCTTGCTTCTAATCTGCAGGAATTAACATGGGGCCTGCTGCTCTTCAGCTGTTATATAACTGTGTTGTTATGCAGGAAACGGTAACTGCCTGCAGTAAGAAAGTTCCAAGTTACACCTGCTTATCATACTTGCATTGGTCTCGTGGAAATGGTGACAGCGCCTTTTACACTATTCCATGCATATTTTTGTGTAAGAGAACATGATGCGAGAAGGCTGCAGACATAAAAAACAGGATTAGTACAGATCCCCAGGAGTGCTGACTGCATGCATGTCCTGCGTATTACAGACGACAGCAGTTGTTACATACTCCCTCATTTCTCAAAAGATTGTCACCTTCTAGTACAAAAATGAACTAGAAAGTGACAATCTTTTGAGAAAGGAGGGAGTACTTTCAGCGTTTGCAGCCTTGCAGGTCAGCGATTCAAACTGAGTCCAAGCTAGGAATCAGAATCCAGCATTGCATGCACCGACATGATCCAGATTTCTGAATTCTGGGTGTAAACTACTGGGCTGTTTAAGCAGCTAATGATCTGGGGTCCTCCAGCCACGTCAACCGAACGAAGTTCACGCATCTTAACTGCAGCACAATATTTTCCCGCCGGGTGCAAAGAAGATACCGAGTGTTTGCGTAGGGTTAGAATTGCAGGGGACTGCGGCAACATCCCCTGAACTTTCAGGTCAGTTCAGACTTGAGACTGACTGAAACCACCGCGCTTTAATTTATAGAATTACAGCTTCCAACTTTAGATTCCGGAGCCTGTAACGCGGACCGCGGTAATGACGACGAGAGCATCGATCTGCGACAAGCCAAGCGACCGCACAGCTGCTAGCGCGCGTGGAAGGCAGTGCGTGCACGTTAGTAAAATACTACTCCCTCCGTTTCGTTTTATTTGTCGTTAGGACAACCTTTGTTAGTTCATTTCTAGTTCATTTAGTTGTCTGAAACGACAATTATTTTAGAACGGAGGGAGTAAAATATAAGAGTGCTAATCAGTGCGACGACGGAGGAGGCCGAGAGAAGAACTAGGTGGCGATCAGCCATGGCTGGAACGTGAAGCTTTTTTTCTTCCTCGCCACGATTAGCACTCTTATATTTTACTCTCGGCCTCCTCCGTCGTCGCACTGATTAGCACTCTTATATGTACTCCCTTCGTCCAAAAAAAGGTTGTCGTTTTGTAGTTCAATTTTGAACTACAAAGCGACAAGTTTATGGAGACGGAGGGAGTAGATGTGAGCAAGCGGTGTGCCGTCGTCACGTGCCCCCGGCCGGCGAGCGCGAGCACCGGCTTCCTTGCCTTTTCGCTTTTACAGCAGCGCGTACGTCCGTACGTACGTGTGCGTACAAACATACAGTATATAGCGGTGAACAATGCCGGCCGGGAGCCGCGAGACTCCTCTGCACCGGCAGGCGGCAGATTCACCATTCCCTTTTTCACCAGATCGGTTTCGCAGGTGCTGAATGAAGACGATGGTGCTGAAGAATGAAGACGATGGATTCACGCAACCGTGATTTCCATGTCCAGGGTGTGGATGTGCACTGCAACTGAACCGGCCACTGGGTCGCTTCAGAACTCAGAAAAATGGATGTGGATGATGATCGTCAGAGAAGACTAATCACGCCTGATTATTTTACGCGGTGTTGGATCATTACACATGTACGATACGATGCTCAAGAGGAGCCACGGGAGTGCTCTGTCTGCGCGGTGCTCGTGCTGCAAGCTGCGTGCTGATGCATTTGGACGGGGGAGCAAGCCATTTAAAAAACCGAGGGTGCAGGCTTGCAGTTGCAGCAGGGATCCAAGGAACGGATGATGACCAGTTTCTGCTTTTACCGGCACCAGTATACTTATATGGCTTTAACAGACTGCAGTTCCAATTGCCAGGGAAAAGGAAGAACAATACAGTAACACTGTCTGTAGATTCACTGGTTTCTTCCATTCCATTTCTGTTGGTTTTTATCTTCTGTTCCTGATCACTTCTACTGTTGTTGGGCCCACTCCTCAAAGTTTGAGTTCGTAAGATCCACCATTTAAAAAACTGATGGTGCAGGCTTGCAGTTGCAGCAGGGATCCAAGGAACGGACGATGAACAGTTTCTGCTTTTACCGGCACCAGTATACTTATATGGCTTTAACAGACTGCAGTTCCAATTGCCAGGGAAAAGGAAGAACAATACAGTAACACTGTCTGTAGATTCACTGGTTTCTTCCATTCCATTTCTGTTGGTTTTTATCTTCTGTTCCTGATCACTTCTACTGTTGTTGGGCCCACTCCTCAAAGTTTGAGTTCGTAAGATCCACGAGTCCGAACCCACGGCCGTACGCGACGTGGCCCATGGACCAATCTTGGTAGAATTTGCCCTATATTCCCGGCCACATGGCCCAGGCCCAGCTCGTCTAAGCTGCGTTCGTCTTCACCGGCCTCTCTCCCCAGGCGGCCTCCTCCTTCGACTCGACCCGTACGGGCGCGGCCCCTCCCGTCCCAGCGTGCGTTCGTCTTCGTCTGTCCGACGGTCCCTCTCCCCGGCGGCCGCCTCCTTCGACCTGCACGGGCGCGGCCCCTCCCGTCCCAGTGAGCGTTCATGCATGCGGCCCCGGCTACCGATCCCCAGTGGTTAGTACCATCACTTGATGCACCTAACATTCGGTTTAATCAACAACAAAGCCGTTCGTCATTGCCTCGTACAGATGAATGTTCCTACCATTCAGCATACGATTTTTGGCCTGTTAGAATGACGTTGGATGTGGAAAGTGTAGATAGGCTGGTTTTCTCTTGACCTTAATCCGCTGGGTGCTTTAACTGCCGGCACTGTGCTCTTACCATCGCTCCGAATCTAGTGTGTAGAAAGTCATGCAACGCCTAGACATCGTACAGTTATTGCTCATTCTAAATCCTGAATTATGGTGTCCATGTAACTGCTCCTGTTTAGTACAGTTATTTCTGTTGAACAGTCCCTGAAAATATACATGGATGAAACACTAGCTCAATATGCTTTTTATGATCTTTCATTATTCAATCGAATGAGCTTGGAAGCACATAAATTCCTAAAAAAAAGAACGAAATATGAATTCATAAGCTCGTAACCGTGATTCCTTTTTTTTTTCCTCAGAGATGTATACACGCAACTATACACTTTGTCAGAAAACCAATCTACATGAATTAATCAAGAGCTCAATGCACTTTCTATGCATTTTCATTTCCTGCAATTTAGCTTGAAGTTTTGTATTTCTACACACACAACAACAAAAAAAGGAATGCAAGAGCCTAGAACTGTGAACCTTTTCTTTTTCAGAGATGCACACTACAGACACTACTTTACTATTTGTTAGGAGACATTTCTTCTACTGTAGTTGCACTTGCAACTGATCTGATTAAATGCAAAATTACTCCCTCCATCCCGAAAAACTTGTCGCTTTGTAGTTTATTTTTGAACTACAAAACGACAAGCTTTTCGGGACGGAAGGAGTACCAGCTATAGATATCTTCTCCTTTAACTACATCTGTACCTGCTTGCTCACATCTACATTCTCCAAGCAGTACACCACTTCTTTGATGGTTGGCCTTAGGCAAGGATTGTGGTTGACACACTTGCAAGCAACTTCAAGCACCTGCAACATTTGATCTTCATGCCCTCTTCCTCTGAGTGATGGATCAAAGATGTCGGTCTCCTTTCCCTGTGACCTCATTTCCATTACCCATTGGACAAGTTCCTTCGACTTGGTCAAGACCTGGACAGGTCTCTTCCCTGTTAGCAGTTCAAGCAAAACCACCCCAAAACTGTATATATCACCTCTCAGTGTGGCCACCCAGGCCTGCCCATACTCAGGCGGAATGTAACCCAGGGTGCCTATTAGTTCTGTAGTGACATGGGTGTCATAAGGAAGGATCAATCGAGCGAGGCCAAAATCAGCAACATAAGCGTTGAATTCTCTGTCAAGTAGGATATTGCTGGACTTGATGTCACGGTGAACAATGTGAGGCTTGCAGGTGTTGTGGATATAAGAAAGGCCACAACCTGCTCCTTGTGCAATCTTGAGCCTTGTTGGCCAATCGAGAAATGAGTTGGTGTCATCCCTGTTGTGAAGCCAGTCATCAAGACTCCCATTCTCCATGAAAGAATATATGAGGAGCCTCAAACTTCCCTGAATGCAATAACCCCATAGTGGCACGAGATTTTCATGTTGTGCCATGGAGAGTGCTTCAACCTCTGCTGTGAATTCTCTTTCCATGAGGCACATTTCACCATTGAGTTTCTTGATGGCAAGCTTGGATCCACAGGGCAGCTCACCCTTATAGACTAGACCATTGCCTCCACAGCCGATAATGTTCTGTTGATCAAAATTATTTGTGGCCTTTAATATATCACTGAATGTAATATTGTTTGACTCCTCCTTGCCATGCGGTACCATCACCAAAACGCTTCCCTTTATCATATCACATAGGTGATCTGAAACAGAGTTGAATGAAGTTGCTTCTATGCCCCTGTTGTTGTATCCCTTGTTTCTCGTGGCCGATTTTGTGCTTCTGATGTACAAAAGAAGACCTCCAAGCAACAAAAGGATGACAAGCCCTCCAAAGAACACACCTAAAGCAAGTGCAAAAATGGTCTTCTTCTTTCTCCTTGTCATGTAGGATGAAGGTGTTCCTTCTGAGCCACAATGAACTCTGAGCATAGGAGCACATAGCTTGGGATTCCCGCTGTAGCTAGAAGCTGTAAAAGTTTCAAACTGCCGTCCAACGGGAACTGGCCCTTCTAGATCGTTGTTAGACACATTGAATATTGAGAGGAAGTGCAGACCACTCAGTTCTCGTGGGATTTCACCTGTGAGCTGGTTGTTTGACAGTTCTAGCACTTCTAGGCTTGTGAGGTTGCAGATTTCTGGTGGTATTTGTCCGGAAAAGGTGTTAGAGCTGAGACTTAGGACATTGAGCACTTTCAAATGACCAATCTCTGGGGGAATGATGCCTGTCAAGTTATTGTTGCTGAGATTCAATACATTGGGGAAAGCATTGAGCATGCGGTATTGACGTGATGGTGTCCAAAATACTGATAACTCTAGGTACTTGGGGTCCAGCCTGGCAGCATTCTTCTTGGTTTCTAGCATGGGCATCTCCATCAATGTAGTTGGAATATTTCCTGTAAGCCTATTGTTTGATAATTCCAGAAAGAACAGGAGTTGCAACTGATTGATCCAGGACGGTATTGGTCTAGTAAGTAGATTGCCAGATAAATCTAACATCTCCAACTTTGTGAGCCTTAGTATCCAGGGAGGGATTTTTCCAACCAGTGGACAAGCATTTATGGTCAGGACCAAGAGTTTCTCAAAACCATCAATTGCTTCATCCTGCGGTATGGTTTCACCTTTAAAGTTGGCTCCAATTAGCAGGGAAGTGAGGTTCTTGCAGTTCTTGAGCTGCTGAAGCGCATCTGTGATATTTTTAAATGAGTTGTTGGTGATTGAGAGGAAGGAGAGGAATCGGAGATTGCCTATTCTTGGTGAGATCTGGCCATGAAAATTGTTGGAAGCCAGTCGTAATGCTATTAGATTTCTGCATGCATAGATGCTTTCAGGAACTGTACCGGTAAAGTTGTTCACTGAAAAATCTGCAATCCTCAAATCCATCCGGGCAAAGTTAACTCTGCTAAGGTCTCCCCTAAAGCTGTTGTTTCTGAGAGTGATGTACCTAAGACTTGTGCAGTTACCTAGAGCCGATGGCAGCTCACCTGAAATTTTGTTGTTGTCCAAGTGGAGCTTCTCCAATCTTGTCAGCTGCCCGATAGATTCTGGCATTTCTCCACTGATGCCAGTTGATCCAAGATCAAGAACAGTAAGATTAATGAGTTTGACTAGATTGGAACCATGAAGAACTCCTTGTAGACCATTGTTTGGGAAAGAGAGGTGCTCCAGTGAAGTAGCACCGAACAGTTCATGAGTTAGATCCCCATTAAGGTTGTTGTTGCCAGCCTTGAGTACCTTCAACTTGGAGCAATTCCCAAACTCTGGGGAAATAATGCCACTGAATGCGTTGTAACAAAGATCAAGGATAGCAAATGATGGGGCATGGTTGCAAATAGAAGATGGCATCGGTCCTGTAAAACTATTGTTGCTTGCATTAAGAGCAACCAGATTCTTCATCACTTCCAGTGTTGTATATGGTAACTGCCCTTCAAAGGAGTTGCTTGAGATATCCAGTACCTGGAGAGGAGGGCTAGAATTTGTGGACTGCCACTCTTGCATAGGACCAGATAGGCGGTTGTAGCTGACATCCAGGATGATGATGCTGCTGGATAACACCAATTCTATCGGTAGACTGCCTTGGAGTGAATTGTGAGACAGGTTGAGGTGCAACAGCCCGGTGAGATTGCTGAGAGATGGTGAGATGCTCCCCCTGAGGCCTTTAGCAGGCAGCGAGACATCCGTGACCATGCCACTGCTGCTACAGGTGATTCCTTGCCATTGGCAGCAGTCTGTGTTGTTCAGCCATAACATACCGAGTCCACCATCTCCATCTTGCAAGAGCCCCTCGAGGAAGCCGATGAGGGAGCTCCTTTCTTGATCCGTGCACGAGCTGGTATGAGAGGCAAGTGAGAGCAGGAGGACGAAGGAAAGAACAAAGAAAGGGACGGGTAATTTGGTGTTGGTACTGCTGCGGCATGGCGAATTGGATGGCTGCATGCTCCTCTCCTCTCATGAAACTGGCCTTCTGCCGAGATTCTTGATTTTTGGGTTCTGATCAGCTATGGAGCAGGTGGTTCTTTCTACAGCAGCATGAGGGTAGGAGCTGGTCGCTTTTTCTGCGTTGTTGATCTTTCTTTCCTCTTCTTTGTCCCCCAATGAAAATGTCAAACGTATATGCTACGGTCACATCCAAATCAGTTTATACACGCAGATCACGTGTTTGACGTTGCTTTGGGAGCTGCGTGCAAAAGTCCAACTTTCCTGTGCAAATGCTTAGTTGCCATCCTTCCCCAGATCGTTTTCAAACTTTGGAAGTTGCTACTGGTTTCTTTTCGTTTTGAGCCCAGGTGGTATTGATATTGTGCCATGCGTCCATGCCCATATAATTTATAGTTGCGTATATTTATGCACATCTTATTGTCAATCGTTTGACCCTTAATCGATAAGAAACAAATTCGTGGTTTTCACAAATGACTTGATATTCAATAACCACCTTAGACACTTGATTCAGATCCCTTTTCCTCGAAAAAGGATATAGCTCAACTTATTTGCATATTTACCTCAATTTTCATCTGACACATGGAAATCTCTTTTCTGAAACAATCTTTCTGAATAGGAAAAAGTCGCGAAAGGAACAGTCGAACAGGTGTTGAAGAGTCGAGCTTCCGCGAAGCGCTTCTGGAGGTGGTGGTAGTGGCAGGTGCATGGAGAGCACTTGCTATCTTTTTTAGCACTTGTTATCTTTTTGAGACCTCACACACATACTCCCTCTGTTTCACTATGATTGTCGTTCAGACAAGCAAAACAGTTCAGTTTTGTACTAGAAATCATGTCTGAACGACAAACAAAACAAAACGGAGGAAATAATTTTTAAGAGCAACCCGTAATGCCGTCGTCGTCACCAATGTGTACGTCTATGGACTGTGGTTGATTGAGGAGCAAGTGGAGGTCGGGATAATGGCGAGATCGTGAGTGGTTGGTTGGGGTTCTCTTCTCCCAGGCCGTTTACTTTTGGAGGAGCTTGTTTTCTGAAATCCATGGACATGTGAGATCATTAAGTCATGTGTTTGATTTACTTTGTAGAAGAGTGGATTACTTCTATTCTATCGGCATCAAGCAGTCCAAATCGCTGCTGGTAGCTACGGCTGGATTTGTATAGACCCGGTGTTTGGTTTGGAGAAGCTAAGCAAGGCATCTCGCGTGCCTTCACACTACGGCACCATCGTTGATTGGAAACCTAGTTAGTAGGTGAGTAAGCAGCCAGTAAGGCGACGGTTTGGGTAATGCATATGCAGCTACGGACCCGTCCGTCTAGACGCTCATAGTCTTGTCGTTGCCTTGCGTTGTCTAGACGTGTCAGTTATCGCCACTAAGAGGTGTCAGCCGTCGATTATGGGAAGTTAAGGTTCATGCACGGGAAGTCTCTAGCATTACGGAGTCTCATTATTAGCTACAGTCAACAACTAATTACACCTCCGACGCAAAGGCTCGAGATGATGCTCGTCATCCACGCACCCAGAGACACACAAGCCGCCATTTATGTTCTACTTGCTCAGCTTCACGCCCGAATCTCTCCCGCTGCGAAGTCAGAAACGTGTCCTCTCGATCGTTCCGATCGAGCCTCGCATCGTCAAACGTCTTTGGTGAACGAACGAACGGTTTGGTTTTCCCGTTTGGCACTTGCATTAGGTGAGGTGGACCAGCTTGACGACCTAGCTTTCAGTTTATTACTATTCTTTTGAAGGACGTACGACCATTAAATTCATCACACCTGCAGTCCGTGCTAATCTTAGTAATTAAACTCAAACCCGTCCCTTTCACTTTGACCTGCACATCACGTTAAACAAACATATTTATTTGCATGGCATAATCTGACACGATTAAAACTTTTGCTTCGCCTGTACTGCCGGCGGATTGATTGGCCGGCCAGCTAGCTTTTTCTAACCGAGGTCACATCCGAAAACGAGTAATACCATCCGCAGTGGTTCACTGTAAAGTTTACTAGACTGGAAATATAGAGTAGATTATTGGAAGTATAGAGTAAGTGTCCAGAGTGGAATGCTGAAAGTATAGAGGATATACTGGAAGTATAGAGGGATAGAGTAAGTTTTAGAGGAAACCGCTGCGGATGGTCTAATGCAGCTCTCACTGGTTTGACTTGTGCTGTTTTGCATGCTGATGAGCCCATGCCTTACCAAATCTCACCTGTGGCTCGACCGGTCGGAAGTGTGAGCGTATCTCTCTATATCTAAGACCGGTTCGTTTCGTTTCGTCTGGGGCCCTTGCAGAAAGGTCCAGGTTCAGGACTTTTCAGTTCAGAAACGGTGTTCGCCTTCCGGTTCTGCCGAAGCGCGTGAGAAATCTTCCTGCCTGCTGACTTGTGGGTTTCTGGTGAAACTTTTCCCTTCACGCGCAGGAGATGGAGACGGGCTTTGACAACCGGCCGTGTTCTGGATTATGATGGGTCAATATACGGGGGCTGTGCGTGTGGGTTGGTTTGATTTGGCTCCGCCTGCGCCTAGCTCCGGCACTTTGGCAGCCGTGGAGATCATGGAACGTGGAAGCAGCGCGGGGGAAATGGCCGGGCCAGTCTTATTCTTATCATGCAGCTACCAGCTGGTGATGTTGAACAGAGAAGGCGGCGGCATGTTTTTCTCGTCAGAAACTAGTGTGTGTTTGGTTACAGTATTTGTTACAAAAGTATTATGGGCAAACTTTGACCAAAAATACATTATGCGATAACATTTGGCTACCAACCAAGCAGGTAATAAAAGCATAAAGCAAAAAGACGGAGCTTTTTAATGGGAACTTAATTTATCACATGGAGAAATGGCGCCAAAACCTTCGTTAGGTGGTAATAACCTGTATGCCCTTCAGAAGGAGAAAGGTTTGGTTGACCGGCGAAGAGATTCCTGACAAAATCTGTTGACCAGCACGAAGATTTTTCGCTTTTTTCTTGGAGGCTTATTTTTTAGCTCCATCTCGGTGGCGAGTTGACCAGTTCAGCGAAAAGCGAGGTCACATATACGATCCGGCCCGTCAGAGATGTCGGCCCCGTCTCGCGTACGGAACAGAAGCCGAGAGGGCTTAGGCCCATAAAAAGTTGCGATTGGAGGCCTGCACTACCGTCAGGCCCAGTAAGACATTACCCATCGCGTCCACGCCACAGAATCCTATCCCCAAGCCAAGCTGGGCAAGCGGTAAGCTCGAACACGATGCTCAACAGCTCAAATATACGTTCCATTCCATGTCGACATAAAGCACCCAAACATTCAGATTCGCCCGGCCGGTTCAGTCCACGTCCTCCTGTACCAGAAAAATCTTGCGCAACGTAAAATGCAACCCTTCTCTTGGTGACGTTCGATGCAAAAATTGACGCTCGAGATGATGTCGTTGCTTGACAATTAATGTTTTATCTGTATCATCACACGATGATTATTGTCACCCTTTATAAGGCCACCGCCGCGCTTCACAAGCAGCTCTAGACGTACGAAGTGCACACCTAGAGAGTAGTAGAAACTCACTCACTCATCTCTGCAGTCGATCGTGCGATGGCAGCGCCGGCGGGGCGGCAGGCGCCGCTGACGGTGGACTTGGAGGCGCTGAGCTACATCAGCAGCCTGGTGGAGGCGTTCCAGGCGTTCGACTCCGACGGCGACGGCCTCATCACGGCCCCGGAGCTCCGCGGCCTGCTGGCGTCCCTGGGCCTCGACGACAAGTCCGAGGCCGACACCGCCAGCGACATGCTGGCGCGCGCCGACGTCGACCGACGCGACGGCAAGCTCAGCGTGGAGGAGCTCCTGGACGTGATGAACGCCGGGGAGCAGCTCGGGCTGGGCGCGCTCGCCGAGCTGCTGCAGTCGGCGCTGCCCGCGCTCGAGGCCGCGGGGGCCGAGATGGTGCGCGCGGACGAGCTCGCCAGGACGCTCGGCGCCGTGGGCGGCGTCGTCAGCGCCGAGGACTGCGCGGCCATCGTCGAGTGCCTGGACGGGGATGGCGACGGCGCTATCAGCGTCGAGGAGTTCAGGCTCGTCGCCGACCTGCTGCTCTAGATACGTACGTCGAGTCGAGCCTGCAGGAACGTACTAGTACGTGCTTGGAACGGACGGTGTCGTGATGGACAACAATAATTACCTTACCAGGAGATGATTTAATTATTGTGCGAGTTGCCTGGTACTACGCGTTTACGTTGGACGGTGCTTTGCAATTTGCGTTATGGTCGACTCGTGTGATGTTTCTCATAAGAGCTTATCGTTAAATCTGATCTTTGGTGGTGACGAATTCTAGCATGCGCATGTCCGTAGCTCTCCATTCTCGCTCTTAAACGACAGGCAGGATCACCCACGTTTCGTTGGTCAGAATAAAACTCCGAAAATTTATGTGGCGGATGATCATCTGCTTACAAGATCAGCACACGGATTACTTAAGCTTCCTTCAGCACTGCACATCCATAGAATGAAATTTATGTGGCATACCGCGAACGGCGCTGATTTGAGGCTACGGTGGCCGGTTCCGGTCTGTCAATACCGCCGAAGGCGGGTCTCAGCATCCTGTTCTCTGGCCGCCTCCTGACTCTCCGCCGGCGCCAGTCGCTGCCCGCCGTACGCTGCGAGCATATCGCCACGGGGGTGGCCGGTATTTCATTTACCGTGCACCCTGGACTGCTGAGAGCCGTCGGATCTGCATCCTTTGGTCGATACTGAGGAGCGGAGACCCAATCTGAACACGGTCTCGGAACGCACGAAGCGGCACGCGCTGCCTCCTCGCGTCGTCCCGGTCTCGCCGGACGTTATCCGGCGAACTCGAGAGCCACGCACGTGCCGGTGTCCGTTGAATGAAGCGGAAAGGTCTTCGGGAGGGCCAAAAGGAGAGAGTCCATGCCTCCATGGCCGAGCAGCTGTTGGCCCGTTTGGATTGGTTGGGCTCGTGCGGTCCGAGGCCGGCGTACCGAGTCTATGAGTTTCGGCCTTTTCGGTTGAAGCGGGAGCACGGCCTTCTCCTTTTTCCTCAATCAGAAAACAAAATTCGTTCTGAATCATATTTTTTCCCTGAGCAAAATAAACTGTGTTAAAATCTTGTTGGTAAAACCGAACTCGTAGCTGACGAGTCATACTGGTAATAGCAGCAGACATGCAGTAGTATTCTAGCATGTCTGTGCACAATTACCACGTGTGGACACCCTCTGCCTGAAGGACACCACCAGGTGTCCGTACAGTAAGCCAGCGCAAAAGACATTCTACTCTCTCCACGGCGAAGCGACAGGTTCGCGATGGAGACCCATCAGAGATGCACGCACGAGCACGACAGTCTAGCTGCCGTACCTAAACTCGCTCGATTGCCGATCAATAATTAGCCTGAGGAACACCAACTCCTCCTCGTCGTCATCACAGTTAGCGCGCGCGGCACAATAATACGAGGAGTGATGAACGTGATCCTCGTTTCGTGGCCAGTACCATCGCCGGCAGCTCAGCTGCTGTCCTTTCGTCTTTCGACTCCGATGGCCGCCTCTGTTATCGTAATCGCACGGATGAATGTACCGTGAACCGTCCCGCTCAACATGCTGAAGAACAGTCATCGGCAGAGAGATACTACTTGGCCAATGCTGGACGACGCGCGGTGTGTGGACGATGGGGCTGCGGCGTGCCACCTCGTGGTTCACAACCAGGTAGTCCAGTCCAGCTATGCTTTGTCTCGGCTGACGGTGAACCGCTGCTGCACAGCGGCCTGCCAGCTACAGGTGGGCGGCTGTGGCGGCCACCTCCGAGTCCGGCGTCGTGTGACCTCCAGCTCTTCCACCGCCGTACACCGTGTCTGGTGTCCGCTTAATTAATAAGGTCCGGCCACGCCTGCTCGTCTCGCGCACATTTTGCTCGTGCTTACTTAAGCGGCACGTTTTGTGACTCACCACAAGGCTAAAGCCTCGGTCATTTTACCCCTAGTATAACAGGGAACATACTGTACTCTCAATAACAGGGAAGAAATAAGCAAAGCTTCCCGATGGATGGATGGAAGCGTAGTGAGATTCTTGTTGCCGCAACGGGCAGGGACGTCTTCCTTTTGGCACCACAAACGGAGACGTCTGATGCCGACGTCGCATCAGCAGCAGGTTGGGGGACCACAAGCGGTTGCGCCGTGTTCGCTGGTCCCTGCGCAGCAAATGCGCGCGGCCAAAACCGGCCGTGAGATCTTGATAAGCTAGTAGCTGTGTTAACTACTACTCTCACCCGGCCGGGACCTGAATGGATGTGGACGATGCCTCCTCGTCGTTTCCACATTCCACCACGAGATAACATTAAGGTGCGGGCATGGCTAGCTAGCCTCCTCTATCTCTGCGCTAGCTAGCCGCACCCGGTCGGAATCTGGAGTTGTCTATGAGAATTGTGCAAGCATGCACGTGGTGTTTCGAACCTGAATCCATCTAATGTTGACTAGTAAACACGAACGATAAACAAATTATTGGAAGAATAAAATGGGCAATAATAAATGAAGAGGCGGCTTGTAGCTAATCTCTAGATAAAGACGACGCTTTTGATTCCTCCTAATTAACAAAACCGGCGACTTCAAATAAACACATGCGTGATTCGTTCCTCGTGGGGCGCCGCCGTTGTGGCGTCCACCAAGCAGACCCTGCCTCGCTGAAAAGCCGTGTTATCGAGTCGCCGAGCACTGAGCAACACCGCCACGTCATACGCGCTTGCCTAGTTGCATTGCCAGTGCGTTTGCATGCAGTGAACCCAGCGGGCAGCGGCGCGGCGTAAGTTATACGAGCCACAGAAAAATGAAAATATACTACCACGGATATTATCAAATCCTGATGAGCGTCCGACGAAGGAAGCGACACTCACGTATTAACGTGTCACTTTTTGTGGTAACGGTAACTCTGCTGGTCATACACGGAGCCCGATCGAGGTTATCTTCGTACTAGTACAGTCTTGGTCGTTACAAAATGCTCGAAATGGACCGGCCGGGCAGAATTTATTTGTACCGGGACGACGGTGACGCCGAGATGGCAACACGAGGACGAGGCGGAACGCCACATATGAGACGCAATCTATCACATTCACAGGGGCAGCAACAGGCCACTAAACTAATTAATTATTTATTTTCGTTTTAAATTGATGTTATTAAAACAACAACGTTAGTTTATTTTTAATAAACCATGCATGAGGGTCACTCACCGGTGCGTGACTGGCTGCGTGGTGGGCCCCACCGAGTGGGGGCAAAAATAATGTGAAGGGGCGGGTCGAGTGGTTTGCAATAATGATTCAAGCACGAGCGGAAATTGGAAAACCAGGGCAGGAAAGGAAAATGTTTGGAGTTGTAAAGTTCGAGGTGCCGAGAAGAATGGGAGAAGCATCCGTACCGCACTGGCACTGCTCTCTCCTCCTCCTTCCAGATTTTAATTTAATAGTGCCGTCTCTCCATTTTCCCACCTCGGCCACGGTCCCTTGCCCCTACTGTAGCTGCTTCCATCGTATAGCGTGGTCTAGTCCCGCGTCGCGTCCACAGCAAAAGGCAGGCGCCGCCGTGGGCATGGAGCGCGGCGGCCACGCACCGTGCCTTGTTCTTCTTCTCCTGCTCATCATGCTGCTCGCGCCGTGCACCACCAGCTCGTCCACGTTCTTGGAGGACGACGTGATTCTCGGCACGGCGGTAGGGGAGCTTGCGACGGCGACGACGAAGGTGGAGAACGCGAACGCGAGCACGAGGAGAGGCGGCAGCGGCGGCGGGAGGCAGCAGTACACCGCCGTCGTGGGGTGGAAGGAGGAGATCGCGGGGGCGGCGGCGCGGCCGGAGCTGGCGGCGTGGCTCCGCGGCGTGCGGCGCCGGATCCACGAGCGCCCCGAGCTGGCGTACGAGGAGACGGAGACGAGCCGCCTGGTCCGCGACGAGCTGGACGCCATGGGCGTCGGGTTCCGCCACCCGCTCGCGCGCACGGGCGTCGTCGCCACGCTCGGCACCGGGCGCCCGCCGGTCGTCGCGCTACGGGCCGACATGGACGCGCTGCCCATCCAGGTGCGTTTTAATTTGGTGTACTGTGTGCATGGCTCGCTGTTAGTTCAAACGCTACTGACTACTGCAACACATACGCGCATGGGTTATTATGCTTCAACTATATGTCACCATGCATGCTGCTGCTTTCTTAGGTTCCTGATGATTGTCCGATTTTTCGCTTCCTTCGAATAAAAATATTTCCACCGAAATTCACTTCTACGTACTCAGACTCTAGCCACGCGCGGGTGGATAAGTGCAGCCACCTTGCCCACTCGTTGAAGTGACGATCGATGCACCACTTACTAATTATTTACGTGATGCTAATGCATCACTATTCTTTTTCTCAACACAACATGCTTAGTAGTACTTTCTACTTTTCGCCGTTACCTGGAGGACGCTGCTACGCGCACGGATGTTTCATGCTCGGCTTATTGCTTCTTTCCTGTGAAAAAAATGCGATGGCCTCTTTCATGACCCGTGTTGTACGTGGGGACCACTCATGCATTGCTTATCATCTCACCACTGCGCCAACTGGTGACTGGTCCAGGTGTGGTCCTCTCCTTGCAGCAGTGAAAAGCTTTCGAAATGTTATCCCTGCAAACGTAGTAGTAGGAGTATACTGCTATCGAGACGGAGCAGGCTGTCGAGTTCGCGGATCATCTCGCTCTTGAGTCTTGACGCCTAGCTGCTGTCACTGAATCTCGGGAGGTGATGCCGAATCCGATAGAACATTGATTGGAAAACCAATCAGAGCCTGCAGGCCTATTATACCCATCTCTCCTTTTCCCGCCCACCTCCGATGATCATCAGAAACAAACAGAGTTTCTCGTCTCATGCCCGAAATGGCTGATATGACCGGTAAACTCAGGACAGGCATGCCGGGATGGCCGGCGCAAAGTAGATCCTCCTGAGTGCCCAGATCGGGCAGTTTTTACGACGGCGGAAAGCTGGACACGCGAGCCTTCTCTTCACGTTACCGTAGTACTCCCTCCGTTTCGTTTTAATTGTCGTTAGGACAACCTTCCTTAGTTCATTTCTAGTTCATTTGATTGTCTGAAACGACAATTATTTCAGAACGGAGGGAGTACGTCGGTTTTTGTCCGGGCATGCGTACGTGTTTGGCAGCCACCTATTATCCCGTGATCTTCTCCGCAGGCAGTAATGGCACGATGAGCATGCCATTCCGGCAATGGCACGGCACATACCTGACGCCTCTTTCTGGTCTGGTTGCTCGTCTTCGTCTCTCAGGAGGCCGTGGAGTGGGCGCACAAGAGCCGGAACCCCGGGAAGATGCACGCGTGCGGGCACGACGCGCATGTGGCCATGCTACTCGGCGCCGCAAGGATACTCAAGTCTCGCGAGCACCTCCTCAAGGTACGTACGTACGTCCATTGGTTTACCTGCAGGCTGTAACCTCCCGGTAGATAAAAATAAAATATCTCTGCTGTGCGTTTCAGTCAGTGACCGTCGTTTTCGTCCGCGTGTGGACGGCACTAGCTCTTGCCTTGCAAAGTGACGAGGCCACGTCACTGTCCTCTTCTGCGCCATGGGTGATGTGATCTTAATTCAGCCCGCTAGATTCGCTTAGGGGAAAAAAAAAAGAGCCGTGACAAAATTTTAGTTTAAGACGTGTGTCAAAGTGTGGTCATGAACGTGATGGTGCAATGGCATCATTTTGCTGTCAGCGTCAGGAGTCGTCATCACGTAGCACAAATTTAGGGAACAGTTAGTTTCTCTTGCTTTCCCCGTAGCACACGCACACGTTTTCTTCACGTGCTGAGCGTTGAGTGATGAACAGTGTCTAGGATTATTGACGCACCAGCGAGCGTCTCTGATACTCACTCCGTCCTAAAAAACTTGTTATTTTGTAGTTTAAAAATGAACTACAAAACGACAAACTTTTTGGGACGGAGGGAGTATATGTGGTGCTCTGACGCTCTGCAGCCACATCATGATTGCGCTTTTCTAACAGTTTGTACAGTTGCATCGACAAAAGATTATTCCTCTGCGCTCTTTATTTTTCTCAATGCAACGTGACGTGGTACTTGTTCCATTGAAGATGCGCGGAGTTGTTTAGAATATCGGATGCTTCATGATTAACACTTAATGCAGTCCTGGAATTATTTAGTGCAACCTGTTGTTCGCACATCTTCAGTGGAGAAACAGAAACTCCTTCCGGCCGGCCTCGTTTTTAGGCTGCAGCTGGCAGAATATAAGTCGTACCCTTAAAAAAGGGAAACGTGAGTTTAACATTGACCTAGAATTTAGCAGTAGATTTGGCAGTTGGACGTATGCGTTACGTCTACAGATTAATATGATACCGGGATACCTGAGTCGATGTACTCCAAACAAATGCGTCGGTAAATAGATACACCGACCTTTTTTGTTATGGGTGACGACAAACTCTGGCTGTAACCAGTGGTGGATCCAAACCTCCTAGGTTATAGTGTCTTTGAACAAACCGTCAGTAAGCAATTTAGGCAAAATTTCAGAACTGAACAGCGATCTTATGTTGCTTGGGTGAATGTCTGAAGGATCTTGCCAGTTGTTCAGGGCTTCGGCTCGAGAAACTGGTGCGGTGGGAACAATGTCGCTTGGACTCTCAACTCATGAAATCGAAATGTGATGCGTACGTGCAGGGCACAGTGAAGCTGCTGTTCCAGCCAGCCGAGGAGTCCGGGTGCGGCGCGAAGCGGATGATCGAGGACGGCGCGCTGGAGGGCGTGGAGGCCATCTTCGCCGTCCACGTCTCGCACCAGCACCCGACCTCCGTCATCGGGTCGAGGACGGGCGCCCTGCTCGCCGGCTGCGGCTTCTTCAAGGCCGTGATACGCGCCGAGGAGGCGGCGCAGGAACGGCAGCGTCACGCGTCCACCACGAAGCCACCGCGGCGCCGTCGTCCCGGCGACCCTGTCCTGGCCGCGTCCTCCACCATCATCAGCCTGCAGAGCATCGTCTCCCGCGAGGCAGATCCTCTAGACTCACAGGCACGCACGTGATATATATACCTGTCTGATCTTTGTTAATGCCGGCCGTGAGCTCTCGAAAAGAAAAAAAAAACATGCACGTGCGCTGACGACCAACCTATATATGCGCGCATGCAGGTGGTGTCGGTGGCCGTGGTGAACGGGAGCGAGAACAGCGGCGGACGACACGCGGGGGCGGAGGAGCCGCTGGTGGTGCTGGGCGGCACGTTCCGCGCGTTCTCGAACGGCAGCTTCTACCAGCTGCGGCGGCGGATCGAGGAGGTGATCGCGGCGCAGTCGCGGGTGCACGGGTGCGAGGCGTCCGTGGACTTCTTCGAGAACCAGAGCTTCTACCCGCCGACGGTGAACGACGCGCGCATGCACGCGCACGTGAGGCGGACGGCGACCGAGCTCCTCGGCGCCGGCGGGTACCGCGACGTGCCGCCGATGATGGGCGCCGAGGACTTCTCGTTCTACTCGCAGGCGGTGCCCGCCGGGTTCTACTACATCGGGGTGCGCAACGAGACGCTGGGGTCCGTGCACACCGGCCACTCGCCCTACTTCATGATCGACGAGGACGTGCTCCCCACCGGCGCCGCCTTCCACGCCGCCGTCGCCGAGAGGTTCCTGGCCGAGCACGACTCCCTCATGGCGGCGGACTCGTCTTCGTCCCCGTCCTCTGACACGATCGAGCAGGAGCTGTGACCTAAGAGGCGGCCCCGCTTCATGATCGGCCAGCGCGAGGTCATGTCATGTGCCTACCCGCGTCGCGGGTTCGCATCGTCTGGTGGTTTCCGGGACGCGCGTGGCGCGGCGAAATGAAACTGGTGGTTTTTGGCCGATGGGGCTCGGTCGTTTGGGAACTCTTCCTTGCACGCATCGGTCGGTGTTGGAACGCGGGCTCCGTCGTTTGGCTAAGCCTTCATTTCGTGGCCGCCGTTGCGACCGATTGAGTCGTGACGTGCCGGCGTTTTGGGTTTTCCCGTGTTTCTGAGGACGCGCGAGCACCACGGAACCTACCCACGTCGGACGGACGGTTGGCCACGTGTGTAAAAAGCACCTGGAAAAAGGACTTCAAATTTACCCCGAAAAAAATGTGACATTGCTGCTGATGTTACGGCCGGTTCGTGTCCATGGCCCGTTGTTAGTGCTGGGCCTTGATGATGAATTGAAATGGAAACATGAGACGTGTTGGGCCTAAATTGTTCTAAGTAACACGTTGTACAAATCAACAACCCATCTACTAGTCCCTGTTACCGTTTACACTTGTCTACGCAAGCACGGACATAATAAACGTTATCTCCAGTTGTATATGTGCCCCTGTGCATAGTGCGTGATCCATGCACTTTTTCAGGCCATCCGAACCGTCGTCAAAACTTTGTCGCCGCTCAAAAGTTTGGATCGGATCACATGCACCTTCTCCTTTTACATCCGCTTTCTTCTTTGTTTTTTTTTTGAACAGGTTAATAAGTACTCCCCCGTCGTCAAAGATAATTTATCATCTGCTAAGCTGTACAATGCGCCTCCCCCGTCACGTGGTGCGCACAAGTACTCCCTCCTTCCCAAATTAATTGTCGTTTTAGACAAGAAATCTAGTTCATTTTGAACTAAAAATCTTGTTCAAAATGACAATTAATTTGGGAGGAGGGAGTACAGTCACCACAATCCTGCTCGTACGGACTCCATAATTTCAATCTTCCACTCAAAATTTGAATGGAAGATGTAATCCCTCCGTCTCCATGAACTTGTTGCTTTGTAGTTCATTTTTTATTTTTTATCTTTCACTCAAATTGTTGAAAAATTGACAAAAATTAGTTTAAAATTATAAAAAATGCAAGGTTCTGGACAGACTACCACAATCCAGAAGAGAGTTTGACACTATGATTACGTGCAGTGAAGTTGAAAACAACCAGTTATACGAAAGGGCTGAGGGAGTATTATGTTGACGCCTGAACGAGTAAAAATGTTTCAGTAGAGCTGAAAAGAAAGGAATTGTTGGCTTTCATTCAGGGACCCGGGGAGAACAATTTTGAACCCCGTAAAAAAAGAAAAGTTGGCTCTACTACCGTGCTGTACTCGCTGAGGATGCTCTGTCCTGAAAAAGAGGACTGTGAAAGACTGCATTGACCACATCTGTGCTACTACACTGTACTCGAGCTGACGCAATTGCAGGCAGCAAGGTTTGTCAGAGAATCCTAGAGGACGCACCAACTCGACTGAACTCAACGTGGTAGGTGCAGTAGGGTAAACGAGTGGCGAACCAAGCGTGCCCGATCATCGAACAGTCAAAGAATAACCTGACGGTGACGGTGTTTAAACAACGCGAGACATCAGGAATGTTCAGCGCAAAAACCATCTCAAACCTGATGTCGCCAGTTTTTAAAAGATTCCGAACAGCATCGAGTTTCGGCGAGAGTTGGACCTCGGTCGCTGGGTGTGTGCGGCCAAGCTCCAGCGAACGGCTCGAAGCACAGCGTGGAATCCGAGGTGCTCGATCGATCAACCTCTCAACGCTGTGATGACGAAAGAAAGTGGCCGGCCTCGGAATGATGATGTTGCGCGACAAAAGCCGGCCTAGAATGCTGCGCGCCGCTGGACAGTAGCCCCTGCTCGGCGGTCTTGAACGTCCGGTTTGTAGAAATTCGGATCTGAAGAGTGTTTTTACGGTGACAGTGCAGTCGGCAGCAAAATTCAGATTTCAAGTTTTCCGTTTCTTACAGACACTAACGACTGCGAAGATGCATAATTAACTGAAGATCAAATGGAGGCCAAAAACATCGAAAAGAACGACGGAACGACAACAGCAAGAAGTAACACAGCTGCCTAAAGTAATGCTACTACCAGTAGACGAATCAAGGATTCATGGGTAGCCTGGTTAATAACCATTGCTGATTTCTGCGCTAGCTCATCATATCAGCGGCGGTGCGGGCAGAACGTGACGACGTAGGACGCGCCGGCGGAGCAGGTGAGGATGGAGCTGGGGTCGTCGTAGGCGTAGGAGTAGGCCTTGGGGCACGCCGACTTGAACAGCTTGGAGTAGGCCGTGGGCTTGCACTGCTGCGGGCCCCCGAACTGCCCCGTGCAGCAGTACTGCGGCGAGCCGAAGGCCGCGCACGCGCTGCGGCAGGCGACGACGACGCTCTTCCCCCCGTCGCCGCCGCGGACGGCGAGCCCCGCGGGGCACACGCGGTTGAGGTCGCTGACGCACCCGGCGGTGACGCAGCTGCTGGCGCCCCTGCCGCCGCCGTGGTACGGGGTCATGGCGATGGGGATGTTGTACCCGTCCACCAGGCTCACGTCGTAGAAGTCCTGCGCCGAGGGCACGGCCGCGAGCGTGATCTCCGCCAGCGTGGCGGGCGGCGCGCCGCCGGCGCCGTTGCAGTAGAGCGCGCCGCCGCAGTCGCCCGTGGCGCAGCGGCCGCGCCCGGCCGCGTCGAACCTGCAGCCCTGCCGGCCCCACACGCGGCCGGACCAACCCGTGGGGAGGCGGATGGAGGCGGCGCGGTTGGGCGCCAGCTGCATCCCGCCGCGCGCCAGGACCTCCTTGCCGGCGCTCGGCTGGATGCCGGGCCACACCGTCTCCGGGCACCGGTTGTACAGCGCCAGCGTCGCCGCCGACGCGCCATTCGCCGCCAGGAGAAGCGCGGCCAGGACGGTCGCCACTGCCGCCAAAGCCCTCGCCATTGCTCGACGACTGGACGCGCCCGCACGCCTCACTCTCACTTCACTCTAGTCTGGGTGGTCTCGGAGCGGACAAGGCTTGGGGAGTGTCGCCTACTACACGAGTGTGCGGCTTTGTGGGGCTCGTGCGTATTTATTGAGGCGAGAGCGAAAAGGTTGGTGGCTACCAATTGAGTTTTTTTTTTGGCTCGGATTAAATGCTCGCAGTCTTTAGTTTTTTCGCCGTCTCTCTCCGTTGCGGTGTGTGTTCGTCACGTGAGAACTCGAGGAGAGGGGCCGGCATAATAAACCGTCGCATCAAAACTTCGATTCGATCTTGCTCAATCACAGCAGGACGGACGAGCTATGAGGCGTGAATGCCTGCCGGTACTAGCTTGTGCATTTGTAGTACGAGCGCACTGACCACCTGTGAGTTTCTGTGCATCGCCCGGACGCCGTGATGGGCTCCAACTTTTCACGCAGAGTCACTAGGTTGACCACTCAAAACAAAAAGCTTGCCATGCTCCTCTACCAAGTCCTGGGCTCGCCCTCGCGCGTAGATCTGGGGAAATTTTCGCCAACGAGGAGAGGGGAGAGTGGAGTGCAACTACAGTACTCCCGGGCGGCATGTGATGTGAATGCATTAGCAGAAAAAGGGCAGCAGAGAAAAAGGAAAAGGAGGACGTACGGACGTGGGCGCCCGGGCACTGTACCGCAGTATAGCACAGAGATTCCCTGGGTGCGTTGCGTGGCTGTCGTATGCATGCCGCTTCTCGGTCTCCGCGCCGGCGTCAGGAGATGTTGCTGGGCGGAGCGAGCGGCATGTGAGGAGCGCCGTGCGTGGTGAAGGCCACCACCAGCGCGAACGAACGGTGCCTATCACCATGCCATGCCAACAAATGCCTTCTAGTACATGGTGGGTGGTTGTGGATGCCATGTGGGCGTCGCGTTTGGAGGAGGTGCCTTTCCCTCTGGGTTTTTCATGCTCCGCCGACACCATTGGGTGCTCGACACGGCAGCCGTGCCAAAAATCCAGAATGGGATAGGATGTCTGTCAGCAGTAGTCTCTGTACGTGCTCACCTGCTTTTTTTTCAGAAGAATACGCTGTACGTACTCAACACCCAAACTGGAGATGCAACGCGACCATCAGTTGCTCACCTGGATAAGCAAAGCAAGCAAACGAACCGTAGTAGTTGATGGTGACAACCACGGGAAGCCTGACGGAGGAAGAGATGGAACCGCGTCATTAGTCATGACAAGTTCCAGCGGAATGATCAAACTAATACAGCTAAAATTATACGGCTCGGGTCCCATTCACAGGTCAACACGGATCCAAGAGGGGAGTCACTGTCTCCGTGATCCTGACCCTGGGCCTTTGTTCACAGCCCGGCCCAAGTTGAGGTTTAGAGCCTGGACACAGGCCCACACGTAGATATGCTTCTTCTATCGGCCTGCCCTGCCCTGCTCTGCCCCCGAGAGCAGGCCGAAAGCTGCTTATTGCATTGAGCGGCGTCGTCACCTTCGTCTCCAACTCCATCGTATCCGCCTCGAAGAAGTCAGAATACCGTCACTTCTCCTTTACAGCAAAATACCAAAAGGTCATCCTGTTTCAGTAGACCGCTACAAGTATGTTGTCGGACGAGTACTTTGCATAGCAACGGTGAAAAAAGCCTCCTCTGGTTCTTTCCCACCTGAGATACCAGTATTGGAAGTGGCAATGGCAGAAAGCATCCAGAAATAGATCCAGAACTCATACAGTGTTATCCTGAAGGAGCAAACAGTCCCAAGTCTCAAGGGAATCGCTAAAGGGTAACAACAAACGAGTCTTCGAGAAAATGCTTCAGGGTCACAATATATGGTTTAGGAACCAGTCACTCCTATGCCATTGCTTACAAGAAATACCAAGAGAACAGAATCAGCGGTCTTGAGTTGAATGAAGAACCACTGCGAAATCCAAGTATTACCATAGAACCCACAAAATCCAAGTACTCCCTCTATCCCAAATTAGTTCAAAAATGAAAGGAGTATTACTTCAGAATTTCAGATTAAACTACTCATCATGTGTACTCAAAACTTGCCGGCAAGTACTGATGCACATGTTTCACACCTCTGTAGATGAATTTGTGCATAATGCTATACATATTCTGCTCACTTTGGTCATTCAAACACCCAATCACAAAACAGCAGAAAACACCAGTTGTTCAGTTGCACAGAGTATAAATAACCTCTTGATTTCTTCCATTATCTTTCCAATTAACGAGTAATGAAACAACAACAGAGGCAATATCACTCTCTCGATGTACCAGTGAAGATCAAGGAAAAACTCAGATTTCCTTCGTCGCATCTTACATGACAGGATTATTCACATATCGAATCATCATGATCATCATCATCATCGTGGTTGTAAGAAAGAAGAAAAGCAAAATAAAAAAAAATAAAAGGGGAAGGCAAGAAGAATTATCCGTCTAGCGGGAGAACACCACCACCGGATCAGCCGAAGAAGAACAACGGCGGACTCGTGGCTCGCTGTTCTCCGGAGCTAGAGGCGGAGGAGCGTGTCGTAGCGGGCGCCAATCTGATCAGCCTCAATCCGATCGGCCGCGTCAAGAGGCGGCGGCAGGTTCAGATCGAAGGGCAGGGGCGAACGGGAGGCCACCGCATCGTCGCCGCCGGCGTCTTCGCATAGTACGGACGAGGAGGAGCCGCAGTAGCTGCGGCAGTCCTCCTCCTGCTCCTCCTCGGTCGGGACGGCGCTGCGCGCCAGGGAGGCGGCGGCGGCGGCGCGGGGGGCGCCGCCGCTCCAGGACTCTACGGTGCTGCTGAGGCTGGACGTGGCCGCCGCCGGGGCGGGTAGCGCCCGCGGCCGCGGGGTGGCGGAGGGGAAGTTGGTGCGTGCGGTCGGCCCTCGGAGGGACCGGGCGGCGGCGTCGTAGGCGCGCGCGGCGGCCTCGGCGGAGTCGAAGGTCCCCAGCCAGATCGGGGTCTTCTTGGCCGGGTCCCGGATCTCGGCGGCGTAGCGGCCCGAGGGGCGCCTCCGCACGCCGCGGTACCGGATCTCCGGCGACGGCGAGGGCTGCGGCTTGGCCCGGCGCATCCTGGTGGCGGGGGTGGGTGGGTGGGGAGCGGCCCTGCCGGACGCGGGGCTCGGCTAGGGTTTGGCCACTAGTTTATTTCCCTGTCCGCTCCTGCTTGCCCCTTTGGTGTTCCTTATTTTTTTCCCGTCTTTTTTGCGTGTGTTCGCTTTGGTTTCTCCTCCGCTGGTCTGGCTGCCCCACCGCCGCGCTCCCGCGCCACAATCTACGGCAGCTGGAGTCGGCCCGGCATAGCATATTCCCGTGCCCCCACAACTTCTTACTTTGCTGTGGGCTGTGGCTAACAGAGACACGTACCCCCTCCGTCTCTTGTCGCTTTTTAGTTTATTTTTGAACTACAAAACGACAAATTCATAGAGACGGAAAGAGTAGCTGATTTAAAACAAACAAACAAAGACACGTTGCTTGGCAGACCGATGCACGGGTTCCGCACAGTTTGTTTTCAGGTTAATTTTGCTAAATTTCAAATTTGTAACTCCAAACATCAAAATTGACCAAATATTGTCGCAGTAGCCCAACGAGGGAGTGAAAAAAAAAGTTCCGCGCACGTGACCACCCGACTCGCTCGCGCGTTCCCGAATTTCTCTGCCCCGCCGCGGCGCCGCTCCTCGCCCGTCCTCGCCTCCATGAGTTCCACCTCCTCCGGCCGCCGCGCTCCGCCGCCGGCTGGGCCGGCGGCCTCGCCGGGCCAGAAGCGCGCGAGGGACGACACCAGCGCGTCCCCTTCAGACCCCGGCTCCGCCCCCGCAAAAAACACTCGCCGCGCCTTCTCGTCCTCCCCGTTCGCGGACTTCGGCAGCTACATGGCCGCGAAGAACAGCAAGCTCGCCGCTCAGTTCGACGCCGACGCGTCCACCTCTGCCGCCGGCCCCGGGGGCCTGTTCGCGGGCGTCTCCATCTTTGTCGATGGCTTCACCGTGCCCTCGCACCAGGTACTCGCCGATTACAACCGGTTCTCACCGTCAGCATTTTCACTCGTAATTTGCAGCTGCACCATTGAATCATCGATGATAGTTTAACTTCATCTGATTATTTCCCCACTGTTTGCGGTTTGGCAGGAGCTGAAGGAGATTATGCTCAACAATGGAGGCCGGTTCGTCAACTACTTCTCGAGGAATACAGTGACGCACATAATTTGCAGCCACCTGCCTGATAGCAAAATGAAGAATCTGAGGTATATAAATCCATATAAATGGAGGGAAGGCAGGCTAATTGTTTTTATTTTATTTTATGGAAAGGCAGGCTAATTGTTAGTTTAACTATGCTTTGGTTTGTTTGTTTACGTTGAGAATGGTGCTGTTGATACAGAGCATTCAGTAAGGGACTTCCTGTTGTGAAGCCAGCATGGGTGGTGGATTCCCTGGCAGAGAACCGGCTACTCAACTGTAATTTTCTTTTCTTTACCTTTTATTGTCAGTGTACTGCTTAATGATCTGCTCTGTTATTCCAACCTTGTTTGCAAGTAGCTGATCTTGGTTTTAAATGTTTTAGAACTATCAAAAATAATTCCTCAAATATATACCGTCTTGACATGTAGCCAAACTGTGCGGCCAGTGCCAGAAAAGAAAAGCAAAAGTATTGAATCAATCACCATATAATGGACTATTCAATCAATCACTGTTATGACTTCTGAATTAGATGATGCATATGTTTTTCGAACAAAACCCTGACGACACATGTAGACATATAGTTTATCCATTCATATCTATCTCTTCATCAATCTTACATTTTGTTTTACTATTTGTCACATAAGCTTCTCCATATCAAATAAGTCAGCATAGTTCTTCAAGCCGGAAACAGACGAAGCTTTCCTCTTTCTTTTCTGAGAAACGGGATGGAATGCATAACAATCAAAGTGATGATATTGATTTACAATCTTCTTCTGTTCAAGAGGGATCACAATGCCAGAGTGAGGATATACAACCCTCTATTCATGAGGGATCACAATGTCAGGATGGGGGTTGCGAAAATGAAGGCTCATTGTCCTGTAAGGACTCACCGAACGACTCCTTATCGACGTATGATCAAAAACCATCAGCACTTGAGGAAAAATTTAGTGAAGATATTACACTTCATGAGGGTGAGCATGATTGTGAAATCACATGCTCAGAGGGGAGGGATCATGACATGGAATTCAACTTTGGTGTGGCACAGTCCCCTGATGCTAAGTCAAGGAGTTTAAATTTATGCAGTACAAGCTCTACAGGAAGCCATGTATCCTTGCCATTGGAGAAAAATGAAGCTAAATCTTCTAATCGGCCACATTCAACCCTGACAGATCCAAATTTCGTCGAGAATTATTTCAAGGCATGTCATTGGACAAAAAATTATTTGATTTCTGTTTTTGTATTTGGTATTTCATTCTTGGTAAATTGTCATTTTTTTTCCAGCATCCTGCCTTGCTGCTTCTTTTTTCATGATGACATTGACATCACGTCTTCTTGTAAAGTCGTTTTTTTGTCATACTGATTTTATGATGTTCTTATTTGCATGCCAGTACTCTCGGCTACACTTCATTGGGACATGGCGAAATCGATATCGTAAAGCGATTCTCAAATTTGTTAGAAGTTAAAAGCATTAAGGCAATCTCTGATCATCCAGGGAAGCAGAAAACAATCATTCATATTGATATGGTATCTTCTACTCCTTTTGGACTCGTTTCACTAAATCAATCCACATTGGTTGGATTGAAAATGAACTACCCCCCCCCCCCCCCCCCCTCCCCCCCACCTCCATCCCTCCCAATCCATATGGATTTAAGGCGGATTCACCTCTACCCAACACAAGCCCTTGATGAGCTTAGATATGAGAAGTGCCTTTGAATTTTGACTTCTTTATCTAAAAATGCTTCCTTTGTATTACTGTATGAGACATAAATGTTGTCTGTATTTCTACTATGCTCATGTGATATTACTTTAGTTGTCACAGCTTGTTCGGTTGCTCAGAAATAACTTTGTTTGATTTGATCTTTGATATAATCTTTATACAATATTGTTAGGATTGCTTTTTTGTTATCTGTCGTCATCAGAAATATGCCAGAACTGCATGACAAACCAGTAGCAGTTTGCCATTTCGGACAATCCTAAAGGGACTGCAGAAATATCATCTGCAAACTATCCAGCCCGAAGTTATGGTACTGTTATTTTATTTGCAGTTACGGTTGAAAGTTTGAAATTCAAAAAATTGACACATTTGAACATGGGCTGCCTCCTCTTTTGTGAATTCCAGGTATAAAGGCTGGCATGTTTGTTAGGGACGCTAAGGCTCGGTGCCCTCATCTAATGATTGTTCCTTATAACTTCAATGCATATGAGGAGGTATATCTTTAAGATATTAAATTACTTCTTTGATGGATACTCCTCTCAGTTTTGTTGAATCGAGAATTTGAGATGCTGGAATTCTTGTAGGTTTGCTGACCAGTTTTACGGTACTCTGCACAAATACTGCAATAAGGTTCAGGTACATTCCTGGGCTATCTGTGCAAAAACAAGTACATCTATTGGGATACATTCTTACGATTTGGATAATTGGTCTCCAGCTAACTCTTAACAATTTTATAAAAAACTTAGCTTTGAGCTGTGATGAAGCTTTTTTGGATATGACTGAATGCTTGCATGATAACCCGGAGGAAGTAACATTAAGAATCAGAAGTGAAATTTTTGATGCAACAAAGTGCACTGCTAGCGCAGGCATTGCAGAAAACATGCTTGTAGCTCGGTTAGCTACCAGATCTGCAAAGCCGAATGGACAGTGCTTCATTCCCTCGGAGAAGGTATATGCATTCTAAGTTGCTGACTGTGTATCTGTGCCCACTTTTAGCTTTATACAACAGCTCCATGTTTTAGGCAATTTTGAGAGGAACATATAAAAAAAGGCAATTTTGAGAGGACATCTTTTGGAACAGTCATACTATAGGCTTTGTGCAAGGATATAATATAAGTACAATTTTACCTCGAATAACTCTGGCCATTTTAGGCCAGAATAACTTCAATGAATGGTATGGGGTAAATTGCATAAGGGCCCTCTGAGCTTGTTGATGCTTGAGTGCAGTTTACTAATTCTGCTCTAGTCCTTTCCATGAAAGCCAATGTAATTTAGGAAAGCTAAAGTACTGGTGCTGTTCCTTCTAATTTTTTCTTGAAAGGATCTACTTCTCCATGCTGTAGTGTGGCCTGTTTTACTTAATACTCCTTAGGTCGTAAAATTTACTGACAGCAGCAACATGTATTTATTACAGGTTGATGATTATTTGAATAGCCTCCCTATCAAAGCACTTCCAGGCATTGGTCATACTGTTTCAGCTAAACTGAATAGCAAAGAAATTGAATATTGTGGGCAACTTCGCAACATTTCAAAGGTTTGTCGACACTGCTTGTGTAGTGTTATGTAGAACTACTCCAGATTCTTTATGAACTAAAGGAATTTTTCAGTCATTGTTTACAGGAATTTTTCAGTCATTGTTTACAAGTTCAATACTATATTCCAGCCTTGAACATTTTGCTAAAGCAGAAGCAAATGAGTGTGGATTGTTCACTAGTCATGGGCACATTACCTGGGTTAGCTGTTGTGTGATGGTCATATATAATGCTCATCATGAAGTTTTAAGCTTGTAGGAGTTTTTTGGTCACTGATCTCCTGCCAATGCCTCTTTTATAGGATATCCTACACAAGGACTTTGGAAAAAAGATTGGTGATCTTTTATGGAACTACTGTAGAGGAATTGATCATTCAATAGTTGGAGCTGTTCAGGTAGAGAAAGAGCATCATAATCATTAAGTCCCTTGTGAGCATCTGCACCTATTTTGTTGTATTACATCCCCTGTCATATTTTCCATGCCTCCAGCTTCTGAACATTAGTTGCTGTTACAAGCGCCTTTTTTTTTCTGAGTTCTGGCACAGGTCGGATGGTTTGATTTATAATAAGCTTCTTGGTGTACTGTTGATACTTGTAGCATTTATTATGTCTCTATTCTATTTTTCCCGTGTGAAATGGGAACTATCCAGCCTACTTAAACTATTGTCCATACTCCATACACAATACAGGAAACAAAATCTGTGGGTGCAGAAATAAACTGGGGAGTCAGATTTAGCGACAACAAAGATGTAGGTCACTTCTGTTTCTCTTTTCTGTATCATGTGGTAGTTCTATATACTTTCATGTTTAATCTCTTTTATGTTGGCTGCAGGCCGATCATTTTCTTACCAACCTCTGCAAGGAAGTTTCTCTACGCTTACAGGGATGTGGCGTCCAAGGGCGTACTATTACTCTCAAAGTTGTTTCCTACTGGCTGTACATACTTTTCTTTCCCCCATTTGTAAAATAAATGGTTAACACTATCATCCAAATGTTTACTTTGAAGGTCAAAACAAGAAGGAAAGGTGCTGGAGAGCCATTAAAATATATGGGATGTGGTGACTGTGAGACCATG
>JAYESD010000011.1:1114738-1195726 GCA_036927565.1 Tuctoria greenei
AAATTTCTAATGATGGTAGAGCTGATGTTCCAAAAGGCCCAACGATTACCCTCCCTTCAGGAAGTTGTCAACAGTGGATTGAACAGTTTAAAGCTAGTAGTTGCCTGATACTTAATGTAATTGCAGAGCAACGCACAAATTCTAGCTCTAGCCAACCATTATCTTCCATTTTAGAGTCACTAGCCTCCTTTGTTCAGTTGTGTCCTAGCTCAGGCAGTGAAGAATGGAATGAAGCACTCTGTCATCTTTCCGAGCTTCTTACAGAGTATATACAACTGAAAGTTGAAACGGATATTGAAGAACTCTACAAATGTTTCTGCTTTCTGAAAAGGTAATATACGTAACTATTCAACCATAAGTAGATGAGTATATTTCTTGCTGACCGAAACTCTGATATTTGCAACCGTGAAGTCATGAAACAGTGTTATACTGCTCTATCAGTTATAGAACTTCTCTCATTGCAGATTTGCGTCATCATCAGAGTTTTTTCTTGAATTGCACGATAGCGTTCTTCCTTCCCTACAGGTCAAATTTGACATATTTCATTATACAGAAGAATTTGTTATGGAATCTGATTATGTGGCCATTTTACAGGATTCAGTCAGTCAGCATTACGGAGGGAGACTACATTTCTAACTCAATGCTCAAGTTCTTGCCAATTTGCTACAGAAGTGACGAACCATATAATGGAATGCTGTCAATAGTCCGTCCAGTTCAGAGATGCAAGTGCGTGGCGAATTGGTGATGCGGTGGGCTTGTAGTAACCTTTTGTTTAATCCGGTGAAAGATGCAAAGCTGTAGTGTCGATGTTATCTGTGCTGTAAATATATCCTCGACATGAGGTGGCATCTTTTCCATCTTTTGCGATATTGAATAGTCACTAATCACTAATCTTACAAAATAGCTGCACGATCAATTGTTAACTCATAGGAAGAATGGTATGGTGGGGTTATGTGAACTTCCATCCGAAGGATCGAAGATTGGCGTCAACAGTTGGACTCCCATACATCAAACTTTGGAAAATAATACTCCCTCCGTTCTGAAATAATTGTTGTTTTAGACAATCAAATGAACTAAAAATGAACTAATGAAGATTGTCTTAACGACAATTAAAACGAAACAGAGGGAGTAATAATAAAAAGAACTTTTACCACTACAATAAGGTTTCGTATTTATGCAGCAAGTCCGACCAAAAACGTTTTAACTATTTATGTGGTTAAGAAACAGTAACGAGTGACCAAAGGCATCCGCATGAGACGACAGAGTTTTGAACCGAGTTAACTGCGCCCCCTTAGCTCCCTATTAGCCAGCAAACTGAAGCATTTGCGAGACATTCATGAGAGCGAGAAATTGGGCACAACATTTCTCGGTCATACTTTCCTAATCGGCCTGTTCCTGGTGCGTGTAGAAGCGATCCCAGCAACGAGAGCCTCTTTTTTGTCCACCGCCGGCTGCTCATCGTCTTCTTCCTCCTCTCCGTCATACTCTCTTTCATCATCTTCGTCGCCGCTGTCTTCGTCCGACGCCTCGTTCTCTTCCATTATTGCTTGGTTGATCTCCATCTGCGCATAAACAACAAGGTTTTCTGTTCACAATTGTCCCAAGCTGCTGATTCGATATGCCTCTCCTACTTCTTATAGGCCCAAAGAATTGCTAGAATTATAATAGCTTCGTCCCCAAATACAGTACATGTCACATGAACAAAATGCCACAAGTATCGGGGGCGGAGGGAGTATCACTGAATAGTAAAAACGATAAAAGCTCATATCCGTCGTTCGTTAGGCTCCGCGTAGACGAGTTGCGTACCTCCCGTAGGAAGCGCTCGTCGAGGTCGTCGGCGACGCGGACGGCGGTGACGAGGGTGCCGACGATGAGGGAGAGCGGCAGCACGAACGCCAGGATGAGCACGTTGGTGCTCGGCGGCCCGCCGGCCCGCACGACCATGAGGCCGCGCCGCCGGCCGCGTACACCACCCGCTATCCTGGCGGAAGGAGGTCCGGCGGTCCTCACGCCGGGGCGCGGCAGGAAGGAGAGGGCGGCGCGAAGGCCCTGCGCCATGGACGACGGAGGAGAGTCTTCTTCTGGCTCAGCTGCAAGGACCTGCAGCTGCAGAGCAGTGTGCGCGTCGTTTGCGTTGGCTTATCCCTTCTCTCGTTGTTTGTGACACGTCGCTTTATTCATCTCAACCGTCTAATCTACTCCGTCGTGGTGTCCGTCTTTGGATCCATACAACGACAGATTTCATTTCAACCGTAGTAAGCCACCTTGGATTTTCTTGCAAAGTTGTGTGTGTAGCAAAACATGCAAGGTTAAAAAAACCAAAGGGAAAAATTTGCACATGCTACTCAAACTTGGTGAAACGGGCTAGGCTCCTAGCCTTTGCCTAATTGTCCCGAAGCATGTCATGCATTTCATTATGGAGGTAGTACTCCCTCCTTTCTCAAAAGATTGTCACCTTCTAGTACAAAAATGTACTAGAAGGTGACAATCTTTTGAGAAAGGAGGGAGTAACTTCCTAGCTCCTCAATCACTGGTTAAGACAGGATGGCGCCACTGGATCGATGACATGATGACCACACAAACCGAACCCGGCCGAAGCGAATAGTCCAACCACATGCCATGCCATACGGCGGCGCGGGCGTGTGACATTGTGACGACACGAAACCGGGGCCCCCACCACCGTGGCCTGGCTCACAGCCTCTCCTCTCTACCGGCGACCACCTCGTCCATGCGATTTCCCTCCACTTCCCGCCTTCGCTTCCGCCCCGGCCAAACCCGTCGCCGTACGTGGCAATGCAGTTCCTCACCGCCGCCGAGGCACCGGTGCGGCCGTCGTCCGCGCATCTCCTCCGGATCTCGAGGTCCCCGCCCTTCCGGCACCTCGGCCGCCGCTCCCCGCCGCCCAAACCACCCCTCGCCTCGACATCATCCAGGCGCCAGCCGCTCCTCCTCGCGCGTCGTCGCTCCACGCTCTTCACCCCGCGCGCGCGGCAACACGGCAGCCATGCCCGCCGCTACATCCACCACCACTATCATCATCACCATCGTCACGGCCACTGCAGCTGCCACGGTCAACGCAAGGCGGACGCGGACGGCGGAGCGGGAGGCGGCGGCGCCGCGGTCATGCGGGTGGCGAGGGCGATCGGGTGGGCCGGCGTCGCCGACGCGCTGCGGGAGCACCTCCAGGCCTGCTGCATCTCGCTCGGGATCCTCCTGATCGCCGCGGTCTGCCCGCACGTCGCGCCGCTCAGCTCCGTCAGGCACCTGCCGGCCGCGCTCAGCGCCGTCGCCTTCCCTCTAGTCGGGGTAATATATGGCCACTACTAGCTCTGCTCCTTCGTTAGTTTTTGAGTTGGACAAAAACTGCAGCACAATGCGAGCATACGTCAAGTGGTTGCGATAGCGTGGGGAATCGCTGCGGCCGGCGAGTTTAACGCGGACGTCGGCGATGACGGGGACGCGAGACCGTACGACACTGGTGAACGCGGAGGCTGGCGACTCGGCCGGCGAGGAAGAGGCATCAGGCGACGGGAAACGCCAGAGCGCGCTCCTCGGCGCTCGCTAAATGGACCATCACCAATGGGCTCTATCTATATATGGGCCTTAGAGTATTTAGAAATGAATGGGCCGGATCCCAGGGTGGTCCATAGCGCAGTACTGCCCAACCATCGGCGACCCGATGGCGCGACTGCGTGACACAGTGATGACAGAGGAACGGGGCCCGTCCGTCATCGCCAATTCGCCATCGCCCGGCTCGCAGCCACACGTCCCCCACACGCCGGCCACGAAAGTCCAAGGCGTGGTGGACCAGACCCACTCCTCTTCTCCTCCTCCTCCAGAGCTGCTCACCACCATCAGCAACCCACCCCGCCGACGCGATCTACCTCCGCTCCCGCCTCTCGCCTCCTCTTTCGCTCCCAACCCGCCGGCGCCGGCGCGGCGATGCACTTCCTCACGGCCTCTGTCTCGGTCTCCTCGCCGGTGCCGCCGTCCGCACACCTCCTCCGCCTGCCGAGGCCCCCGCCCTTCCCCCACCTCCGCCGCCGTTGCTCCCCGACCAAACCCCTCGCTCTCACCCTCGGACCGCCGCTCCTCATCGCGCGCCGCCCTTCGCTCTTCACCCCCCGCGCGCACGGCGGCCACGATCACCACCACGGCCATGACCACAACCACCACCACCACCACCACGGGCACGGGCACCACGGAGTGGACGTGAACGGTGCAGGTGGGGGCGCCGCGGTCATGCGGCTGGCGAAGGCGATCGGCTGGGCTGACATCGCTGATGCGCTGCGGGAGCACCTGCAGCTCTGCTGTGTCTCCCTCGGCCTCCTCCTGATCGCCGCCGTCTGCCCGCACGTCGCGCCCCTAAACTCCTTCAGGCGGTTGCAGGGTGCGCTCATCGCAGTCGCGTTCCCTCTCGTAGGGGTAAGGCCCAGGAACTGTTCCCACGTTGACCTTCGCCTCCCAACACAGTTCGGGAGGTACTATATCTGTTGAAGTTGCGATGCTAACCAATGTTCTTGTTGCATTTAATCGTTTTAACTCTGGAGGAACTGTAGCTAGCCTTTGTGTAGTGTCAATTGTAGTTTGCAGTGTTTTCCGTGACTGTTGGCTTAGGACATTGGGGCACAGGATTGCGATTTCAGTTATAACTGAACACTCTCCAACGATGGTATGGTACCCATCGTAATAATTTTTCACCTATGCTTTGGTTAGATTTTGCATATCATTGAGAATTTCATTTAAAAATTAGCCACCGTGAGGTTTCCAGTAAAAAATTCCGGGTAGCTAAGATGAAAGTTGCTCCAATATAAAATGGAGGTTGCTTATAAACATAATACTTATTTGACATTTTCTTGTTATTTCGTAGGTGTCTGCAGCTCTTGATGCTCTTGTAAATATTGCCGATGGAAGAATAAATATCCACGTCCTCATGGCTCTTGCAGCTTTCGCTTCTATATTTATGGGGAACTCGTTGGAGGGTGGTCTGCTTCTTGCAATGTTTAATTTGGCTCATATTGGTATGTTTATTTGACGCCCTCTGAAAGTAATGTGCGCACATGTTCTTTACTTGTTGTAAGTTTTCTGTTCTTATCTCTTACAGCTGAGGAGTATTTTACAAGTAAGTCAATGGTTGATGTGAGGGAACTGAAGGAAAATCATCCAGAATTTGCACTGTTGTTAGAAACAAGGGGTGGTGAACCTGTACAGTTCTCAAATTTAAGTTACACCAAAGTTCCTGTTCATGATCTTGAAGTGGGCTCTCATATATTGGTCAGAGCTGGTGAGGTATGTTATATATTTTTTTAGAAATTAACATCTTGTATTTCTTAGTTTTGTTCTCATAACTGTGTTATGGGTCGTTACTTATTGTTCTATCTGAGCACAATGGTTTTATCTGATCTTTTTTTGCCCGTCATGTTAATGTTATACTTCTAGATCTCAATTTGGTGCAGTTCTTGTGTTCATTAGGCTGTGCCTGTTGATGGAGAAGTATACCAAGGTTCATCAACTATCACAATCGAACACCTAACCGGTGAAACGAAACCCCTGGAAAGGACGGTGGGTGATGCCATACCTGGTGGTGCCAGGAACTTGGAAGGAATGATGATTGTAAAGGTTCACCCTTTTTCTTTAAATGAAGAACCTTTTTAACTTTCCCTATTTACATTTGTTCTAACTTTTAGCAGCAAATATGCTATACATTTTGAAAGGATAATTATTTGTGCACCTGTTCGTTACCATTGTTCTAGGTGACCAAGTCATGGGAGGATTCAACACTCAACAGAATTGTACAGTTGACTGAAGAAGGCCAGCTAAACAAACCAAAGTTGCAAAGATGGCTTGATGAGTTTGGAGAGCACTATAGCAGGGTTGTTGTGGCCCTGTCTTTGATTGTTGCACTATTGGGACCATTTCTCTTTAAGTGGCCCTTCTTTGGTAATTCAGGTAATCCTCTAATGCCACACTAATGCTTTGGTCTGTTACAATTGTGACATTTTAGGTACTTCTGTGATAGTTGTACATGGAATTAATTTCTAGGAAACCGTAGCACTGATGATTTAGATCTGCCAGTCAAGAAAAAGATGAATTAAATTTGCCAATTTGTACTGATTTGATATATCATATGCTCTGACATTTTCTTTAGTTTGTAGGGGTTCAATTTACCGTGGATTAGGACTTATGGTGGCTGCATCTCCATGTGCATTGGCTGTAGCTCCATTAGCATATGCGACTGCTATCAGTTCTCTCGCTAGTAAGGTATTTTTTAGTTTCATTTATTCAAGCTCTTCATCCTGTATGATAAAATTCTCAGCTTCTGATAGTCATATTACACCCAAGAGTTGGTAGAATACAGTGGTCTCTACCATTTTTAAAGACCTCTCTATATTAATATGAATCCTTTTGTGAAATGACTAATAATAATACTGCACTGATGGAGTTCCTCCTGGAATTAGTGGGATATAGCACCACTGAAATTGTTTCATTTTATGCACATACGATACCTGTTTTTCAGATGATTTTCTCTAAATTTCTCCTGGCATATTTAGTCGCTGAACCTTATCCTTTTGTTCTTGCTGTAGGGAATTTTGTTGAAAGGTGGTCATGTCTTAGATGCTCTTGCTTCTTGTCAGTCTATTGCTTTTGACAAGACAGGAACACTAACAACTGGGAAGCTTATGTGTAAAGCAATTGAGCCCATTCATGGACATTTCAGTGTGGAAAATAGTCTTGGTGATTCTTCTTGCTGCACCCCAAACTGTGAAAGTGAAGCTATAGCTGTTGCTGCAGCTATGGAGAAAGGAACGACCCATCCTATTGGAAGGTAGTGAAAATTGAAAATGAATAAAATGTCATTTTTTCTGGTTTTATAAATGGCTAGAATGCCAGACACGCCAAGCGGAATAAACAGGAGTTATATTTCGTCGAGTTGTTAGCCTTGGTTGTTAGTTGTTTTGTTAATCGACACATCATCTATGAAGGTAGCCTCTACTTATCATTTTAAGTTATCACAAGAGAATAAACCTCCCGTTGAGCGACACTGTTCTTTGGTCGCCGTGGCAGAGGACATTCGTGTCTGCTGGCGACAACAGCCCTCACGGTGTTCACTATCCTTGCATTCCAACTCTCAGGCTCACCTCCTTCTTCACTTTCCCTTACGGACGCCACCTTGTTGCTATATCATTTGGGTGCATTCTTATTAACTACATCTGTGCAACCTTGCTCTGTAAACATACTATTTGTATTAATTTTCATCTTTTGTGTACTGAACTTTTGGAATAATCTATGTTAGACAATTGACATATAGTTTGCATGATTCTCAGGGCTGTTTTAGATCACTCTGTTGGAAAGGAGCTCCCTGTGGTTTCTGTAGAAAGTTTTGAATGCTTACCTGGCAAGGGAGTTGCTGCTACTTTGAGTGGTATAAAGGTATGTGCAAAATTAGACACCCCCTTCGTTCTCAAATGGATGTTCTTTAGGAAGTGCGAACGAACTTTGGAAACCTTGTCCGTGTTCGCCTAATGCATTTGATATGTGATTATTAATAATTAGCAGGAGTATTTTGCGTCGTGCCAATACGAAGTAATGCTAGGAGCCAGATCTTTAAATATTATCTTGACACCTGTCACACCTCATACATTTGCATTACAGGCAGGAACCGATGAAAATAAGCTAGCTAAGGCATCTATTGGTTCCGTGGAATATATTTCTTCACTTTACCGATCTAGTGGTGAGTCAGAGCAAATACAACAAGCTGTAAACAGTTCTGCATATGGACCCGAATTTGTCCAGGCTGCTCTATCTGTTGATAAAAAGGTAGTGTAAAGTATCTATATTTCTAATTTTCTTTCATGTTGTATTGTTGTTGCTTGGTTATTTGAAGGATAGGCCTGATGCAGTGGTAAAGTGAAGCTGACCTTAGCTTTCATAGCAAAAAAAGATAATGCATGTTCTGAACCTTATGTTTTTCATGCATATAATCTGAATATTTGAATCTGGTGCTCTATTTTGTTGCTTTTGGCACCTTCCAGAGTTCTACCTAAAACTTTTGAGCCTCAGCCTTCCCCAAGTGAAGCTGACCTACATTTGGACATGTTATTACCATATGAGCCTTATATTTTGTAAGAACTATTTTCAAGTGTAGTACTTATGAACTAATTGATTTTCCTTTTTCAGGTAACCCTTTTCCACTTTGAGGATGAACCCCGTTCTGGTGTTTGCGAAGTTATATCTACCTTAAGAGAAAAGGCTAAACTTCGAATCATGATGCTTACTGGAGATCATGAATCAAGTGCCTTGAGAGTTGCTAAAGCTGTTTGTATTGATGAAGTCCATTATTCTTTAAAGCCAGAGGACAAGTTGAATAAAGTAAAAGCAGTATCAAGGGAGGGAGGTACGTTAGTGTGCGATCCCTATGAAATATCAACTATATTATGATATCAGGGTTTTAAGTGTTTACATATCCACCCGTTTATCAACTCATTTAGCTTAAACTTCCCTCACATAATGTCAATGGTTGCTTTCTACTTGACTTCTACCCCCTTCCGCACCATGTGACTTGATCTAGTAATCTGAATGGTAGCTTTCTTAATATCACATCCTTCCATGTTATCAGTTCAGCTGCATGACTTTTGAGTTACTTTTGCAATTGAAAAATTTGAATCTATATATTAGCCATCAGCAGCGGTATCATACTAACAAACATTCCTCATACAAAATTAAATTGTATAAACTTGGAAGTGTCTGAACATTTATTGCTTGACAATGCTCAATGCATCATATACTCGCACTTGAAGATATATGATTAATATTTGCCGTATTCACTTTTTGATGTTGGAGTGGAGTTACTTTCCCCGGCGACTATTGATTATGGTACTTCTGTATTGGTTTCCAGGTGGAGGTTTAATTATGGTCGGTGATGGTATAAATGATGCACCAGCTCTTGCAGCTGCAACAGTTGGAATCGTTCTAGCCCAACGTGCCAGTGCAACTGCAGTGGCAGTTGCAGATGTTCTGCTATTGCAGGATAATATCTGTGGGGTGCCATTCTGCATTGCTAAGGCTCGCCAAACTACTGCATTGGTATATTATTTACTTATTTGCTTCAAGAGTTTATGTGTAACGCTTTAGCATCCAAAACAATTATCGTGTCTTACACTTGAGGTTCATTCTTACAGGTCAAGCAAAGTGTAGCGCTGGCCCTAACTTGTATCGTTCTTGCGGCACTTCCCTCTGTCCTTGGATTCCTTCCTCTTTGGTTGACAGTAAGTTTGCTTTCATGGCTTGTTGACACATCTGTTCTTGGATAACAACAAATTTTATATTTGTCCGATCGACTGATTCCTAACACAATCTTATATTGATAATTGATATACTAATGTGTGGCACTTTTGACTTTCTTACTGAATATCTGAGAGTTAACCCACCTATTTTGGTGGATTTGTCACACAGACTTCCAAAATTGTTTTCCTAAGTTTGAACCTGGGGCCCTTTTCCATGAGCCCTGAACTGACTACACTAACCAATTATTCACTCGAGCTTACAAACTAACTTCCCTTTCGGCTTTTACCGGATAATTATCATCACTCTTGGCCTGCACATTGATTGGTTTTAAAGAGTTATATCTCTTGATAAATTCAGCACTAAACAGTTTACCAGAACTAGTTTGACATTATGGTGAGAATAGAACTTTAATACAATGTATCATACTGAAATGTGTGTAGTGTGAGTAGAAAGGCAGTATGTATCAGTCAGTTTAGTTATTCTGCACCTACTCGTGCATCACAAGCTTACAATAGATATGTTTTTTCCCCAAGAAATTCACCCTCAGACTAAGATTCATGCCGCACCAGGTCTCATGGATGGCTGAAGATGAAAAAATGAAACCTTATATCGTAGAGCTTGGTTACTTTCAAGTCACTTGGGCATGGAAACTTAAGTGGTTCCATAGTATTTGCACACAGAATTTTCCTTTTGATGCTGTTCGCTGAACCTTTTTTACATTTCTTTGAATTCCAGGTACTTCTTCATGAAGGAGGGACCCTTCTAGTCTGCTTGAACTCGATACGAGCCCTCAACGCTCCAACGTGGTCTTTGGCAGATGATATCCAGCAACTTGTTGATGGCCTAAGGAACTCTCTCTCAGAAAAGTTGAATGGCTCTACCTCGAACCGTGTAGCAAATGCTGTTCCCTTGTAGATACCATGTACAGCAACATTTACCGTTCTTACCTTCTTTATGTGGCACAATTAAAAATTTTAGGTGAGGGGTTCTAACTAAATTTTTGTAGGTTGTACTTGTATCACCGCTCTGTAAAGAAATTTGCCTCCATGCTGAGTTGAAAGTTGAAGTAAGAGGTGAACATCGTGTTATATGATCGCATCTATTTACGAACAACAGTGAATATGAATTTCAACGTGACGATATTTTGTCAGCATCATCTCGCGTATTTAACACATAGACAACGGATGATACCATTTCAGCGTATCTTTTTTCTTTTACGTGAATTTCAGCGTATCTATGGCTCCTCTTTCTCGGAAATCAGAGCAACGATCATTTTTGCTCTGTTATGTTTGTAAATGCAGACCCTGATTTTGCACTAGTGAGAGGCAGTAACAAAATTATTTTTGACGTTTTGCTTTTCGTTATTTAGAAAACTCTGTTACCTCTAGGACAGAGCCACAGAGGGGCTGTTTGTTTCATGTTAGTGTCGTGTACCGTGTCCTTTGAATTGCCGTGTAGACTGGTTCGCGAGTTTGCACTGCCGTATGGACTTCACTATAGTGTATTAAGGTCCATCTCTTACCTAGAAGTCAATCTTCCATCTGTTTTTTTATTTCAATAAAAGGTTACGTATTATTCTTCATTTTTTTCTCGTAAGAAAGGACATGAGGTATTCAGTACATGTGGGCTGTGTTTACCCGCAACAGCCAAACTTCAGACTGTAACGGCCAAGTCCAGATGGTGACTACAGTCGAATTAAGATTTTTCTTGTGTGCCACATAAATTTAAGAAATCCGGTACGCGTGCATGCTTGAAGGCCTCGAGCAATAGGTGAAAAAACTACTGTACAAGTCGCCTAAATTTGCATCAACGCTTCAAGTCGCCAAAATCTAGATGCCCTTCATTTTCTCCACATTGGACCAGAACTTTTCCAAGCAAGCTGCCTAACACTTTTGGATCGATTTCTATGAAGTAAAATACATATGTACGTTAGAGGTAAATGAACTTGTTAGTTGCGTCATCTAGATTGACGAATTTTTATTTTACATTTCTAGATAAATGAACATATTCATCTATTTTTTTTCGAAAGCTCGGAGGAGCAGCTCCCGCGTAATATTATAAGAAGAAAAATGACCCGGTTTATATCGAAAACCGGGCCCAAAAACCATACAACAAAGAGGACGATGACACATCCTCCACACGACAACACAACCACCACTAACTCTGAGGATACCTAAAAACGGACGACTCACAAAATCTAGATGTAAGTTAGGGGTGACAAAGAACATCCATACAATATCCATCCTCCAAGAACGACGCCTTCAAGAAGGAAAACGACGTAAAAACGTTGTCGTCGCTAATAAGGTTTTCACCCGGAGGATCGGCGGGAGAGATACCTCGACAACACCTCAATAGGACTTACGACACGCGCACGCGCCGCTGTTGTCAGCTCCCTCCGCCCCATCGAACTATTGTACAAGAGTCTGTATCACCACCCCAAACATCTAAAATCAGCGACCGTCCGACTCACAACACCACCAAACAGAGATCTTCTCTTCGCACTAACAACCACCACCACACCAAACTCGCGATCGCCGTCACGATCCGCGTCTGCACTACCAAGTCAATGCACCCACTACCACCTCAACTTACAACAAACCGGCGCAAAGAACCACGGCGATGCACAATAACCTGAGGATCCTCCTAATCTGCTCGCCCTCCAGTCGCTACGCCATCGAGGCAGAGGCACTGACTCCCGATCTACCCAAGACAGCCCCCATCTGCTGACGCCGTCACTCGCGAGCTTCGCCACCCAGATCCGTCGTCGCAGGAGGCTTCACAGACTCTGTCGCTTAGATCCGCCGTCGCAAGTGCCCCACCAGCCCTGCCGCCCAGATCCGTTGTCACAGCCATCCGTAGACCCCACCGCTCTGATTCGCCGTCGCGACCGCTCGAGAGCTTCACCGTCATAGCTTCAGGAGACCGTTTGAGGAGATCAAGATCACTGTTGTCGAACACTCCAATAGCGAAGCGATTCACCCAAACTGACTGCCTCACTCCGGAATATCCGTAGCTACCACAAGTGGCCTCATCAGCGCACTGCACTCCTGGCCACCTCCGCAACAGTCTTCATCGATACCCCAATGCCTTCTTCGAGCTTAACCATCATCAGCCTACCACCACTGGGAGCTCCAGCTTCGCTGAAGCCAAGGCCACCCGGACATTGACTTCGCCTTCGTCAAGCTCGCAACCTTCGCCGGATTGCATCACCGGACATCAGCGGCAGGATCCGCCTGTCCAGGGCGGATGAACACGCTGCTGCTTCATCGTTGAAGTTCACCACACCGAGAGAACGACCTCCTCCACCGTGCCAGCGCCGGATCTCGGTAGCTTGCCTCCGGATCCAACGGACTGCTCCACGAAAACACAACCGCGTAGAAGACGTACCCGACCGACTGCTCCACGCGAAGGGAAGAGCTTCCGCCGCAACCGCGAGAGACGTTGCCAGATTCGACGCTTGCCTCTGAGAGAGACGTCGCCCCCGCCACCGCCGTCGGTCGCGCCGCAGCCCCAGCCACCGCTGTCGGTCGTGCCGCCATCTCCATATGTTGGGACTTGTCGAGCTCCGGAGCCCCGCCGCCGCCATCCCAGCATGCGCTCGGGTCGCGAGCGGCGCGCTCCAGCGGCAGCGAGGCGAGGAAGACAGGGGAGGGGCGGCAGCGGCTAGGGTTTGCGCCGCCGCCCGTGTCGCTCGAGTCGGGAGCGACGCGGGGGCCTTTTTCCCTCCACATATTCATCTATGACATTTGCATTCATGAACTTTTTCTTTACAATTATAGGCGCACAAACTTTTAAATAATGCACTACAGTTTCATACATCTTTATCTAAGTGGTGTGAACCGTTGTGGTCATGAGATATGCATCTCACATGCCACATTTCTCTCTCTTTCTCTCACCGAGCAACAACGCAAGATACACTGGGTTGCTGCTCCATTTTGAGGTTGACACTGCAACCAACATCATAGGTTACATCTCTTTACACTGTATATTACTCTCTATTATGTCACATTTTAAAGAGCACAATAGATTATGAATTTTTAGGTCGAGCTCGCGTCCACGTGTTGATGTGGGGAATAATGATTGCAACAACTTCTATACAAAAAAATTTAAATGTTCAGTGCAAATGTATGAACATATAACAAACCATTTTAAAAAAATCATGTGCCTATAAGTTTATAACCGTGAGTTTATGAATCTAGAAATGCAAAATAAAAGTTCATGTACGTGAATGATATAATTGGACAAGTTCATGTACCTCAAACGTATCTATGCATGGGCACGACTTTCCACGGTCGTGCAGGTACCAGCCCTCCTATAAATTCGTGCACGTTGCATTGACAGTTCTCTGCACCAAATTAAGAGCAACAAGAGCTTCAACTCGAGCCTCCGCTGGCTTTCAAAAGTTGCATTGGCACTAGCATCAACCAGCTTCCGGCGGTGATGTCGTCGAAGGTTGCCGCCGTCCTCCTCGTCGCCGCCCTGCTCGGCGCCCTCGTGTCGGCGTCCCGCGCCGACCAGGGCACCGCCACCTACTACACCGTGTACACCCGTGCGTCGCCGCCGTAACCATTTTTGTATCATGTTGTGATCTCGCCAACCTGACGGCTGATATGTGTGTGCCATTACTATTTTTGGTGGTGCAGCGTCGGCGTGCTACGGTTCCCAGGACCAGGGCACGATGATCGCGGCGGCGAGCGACGCGCTGTGGGGCGGCGGCGCGGCGTGCGGGAGGATGTACACGGTGTCCTGCGTCGGCGGCACCAACGCCACCCCCAACCCATGCAAGGGAGGCAGCGTCACCGTGAAGATCGTCGACCGGTGCCCATCTCCGGGCTGCCAGGCCACGATCGACCTCTCCCAGCAGGCCTTCGACGCCATCGGCAACCTCGTCGCCGGCAAGATCATCATCAACTACAACCAGTATGCACGCCTGCGGACCCTTCTCTTTTTCTTCCTTTTCTTTATAGGAATCATGACGATCTTCGCTATTTTCACTTAATTCTTCATGTTGTTTTGTAGGGTGTAACAGAGCATGAAAAGCGCAAATCATCTACAAATTATGTACTATCTCTAAGTTGAAATGGAGCAAAAACGTGCCAATGTAGAATAAAAATCAATTGGTGTTCGAGTGTAATGTTTGAAAATAACATATGAATAAACTGGGCAAATGCCATCTTTCCCCAGTAGGGGAAAAATTCTCTATACGTCTGCGATATTTCATGACCGTTCGGAACCAACAGCAAGCATGCTAATTTTGCAAAAGAACTGTTATACGCTGTAACTTGTTCATACATAACAAACAGGACTGGAGAAAATAAGACGATCAAACGCAACATGACCGATTTAACACATTTTACTGATGATGAAATGTTGCGATCCCAATGTTTCAGTACAGATTTATTTCCCCATACTACAACTTACATAACGAAGTTCATCTGGACTTTCTGAACCAAATGCTTCCCATACACAACCTTTTCGCGAGCCCAATGTTTCAGTACAGATTTATTTCCCCGCACTCCAACTTACATAACGAAAGTAGTCTGGACTTTCGTCTGGACTTTCTGAACCAAATGCTTCCCAAACACACCCTTTTCGCGATCCTAATGTCAGTGCAGATTTATTTCCCCAAACTCCAACTTACATAAGGAAGTTCGTCTGGACTTTCTGAACCAAATGCTTCGCATACACAACCTCTTCACGATCCCAATGTTTCAGTATCGATTCATTTCCCCAAACCCCAACTTACATAACGAAGTTCGTCTGGACTTTCTGAACCAAATGCTTCCCATACACAACCTTTTCATACTTTGCAACACCACCGGTCTTCGCAAGGCAGAAGTCAACAGGTTCTATGGCAGCATCAAAATTCGACTGCAGCAGTGATTTCAGAATATAGAATGTGAAAATGACAAATGCACAGAAAAATAGGGAAAAACTGATATATATACCTCATAGAAGAATGCAACAGATACGCGGTAACGAGGAGAATTGTTGACAACTCTGTGAAGTGTAGGTAGGTATATTCCGTTTGACCAAACCTGAACCCATTAATCCAACATGTTACTCAGCACTAAATAATCAGTGAAGATGTGAGGAAATTAAGAACTAACCTTCAGCATGTCACCAATGTTACAAACAAAGGTTCCGGGAACCGGCTTGGCATATATCCACTCGCCAGAACGATTTTGGACCTGAAATTAAATTATTAAAGATTGTGTGCGATGTCTTTTACGTTTCTTTGTCCAGTAAAGATACGGCTGCCAGAAAATAGACCATGGAGGTAGGATGTCAATCTTGTTTATCAAATCAAGTTCTCCTGGTTCCCGTTTAATTTTTATCATTTACAGAAGATCGAGGACAAAATGTTTCTGATATAAGAGGTACTGAAGAGAAAGAACCAAGTATAGCCAGGACCTAGATAGGTTTATACAAGAAGAAATGAGAAGCATTGGTGATAGATTAGCTGTGTATTCCATAATCAGGTTCAATAAAATGGAAATAAATAAGTGGATTCACGTAAAATTCTAAATGTGATTGGTCTTGGAAGCAAATGAAGTAAACAAGTCATTAATAAATACAGCATCAACATGAAAGTGATGAAATAAGCACCTCAAGGGCACAGATATCGTGATCCTGGTTGACCAGTGTCAGAAGCCCTGCAGTTTTAACCGAATAAGGAGAAGGACCTCCCAGTTTATTCAGAGACAACACCAAAGATAAAACAGCAAGTAGTTTTCTCAAGAAGAGAGAGAATCAAAGTACAGAATGCAAGTGCTAACAAGACAAAAATGGGCTAGACAATGCGACAGTTTACCGTAGTCAACAATTCAAAATATGCAATTCTATTTCCAAAGAAGCTTCATGAGTAGACGTACTAACCATAATCTGTATGAGCTCCACTGGATTTGTTGTAGACACATGGATGGAATACGAAAGAAAACTAGTGTGAGATGTAGCCAACCAGGAAGCATAATTTCCAGGGCATGCTGCAAAATACTTGTATTGATTACCATCCAGTGTCAGTGCGCTGCTCTTCTGGAATGTCCACTGGATAACCAATCAATCTTAAAACCCAAAACGGATCTCCTGCTGTTTCCCCTTCAAAAGCATCAACTTTCCCTCCTAATGCCAAGGCTATACCTCGCATGATCTTTCTTGAAAGGTCTACAGTAAAAAAATGATATAGTAAACACTACTGGCAATGAGCAAAATAGAAAGTTCAAAGTAGATTGATAAGTGGACCTTTGCATAGGTTGACATAGTTTTCCAGGAGACCTTCAAAATTTGATGGGTATTCAGGCCTGTATAAAAATTTATTAGTTCTTTGGGTCCAAACTTATTCAATTTTCAACAGGTAGTGTTTGCTTGGCAGCTGGCACAATAAAACTATATCTTCACAAAGCGACTGTTCTACCAATCTATATGATGAATGATGGATGAAAAATTGTAGATAAATGACAGGTAGAGTGTCAATGCTAAGGAAACTATTAGTTACTGTGACAACATTGCACAGTTTAATGTACAATATATGTTACATATAAAAAAATCAAGTTTTAATGTATAGAAGCAAGCCATAATTGGCCATGTTCTCCAAAGGATGCAAACATATGTGTGATATTAATATCAATTTGTGGACAAAGAGCAGAGTTTGGAAGATGGAATTCTGAACATACCATAAATTAGACCCTTCCATTGGTTTACCAAGATCTCCATATTTGCCAGGTTTAATAGGTGTGTAGCACTGCCATGTTTTTTCTCAGGATTCAGCTCTGCACAGCAAACAAATACTGAAGACAAAAATAAACTTACATCAATTGCTTCGTGCATATCAGGTTTACCCTTTGTAACATTCTCCCCTACTCTCTGATACCCCCTGAAATTATAAAGAATTAAGAGGTTTTCATGGAGCACACATAGAACTGCAAAGAAAAACATTTGGAATGTCTGAGTAATGGCACCTATATCCACTCTGAGGCGTCATCTTGATCTTTGATTTGTCCTCGTAAGGGAGCTGAAAGAAGTTGCGCGTTACATCCCTGACTTCCCTCAGTAGCGACTCAGTAATACCATGGCCTGTCTGTTAACAAAAAAAATGCATAAGAGGATTTACCTTAAAGTTACAATAGCAGATGTTCAGCAAGGAGCAGAAGAACTCAAAAGCATAAAGATTTTCACCTTTTTTTCATTGACCCAGAAAAAGGAAAAGCCAACTAGATAGATGGATCAATAATACTTCACAAGATAGTAGTGATATAATATCAGCATATCCTAGTATATTGTTATGCCCAAATACGCCCATTTTTATTTAAGTACATAAACCTGCTTTACTGGCATGGAATTACTAGAAAAAAAATGAAACGGACTGTTTGCTATCAGAAAGTAAATAGAGATGTTTGTAGAAAACAATATATTCCCTCCGTCCTTGAAATTTTGTCGATTTGTAGTTCCAAAATAAACTACAAAGCAATAAACTTTCAAGAACGGAAGGAGTATTTTTTATATTTTTTGTTTTAAGTTCAAACATCTCAATATATATCGTTAGTCAAAACAGCAAGCATCGACTGACATAATTAGATTAGAAGTTTGAAGTCTGCTACCAGAGAGTGAACAAGTGATTACCACATAAAAGAATCCAGCCTGCTTACAAGCATCGTCCAACATCCGCACGACTTCCAGTAAATCCTTATCGTTTATCCTACTTGAATCATCAATCTTTTCAACAAGCGGGCTAATATCTGACAACAATCAAAATAAGCCCCTCAACACGAGCGGAATCTGTCCGGATACCCGAATCTGAATCTAGCAGGCAGAACCGTATCTACCGAATCGATGCAAACCATCAACACGAGAAACGGTAGAGCGTACCGATCAGGGGGATCGCCTGGAAGTCGGAACCCATGGCGGAGAGAGAGAGAGAGGGAGAGCTGTTGGGGATGGCTGCGTAGAGCTGCTGCCTTTCTCGGATCGGACTCTCTTGGCGATGAGCGCCTCAGTCACGTGACGTGATGCAGGTTCTCGTCTTTTGCGTAGGTTGTTCTGGTGTTTGTAGCCACAGCAACAGCAGCAAGTGGAGATCATGTACCGCCGACAGAGCAAGAACCAATTTCCAAATTCACTCTAAATTAATTCCCACTGAAACGAAAGAGAGAAATTATTTATACTACATTTGTACTAATAATAATGTGTACTACATTTGTACTAATAACAATATTTATAAAATATGTCTCTAAGTATTTTAAAATAGCAGTTTAAAAAAGACTAAAAATCATAAAATTTAGACGTTCCAGTGACAAATAGTCCAATTTTTTTGAGTTTTAATCACTTTTAAACGGATATTTTAAAATATTTACATACATATTTTGTGAATTTCTTTATTGAAGTAAATGTAGTACATATTGTGTTCTAAATTTAATTAAATAACAACATTTTCGAAAGATGTCTCTAGATATCCCAAAATAGCCATCTAAAAGTGATTAAACTCAGCAAATTTTTCTCTGCAGCTCAAATTTCTTGAATTTTATTTACTTTTGTACGGCTATTTTAAAATACCTAGAGGCATATTTTGGGAATTATGCTATTGAAAAAAGTGTAGTGCATATCTTGTACTACAGTTTCTTAAATAAGTATATTTCAAAAATATATCTCTAAGTATTTTAAAAGCTGTTCAAAAATAAATATGACTCGGAAATTTTGAGATGTTCGAGAGGCTGACACGTATCCAATCGTCCATGGTAGACGTGTACTGTAGCGTGGTTAGAAAGGCAAGAAAACATTTTTGATAGCTAATGATGTAAATTCATTATAAAGATATTAAAATGGAAAAAAATTATGGATAGTACCCGTAACCCGATTCGTATATGGGCCTAGAGGATTGCGCCCATCCAACTGGACCGAACGGTACAGAACAAGCTTTGAGAGGCTTGATGGAAGCCCAGCCCAACAAGCAAATGCTAAGACCCATGCAGTAAAAGAATTCGTGATGCTGAGCAAGAATCAAACGGCCCACATCATGTCCACCAGAAAACAACATCGCTTTCGGGTCTGGGTCCGCCATCCCCGTGCTTCTGGAGGCCCAAAGTACTTGAATTCGCCGTTATCTTACCAATTTATCTCGCAGAACCCCAACTTCGCATCAACTTTTATGCATCGATGTTGGAGAGCATTTTCTATTGCCCTCCGTGTAGCCTAGCTGTCTCTGTCTAGGCTCTCCATGACTGTTGTTGCTAAGCTTTAAATTTGTTGTTTAACACAGGTCCGCTTTCAGTCATCAAGTCGTTGTCAACCATGAAAGAGTAAAACAGCCTCTTCTGGCTCCAAGGTCAGCCTAGAAGTAGTTGCCTGATGCATTATTACAGCATGCCAAAGTTTGAACACCAGAATCCTAAGCATGCACGATTTCCATGATTCAAGCACCGTTTTTGAACAACAGATACAACTACAAAAAAGTGTGCATTTTCACAGGAAGCATACCAAGTATCGAACCATTACCACATAAGCAGCACACCAGGAAAATAAACACAACTAACAGGTTAACCGGGACCAGATATGCTTTCCAGTGTGTTCCGGAGATGTAGGATATACATTGCAAGGCCAAATATATTTTTCATCAGTTCTCTTGTTCTTGAAGGTCACCCTTGCGTTTTGGTGGTGCTTCGGGGTCGAGATGATTTGTTGGTTCTTGACAGCCGTCTATCTTCCTGGTCTTGTTTAGCATCCAACTCGGATGAAAGCTCAGCAGTGGTCTCAGGCCATGGAGTACGTTTTGCAGGAATGACGACTTCCAATGGTGGATCGATTACCCACCTACAAAAAAAAAAAAAAAAAAGGAAGGAGATATATGAGCAAACAAGCAACCATGGACATTCTCCATCCATTGTTATTTTGCTGACGTTATTAGGACATAATAGTTAGTGCAAATTTATACTAACTGAGCTGTTCTAACGGGTAATGTAATAACAAAAAGAAAATAGAGGTATATATCTTTTTATAAGGCCTTGATCAAATTTCCTCAAACGAAGCTATTGCACACAATTTAGGAAGACATTGTTCTCATGTGTATCCAGTGTTTATTTTTCTAGGATGCTGACGACTTGGTCCCCAAACATGTGATTGGTGTAAATGCGAGATTTCATACAAAACAAAACATACAAAATTAGAAGCTTCTATTAAATGTTGATAAGGATATATTGGAGATTCTGTCATGCTATCATCGTGTAGGAAATGCGTTAGAACAGGGAAATCATGACAAAGATGTAGATTGGCAATTAATTCATACATACTCTCAGTAGGCAACAAATAAGCAGTGACCCGTCCAACACATGTCAGACACACAAATGCTACTCGATCAAACTGTCCATGCAACCAAGCTTTACAGTTCAAGCACTTTCAGGTAACAGAGAATTTTGCCAGACTGCTAAAATAGACACAACCCTGCTGGTATGGAAGTATGCTCAAGCTACATAGAAAATGACAAGTCCCTTCTACAGAGCAAAATCGTATTCAATATCTTTAGAAAAATATCACAAAAAGAAGCAACAGAGAAATATCAGAGGTTTACAAAGTTTCCATAGTAACATGGTTCGAGTTAATGCCATATCAGACTAGCATAGTGACAGGGCAACATAGAGGGACATCTCTGAACAATTTACAACACAACCAATAGGAAATTATACCATACCAGCTCAGTATTATTACCAAATCACATTTGATATGATAGTATTGTCTGTAGAGATTCAACAAATTTCAAAACTTCAGTTTCCGATTAACCATTAGACAGCTGGCTTATGTATAGTTACCATGTTTTTGGAAATAGTAAATAATTAGTCTTAGGTACCTAGTCAGGATTCTCCAAGGTTTAGGATACCTTTTGTAAGAAATATATTAATTTTTAACTGTTAATATAGTGAAATGACAAAAACAGCTCACCCTTTAGGAAACTTGCTGTCAGACCGGGCTTCAACACGGAGCCACCACAGCAAGACCTTCTTCCCGCAGTTGCCTAATGGCTCAACAGAGGATGGATCATTCAACAGAGTTAGTGGGTTCTCAATCTCCTCCCCATTTTCACCCACAGCATCAAGATCCTTCACCCAATCAGGCTTGCCCTCTGCGTCCTTCCACAGCATCCTTGAGTTCAAAACAAAGCCAGACCACTCCAGACCCCTCGGCAGCACTGGGGCTGCCTCACCAACTACTGTCGCGGCCTTCCCAGCAAACGGCAACGAGTTAAACGTGTGCCATCCAGCCAAGTGCCCCGAGGAGTTGCAAGCTGGACCCTGTACCGGAAGAGGCATGGTTTGCTTGTCCTCATCGCTAAGGCGTGGTTGCTCTGCTGCTCCAGTGTGCGCAAGGATACCCACAGACACCGCACCCATCCACTGGACCTTCTGCACCTCATCGAACAGTTCCATGGTGTGCACATTGCTGTCATCTGCAAAAACAACTACACCATCCATCTTCCTCTCCCGGATCACCCTACACAAGCAAACCGATCCTCCTTTAGGCCTTAGCCACGTTTCTCTTCACTAATATGCAAGGCGAACGGAACAAAACTACTAGTATCAACAACGAGGGAGGAAGTAGTAAAGCCCTCGTACATACCGTAGGGCATGGAGGCGCATCCTGTTCTCGGTGGCATGGCGGTCAGCCCAATCGTTGGGCATTCGGTCAGGGAAGGGGATGTGGACGTATGTGAGGCCAGAGCGCGAAAGCATGACAGCCGTGGTGTTGGTGGTGCCGCCTGCCTCAACGACGATCCATGTGAGCGGGTAGGGCACGTTGCGGAGGGTGTGGAGGAGGCCGGTGAGGTGGAGCGCCTGGAACGCGCGGGAGTAGGTCGGGGTGACGACGAGCACCTGCCTGGGCTCCTTGACGCCGTACCAGCGGCGCTGCTCCTCCTGCACGCGCTCCATGATCCGGTGCGCCCGCATCACCTCGACGGGGTCCGGGTGCGGCCACGGCCGGATCCGAATCCCGTGCCGGCCGACGACCACGTGGCTCTGCGGGTTCCTTGACGTGCCAGCCTTGGCCGCCGACGCCGCCGCCGTCTCCAGGGCGGTCCGGTTAGCGAGCGAGGACGGTGGAGGGTTCGCGGCGGCGAAGGAGAGCGTGAAGGTGTTGGTGGTCGTGGTGGTGGTGGTGGTAGTGGTGGTCGTGGTGGTCGTGGCGCGCAGGACCGCGGCAGAGGAGGATGTGGTTGCGGAGCGGTAGAGCGCGGTGGTGGAGAAGAGCATGAAGAAGAGGAGCCGGGAGAAGCGGAAGCCGAGGAAGAGCGAGATGAGGCAGCAGAGCGCGTGGAGCAGGAACCAGAAGGTCGAGGAGGCGGGCGCCTTCGCTCCCGCGCCTCCGCCGTCGGCAGCCGCCCCGTCTACACCCGCGCCGGCGGCGCCCGACGACCGCGCGGCCGCCGCCGACGAGCGCCGCAGCCCGCTCTGCGGCAGCAGCGACTTCATCATCGCCGTTGATGCAGCCGGATCTGACTCCCCCTCTGCCCGCCACCGCTTCCCCTCCGTCCAACCAAGTCGAATCGGTCGTGCTCGTCGGCGGTTGGGGCGGATAGTTTTTGTGAGGAGGCGGGGGGGGAGAGGTAGGTGGAGGGTGAAGTGCGGTGCACGGAATAGCAGGTGCGGAGGTGAGGTGGGCTATCGATTTGGGAGCAGTGGGAAAAGCAGGGGAGGAGGAGAAGCGAGGTTCAAATCGTCTGTAGTAACTGTACTTCAATTACTGTAGCTGACAAGTGGGATTAGAGAGAGGGACGTACCTGTCAGCTGCAGTAAGGATTTCAGTCCGCGAGGTTGAGCGTTGGGTTGGTGCCCGACGGAGACAGAGTCGTGACAGCCGAGCCCGTGCGCCGTGCGGTGACGGGGGATGCGGGTCGGGTTGGGGGAGTTGGGTGTGGCGCGGACCGCGGGTCGCCGGTGTTTTCCGCGTTCAGACTTCAGCGACGGCGTGTCCCTTCTCTGCGTGTTTTTGGCTTGCGGTTTCGTATGTTTTGCCACGTTTCCTATAATTTAGGGGTGCAGTGCCGGCTGCAGCCGGCGTCGGTGAGTCGCTGCTTCCTGCCAACTGCGTTTGACTTCCGAGTTTAGCGTTTGTTTTAGGGAATAAATGCCGGACGAGGGCGACGAGCGAAATTACAATGGTCGATGCGTTATATTAACAGACACGGAAATGAAAACTTTAGCTCTGGGTGTACCATGTTCTCACGTGACAACAAAAAGAAAAAAATACTCCCCCGTTATAATTTAATTGTCGTTTTAGCTCCAATGACAGAAACTAAAAGAAAAAGTAGAAAACAAATGATGCACAAAAAACAAGAGGAAAGGGATACAAATATTATAAATAGAGAAAGACGTATTACAAAGTAAAAAAGTAAATTAAAAATAAAGAAGACTAGAATGTAAATAATATGGGACGGTGTATTCTCCATCTCTGGCGAGGTCGCGAGGATCCCAGTTTACAAGTGTACTCTGGTGTACGCGGTAATACGGTATCCCGTATCCACTGGTTGATTCTAGCTGACAGATTTAGCAGGGCCAGGAGTTGCTGTGCATCAAGATTGATAATATTTTTTACAAAGAACTACAATGCACCACTTCCGTCTCTAAAAACTTGTCCTTTTTTTCAAAAGGTTTTGAAGACGGAGAGAATATTCATTTCCACTCTAACATACAACAAAACGAGTCATACTCGGAATTACGTACTCGGAATGACGCCCCATGGTGGACCAAATTTTCATGATGCTAATTTGACAGGACCACATTATCCTCCTGTTCCTCTAAAAGAATGAATACTTAAATGAGTGTAGCATATTCTCCATACAAAAGGTCACTATAATCGACCTTTTTACATGACTAGATATTTGGGGACATTAGGCAATGGCTCCCCGACTCCGATTCTTATGCCTACAGTACAGTTATACAAAAACGGTGAAGCACGGCAATCAATGGCTAATGATTACCATGCTATGGGAAACAACATCGGTTTGTGCCTGACTCGTCTCCCGTTATGGTGCAGACCAAGTCATATTTCAACTGAAAAGTGGTTTGTTCACTCGTATGGGTTCCTGAAGTTCCTGAGAAGTTCAGGAATGTCGTATCCAAGCATATCATCAACCGCTTGTACCATCTTGGGTTTTACCCTCTCAAACTTGTCCAAGCTATAACCGCTCAAAACCTCTCTGAAATGTTCAACATAAGGGAAATCTCCTGGCGGAAGGTGGTATTCCCGTTGCACCTGTTCCACCAGGCAGCTGTTGTTTAGAGCATGAAAAATACATGGAAGGGGGCATTCAAGGAAATGCTTCACATGACAACAGTAAAAGCTTAATTATGGAACTCAGGTGAACATAAGAGTCCAAGAAATTCACATCATCAACAAAACACACAACATAGCCAGCATAACGGTCTATTTAGAATGCATGCAAAACTAGTATCTCAACTTTAGGATGCAAAAAATTAGTAAAAAAAATTGGAACCACAGGTAGAAGCAGGTCAGGCAAGGAATAACATGGCATGAGGCCAAGTTAGGCAGACAAAGCACGCAAACGCGACACACATCGTGAACAGACATTTGACAGACATGAGCTTACGCAATACCAGAAGAAAGGATTTGAGGTTTTACAATCTACAGCAGTCCATGAATAATTAGAGGTGTTGCAGAACCTATCACATGCGTACCTTAGCAAACTCATCCTCCAAATTGTCTATGAGCCGTTGTTGGGCTTTAGCTTTGCCCATCATCGTCGGCATCTCCTTCTTTAGATGGCCAATTATATAAGCATGGATCTTGGCAGCTCTAGCACGTTTAACAAACTCATTGATCTGCAGTTACATAATATTAAATTAATATGTGAAAATTCATAACTAAAGAGAAAAACATGCAAGAAGACACAAAACTTACACGGCGATCACAAGCTTTCTTGGGGATATCTTTGAGGTCAGAAAGGAGATCATCTTGCTCTTTCTCAAATAGTTCCTTTCCAATGGGGCCAACAGCTGATTCATTTACTGGTTTGTCATTGAATGATCTGGTAGCAAACTTGGAAGTCACTCGTATGTTTTACAAGAGAATATGAATGATCCAGTGTCATTACCAGAATAATATTCAGATTCTATTGTTTAAATAATTTGAAAATCCACTATCGCGGAGCCAAATTTAAATATGACACTAAAGTAAATGAAATACATCAATGGGACTTTCAGTCAACACAAAAAGTCTGTCATGAAACATCATAAAAATGAAATGAAGATCAGGGTAGCAGAAGTTACCCAATATAAACCCGTGAAACCTCAGGTGTATTCAATACTTTCCCAAGCGACCACATCAATGCACCATACACTCTCATAAGCTGCATGCCAATGAGAAAACCAAATAATATGTCAAGCAAAACCAAGTAAAGTGCAGCATCATGAGATAGAGAGAACTACAAATCCTACCTGCTGAGTGTCCACTTGGTCTGCCTTGTTTAGAACTACACGTATTTTATCATCATGTCCACGTAATGATCCGATGACACGTTTGAATTCATCACTGACATCAAGCTTATGAGGATCAAACAGAAGTAAAATAAGATCACACTTCGCAGCAAACCATGATGTCACACCAGTGAAATCATAGCTACGTTGTGTGCGTTGCTTTTCACCAGAAAGAACACCGGGTGTGTCAACAAATGTGATGTGTTCTAATAGCTGCAAGGTAACCATTTGATATCAGTTTCTAGATAACATGCCTTTTAAGCTTCTACATGCATAAAAGTTAAATCTTACTGGATGTCGCATTTGAGAGCATTCAAACTTGGATAAAAATGCAGTCCCAAATGTTGTAAGACCACTAAAAGGCATGTCGGCTTGAACAGCAATAGTATTCCCAGGAATAGTCCTTTCATCAGGTCCTGACTAGAAAGATGAAGTTTTCATTCAATAACGGAAAGAAAGAGGGCAGCAAATGGCTGTGCAGCCTTAACCTTCATGGATAAATTTTGTTGAAAATATGAACTGCTCCAAAACAACCTTTCAGTGATTCATAAAATCTAGAGCAGCTCAAAGTTAAGCACACAAAAGCAATTTATCAAAACCAAATTTCTTAGACGGTAGAGGTTGAGTCATCATATCAAAAAGCAAGTTAAATGCTCCATTATGTCAGTAAAATTCCATCAAAGATCATAATCAGAAGTTTAAATCGTTTTGTGCGCCCAGTATATAACTAAAAGAGGTATCCTAAGTTTTGCTAATTTACCATGACAACAACAAATCTGTCTGTAGTTGGTTCTGGTCCAATATGTGCACCTATTAATGTAGAAGACAAAATGTTACTCAGACAAATGCACTAAACCATTGAAGGTACATCTGGTAGATGAAAAGACCTGGATAGCTTGTCCGAAGCAGGTGCTTGATAAAAGTTGTTTTGCCTGTAGAATATTGACCTAAGAGCATAACCATTGGTTTTGCATCAAAGTCACTACTTGTCTGCAAAAGAATACGATTGATGTTATTTGCACGTGTGGAACTTAATTTGAACACCATGGCACCATCAGAAAACAACCATCAATACATCATAAGGGGTAGAAAGACAGGTGAATGTAGTCATTTGTAGCTCCAGCAGTATAAAAAAACTGGGGATACAAGTATGTACCAATAGGGGGGAGACAAAATCATTGAATTTGTATGTAACTTCCAAAGGCTTCAACTTTTCAATATATAGTTTTTTCAAGCCGTCGATGACAGAAGTAACAGCAGTCAGAGGTATCTGTTTATATATAACAAAAGAGATTATCAGAAATATGATGCACATATCATAAAAGAAATTAGTTCCAACAGAAGAAATTGTTTACATAGAACAAGGTTTTAACATTCACGCGAACAAATATGCACAGATTAATATAGCACAACAGGAACAGAATTTCAGAGTGTTATATGTTGTCCTACAAACATTTTACTAGAACAGTGGCATAGGCTATCGTCTCTGCCAGCCCTTTTTTACAGCAGTTATATTGCCCATTACTTTTGTGCATGTTTTCTGTTACTTGCTTTTAAATTCTTGTGTTGGTTCTTGTGGGTTCTATCTCTAGCCTACCGCAACTTGTTGGGGCTAAATCACTAGAGGCTTTGTTGTTATTAATGTTGTTGTATGATGTATTGCAAACAATTTACTTTTCTTAATTTGCCATGTCCAAGATCAGTGAAAGTCTGATTGAAATGAATATGTGATAAACAAAAGTGAACCATCAGCGTTTCCCTTTTGTCACAGAAGAACTACACAAGCTAAATTAAGCAAACTTGTTGTTTTTCCCTGTAGCTAGCTTCAAAGGAAAACCATTGCAAACATCGGAATGTTCCCTCGGTAGTATGATCATACTGCCATTTTCCTGGAGACTTCTTTCGATGCAGGTTTAATAACTGACTAGAATACAACAGATATTCGCAAGAGCTTAAAGATCCTAGGAACATGCAGAAAAAAGGCAAAGAAATTTCTAAAGGTGACAGGAGTATTACCTTCTGCGATGACTTAGAGCTGAACCATTTGTTGGTTACATGTGATTGTTCCTGAGGAAATCCTGTACAGATGTAAACAGTTTGAACCATAGATTTCTCCCAGGATGAAAAGAGTGCAATACATTACTTACCATCTATATCTGGATCAACTCTCTTCACGTGCTTAGATTTCTGAAAAACAGAGTGACATATAACTATGTGATATTGGTATATAGGACCAACATAGGTAAAGAAACCAACTCGGAAGCATAATATATTACCGCAAGCAAGGCATCCAAACCTTCCATCACAGGTGGATTCAAACTGCTCAGATCTGCCAGATATAGATATAATTACTAGTTAGCCACAAATGGATAAATATATGGTACCAAAAAAGAAGAAATGTGAAAGCCGGCAACAACCATCACGCTTAAGGCTATCTTGCGTAATCTCATTCCCAGCCTGCGCTAGAGTGACTAGCTGCCAAGTACAACAGACCCATTAAAAATGGACAAAAATCAAACCATCTGGTACATCACATAATTCAACTAAAGCGATTGATTTAGGAAAACCTGCATTGCCGAGACGAATTCGTTGAAACCCAAGTACCCCTGCCGTCTGGAGTCCGCAATAGCCCAGACCTTGAGTCGCAACACAGTTAGACAAAATGGCACAGTGAGAATTAATAGGCCCGTAGAAAGCAAGAGCGCGAGAAGCCGGCAGCACCTGCTTGAGGTCGGGACGGGAGAGCCTGGACATGGCGAAGAACTTGATGGCATCGGGGCCCGTGATGCGACCATCCCCGTCTACAGCGCCGTCGATTAGATAGACCGACCAGGGGCTCAAGCAGACGAACGGTGAAAAAATGGGGGTTGTAGATCGGCAGGGAATGGGTGGAATCAGACCTGAGTCCGCGAAGGCGAACCACTCCTGGTAGATCTTCTGGTGCTCCTTGGAGCAGCTGCTCGAGGGATACTGCCCGATCTCCATGGCCGGGCGCGCAGCGGGTCACGGCTCCTCCTTCGTCCTACCCCCGCGCTCTCCGCGCTCCGCTTTACCGCCGGGGCAAGCAAAACCCTACGACCTGGCCACACTGCGTGGAAATGGAAACAGCATTTTACGACTGGTTTCGTGCTCGTTCGAGTTCGAGAGGGTGCTCTCTGGAGGTTGGATCGAACCCACGCGACGCGAGGCAGCTGTGCGTGCTGCGCCCCCCAACCCCGTTGACGACGCCGGGTCTTGTTGGCGCGATTGCCGGACGGACGGGCGAGTGAGGTTGGACCGGATCCTGCGTCTTTTTCCTACGGGAGCGGCTTCCGCGTCAGCATTTCGGTTTCGCGAAACGTGTTTGATGGTTAAGTAATTACACAATTTGGCAACAGCATTTTCACAGAATTTGTTGTGTTTGCAGACTGTACTAACGTTAAGGGAACTTGCGACGAATTGGATGAAATCTGGGTTCTTGAAAAAAGAAAAAAAACACGAAACACGAAAAATATTAAATAGGAGGCATCTACAGTTGGAATTAGAGTCAATACTCTTCGTAAAGTAACCTAAAAATTATCAACATAAAGCGTAAACATGACTATGTAGCAATCGAAATGAACTAGAAAAAAACATCATCATACCTATTTTAATTATGAAATTGAAGAATAGCGAAAGAAATACGCATTGTCAAGGTACATCGAAGGGATGTCACCGTTTCTGTTTCTTGACCGTCCATCAAAAATTAGTCTAGGTAGTTATTCAGTCATTCAAGAAGATATAGATGAAAATCACCATCAACTACGAGCAGTCAAAATAATACGCTCCCCCAAAAGCTTTTTTTTTATCTCCTATACAGTGAAATAACTCAAGAGATGAGGTTTTGGAGGCATACTCTTTCACATTAGGTGTGTCGGTGTGTCTGTAAACGCGAGAATGAGGTTGCTCATCCCGCACTTACAGTCAACGTGTAAGAACAGAGTTATATATGGAGCAAGACTCATCCTCTCTTTATACATATTGTACGCTATAAATCTCACAAGATAGGAAATGAACATGACGAAGTTCTTTTAAATACTCTCTCCAACACAAAATACTTATCCTTAGAACAAGAATTTTAATTTAAAAATAAACTAATTTTTTTCTCATGATAAATATTTTGGGATGGGAAAAGTATTCACAGAAGATGAGCCTAACACACTATATATCAACTCAAAATGAACCACTTTGTAACTCGATGGTTACACCGAATGGCACGGCTTCCCAACTTCGAGTAATTTTTTTAACCTGCGATCTCTTTTACCAGGAAGAATGGCACGAACGCTGCTGACCGTTGGATCGAATAATCAACCCCCACGATGCAACAGCCCAGTAGGCCGGAGCCGAACTGAGTGAGCCTCCTACAACTCTCGGCCCGCGCCGCCGGAGTCCACCTCCAGACACAGCAACAACCGAGTAAAACCCTCGCCGCCGCGCCGCCTCCTCGCTCCGGCTTCCGCCGCCTCAGATCTCCCGGCCCCCGAGTCCGAAACCACCGTCGGCCCCAGTTTTCCAATCATGGCGTCTATGCTGGTAAGCATCACTCCGCGAGCTCTCCTGCTGCTATCCCGCAGGTTTCTCCCACTGACGCTTGTGTTCCCCTCGTCTCCCGATCCCGCAGCAACCGCAGATCATCCTGCTCAAGGAGGGCACGGACACGTCGCAGGGGAAGGCCCAGGTAGTGAGCAACATTAACGCGTGCACGGCGGTGGCGGACACGGTGCGCACCACCCTAGGGCCGTGCGGCATGGACAAGCTCATTCACGACGACAAGGGCGGCACCACCATCTCCAACGACGGCGCGACCATTATGCGCCTCCTCGACATCGTCCATCCCGCCGCCAAGATCCTCGTCGACATCGCCAAGTCGCAGGACTCCGAGGTGAGCTCGCCGAATAGCTTGATTGACTTGCCCGAGTCGAGTGAGTGTTCTGCATGCTATGTGCTATGCAACGTGAGTTTGTTCCGTGCGTTACGTAAGAAGGCTCCTCAGTCAGCTGATTTGCTCGCTATTGTCATTGAGCTTTCTTTTTTATTCGTGAATAATGCACGAAATGGTGCTTAAAATTTGTTCGTGATTCCATCTGGATCAATTTGCATCGCCTTTGTTGCTGATAAATACATTTGTGATGTGTGAACTCATGGATTTCTTTTATTGATTTTTTGACCAATTGCATTTTCCTTTATACATTATCCTGATTTTTTTCTAGTGTTATAGGGGAGAAATCCCCCAGCCCCCATTGCATTGTAAACAGGGCAGAGATTTCAGTTTAAAGTACAAATTTGTGTCAGTTATATGCTCACAGCTACATAACCAGAAGAAAAAAAGTTACAAGCGCAGCTTGGCACCACAAGTTCACAGCTCGCAGTAACATCCTATTTTCTCTCCGGCTTGACTTCCCTGGGTTTCAGTTGATCTCCTGAAAATAACTAGCCTTAACAATCAGCAGATTCTTTCTGGCCTTGAAGCCAACTCTTCCAGTTTATTTAACATAGACTGTACTTCTCCATTTGCTTCATGGGGCACAACACCATCCAGATTCTGAGCATTGTTATTGTTTTCCACCTTACTGCTGGAACACTTCTCCAAGACCATTTCGTAAAAATGATGATATATAGTATCCTTATTGGCCACATACGATGCTGTTTTTATAGTTTATTTGATCTGCAGTTATGGGTCACTCAGTCTTGACATTTTATTTTGTGCAAAACATGATGTTGTTTCAAGAATTGGTATGATAAAAGTTAGTCATTACACTGTCATTTGTATTTTACTGAGCTTGCTTGCTGCATCTAGGCCCGTAACAGTTTTATTACAGTCGATCTGTTTATAGTTGCAGTTGCACAGTAATACGGATGTCATAATATCCTGTTTATCAGGTTGGTGACGGGACCACTACTGTGGTGCTTCTTGCTGCTGAATTCTTGAAGGAAGCAAAGCCTTATATTGAGGATGGGGTGCACCCTCATAGTCTAATTCGTAGTTATAGGACAGCTGGCTATTTGGTAACTACTGTTTTTCTTCTCTTTGAATAGCTGTGCATCTAGTACCTTGTCAGTCTATAATTTTCTAATTCACATGAGGTTCTCACCAGGCAATCGAGAAGGTCAAAGAATTGGCTGTTAGCATAGAAGGGAAAAGCCTCGAAGAAAAGAAAACACTGTTAGCCAAGTGTGCTGCAACAACGCTCTCATCAAAGTTAATAGGTGGGGAGAAGGAATTCTTCGCTCCCATGGTTGTTGACGCTGTTCTTGCCATTGGCAATGATGACAGACTCAACCTTATTGGAATTAAGAAGGTAGCTTATTGAATGTCTAAATCTCATGTTAATGATACATGCCACTGACTAGGAAGCAGCTTTCAATTCGTAGATTCTTAGCAATTAATGATCATTGTGATTGAGATGTTTTTACTCTCAAACTGCTACTAGGTTCCGGGAGGTAATATGAGGGATTCCTTCCTTGTTAATGGTGTTGCCTTCAAGAAGACATTTTCATATGCTGGATTTGAGCAACAACCAAAGAAGTTCTTTAATCCAAAGATTCTCTTGCTGAACATCGAGCTAGAGTTGAAATCTGAAAAAGAAAATGCAGAGATCAGGTATCTTAACCCAATCCAAAACACCTGTTACACTACATTGATTTGTGCTTGTATTTTCATCCAACATTCCTATTTTCCCCTTTCCTCACTGTAGTCTTTTCCCCCTTAGATTGTCTGATCCCATGCAATACCAGTCTATTGTTGATGCTGAATGGAACATTATTTATGACAAGTTAGACAAATGTGTAAAAAGCGGGGCAAAAATAGTGCTTTCTCGGTTAGCAATTGGTGATCTTGCAACACAGGTATGTGCACTGTCGCGTGTCATTATATTATTTCTTTTTCATTCCCTGAATTGCTTCTCTATAGTACTGTAGCCTGAGCTTAACACTTTTTGCCGTTTGCAGTATTTTGCAGATCGGGACATTTTCTGTGCTGGCCGCGTTGCAGAAGAAGATTTACAACGTGTTGCAGCAGCAACTGGTGGAACAGTTCAAACGTCAGTGAACAATGTCGTCGACGAGGTGATTATATTTACATTCCTATTTTGATCTATCGATGAATATTGGACTTGATTGTAAATATATATATGTCATTTGGCATAAACATAAGCCTGCCTGACTTGTGCTAATTTTTCTTGAAAAGGTTCTTGGTTCTTGTGAGATTTTTGAGGAAAAACAAGTGGGCAACGAACGTTTTAACATATTTAGTGGTTGTCCTTCTGGTCAAACAGCAACCATAGTCCTTCGTGGTGGTGCAGATCAGGTCCTCTACTGCTATAGTGCTATACATAATTTCCCAAATTTAAAAACTATCATAACAGCACTAATGATGTTGTCTTGTGCTATATTAGTTCATTGAGGAAGCTGAAAGAAGTCTCCATGATGCTATCATGATTGTTAGGAGAGCTCTTAAGAACTCTACAGTCGTGCCTGGTGGTGGTGCTATTGATGTATGCGCTGTAAACTGCTAAATGATGCAATCTTCTCATCTATTGTGGTGTTAATTTTTTCTCTTGCTTTGTGCTTTAGATGGAAATAAGCAAGTATCTCAGGCAGCATGCACGGACCATAGCTGGGAAGTCTCAGTTTTTTGTAAACTCATTCGCTAAAGCCCTTGAGGTATATCCACCTGGCATACTCTTTTCCATTCAGATTGTATTAATTTGTTCTCTATCATTAGCAATCTTATAGAGGAAGCTTCTAAGCTCTGTCCTCGAGAGGCACACAAATTTTCAAAGAAAATATATGGTGGATTGAAACTAATGACCTCTTGGAAGGGTAGCCTTTGTTTGAAGGATTTGCATTTGCCTCTGCTAGTCTGTTTTTATACAACAAAATGCACAAGCTGGAGTGTTGCATGTAATGGTGGTATTTAGGAAATATGACGAGTAATGCTTTTGTGGCATCCTGAAAATTCAATTGTGAGTAGTAAGTATTTTCAGTCTTGCTTTACATGACCCAGAGCTAGAGGCATAAAAGCATGCAACATATGATATTAGAATTACCCCAGGCCAGTTGTTTCTGCTAGCCTCAGGACATGTGGGTTTCTTTTACCTTTATGGGATACTGTTAGTTGACATTTTTTGATAAATAGTATGCTTGCACTACGATCCGTAAATACCACAAAATGGCTCTATAGTTGCACAGATGTTTCACATGGTTTTGTACTTTTGCTCGACGTTTCTTTATTCTGATATATTGCAGTTTTCTAGTATACACAATTCAATTTCCTGAGTTGAAGTAAATCTGCCTGCAGGTAATTCCAAGACAGCTTTGTGACAATGCTGGATTTGATGCAACTGATGTGCTTAATAAACTCAGACAGAAACATGCTTCTGGTTGGTTACTTTCTGCTTTTGTAACCCATTCAAGCCATGGCCGAGTGTTTTCTCAGTGGACAATATTTTTTTGTCACTTGTAACAGGTGAAGGTGCTAACTATGGTGTGGACATCCAAACTGGTGGAATTGCAGATTCCTTGGCTAACTTTGTGTGGGAACCTGCCGTTGTGAAGGTAACTGCTTTGCCTCACAAGTCATATTCATTTGTTTTGATATTCTAACTCTTAATATTGGTGGCATCAACCAATTATTTTCCAGATTAATGCCATAAACGCTGCAACCGAAACTGCTTGCCTTATTCTTAGTGTGGATGAGACAGTAAAGAACCCCAAGGTAAGGAAAATTATTAATGTCTATCACATGTCACTAGTCATCCTTTGACCTCTTTTGTTTGATTTTTAGTTCAATATTGTCCATTACCAGGACCTATAAGGAGCATTTGGTCTTGTGATCTTGTGATTATTGCAACCGTTATTCCTTTTCTTTTTACTGCTACACAGTACATATGCGTTGTCTAATTTTTGTCACCATTCACAACTTATAGGAGACTTTGGGTGTTCTTTATCTCCTACTTTTCTTGTTGGGAAAGCAATTTCATCAGTTACATCATTCAATTTCACCTCAATAATCCTTTTGTTTCTCTGCATGTTGGTGCTAGAAACATGTTCCTTTTATTTGTGTTCCTACATATGCTTGATCTAACTGTTTTCTCAGTAATTCACAACCTCGTGAAGGATTTGTAATGGAGAAGTTGTTTCACCCATCATTTATTCAGTTGTAGTATTTTGGAAATTTTCTGCAAGTTCCTCTGCAAACTGGTGATAGAATGGACTAACGGTCTGCCATGTATGCTTCAGTCTGAGAGTGCACAAGGTGATGCTGCTGCGATGGGTGGTCGGGGCCGTGGTGGAGCAGCTATGCGCGGGCGAGGTGGAAGGGGTATGAGAAGGCGGTAATCTAGCCAAGCTGGAGGTGTGGCTCAAATTTTGGAGTTAAGTTTTTCTCCCTGCTAAGCTGGAACAAGTATGTGTGCGATGTTGGGCATTAATGTTATTTCAATGATTTCGTAAACATGCAAGTAACAAATTTGCTGTTATGGTATGTAACGCCAGTCCACGGCCCATCTTGGTTGGTTTCCTGCCTTGCATTTCGTAGGCTCATCCTGGGATAAACACTTGTGTACTTAATAGATTGTTGTATCTGTTGCTCGTACGGCAAGGCTGGTTTCGTCGTGATTGCAGCAAAAACTTTGCATTGTTAAATCTTGCTCAAAACACACTCTGAAAGCAAACCGCATTATTTGTGATTGTTGTTTCTCAAACTTAGTGACATGCTGGGGAATTTGCTGCGTATGTTGGTTGGACGCATTCCCTCCTGGAAATATGCTGCACGTGTCGGAAAACTAACTGTAATTTAGCACGGCCGTGAGCAGAGACCGGACTCGCAGCTTACCAGTATCAAATTATTTGTCGTTAGTTCAAAATGAACTAAATCTTTTGTTTTAAACGGTAAGTAATTTAGGATGGAGGAAGTATTTATTTACATGTGAAGATTTGGGGAAGCTTTGCTGGAACTCATCCTGTGTATTTTTATTTATTTTCCTTCCACGTAAAACTTTCCGTTCCTGGATGGTTCCATTTTTGGCGACACCGCGGACGTTGCGGTTTTTCCATAGGAAGACAAAGGCCATGGACTCCGTTTGGGCTTGACGATGGTATGCAAGGCTCGGTCTTGGCAAGAGGCTACGCATATGTTATGATTCTCAAAATCAGCAATCAGCGCCATGAAATATGGAAAAACCTTCTGTAAAATCCTAATTCCATGCAAAATCCTTTCTACTGCGTCACTTTCCTTTTTCGAGAAAAGAGAACATGTTAATATAAGGACGGATCTCAATTGGATGTTCCCCTACGCCGTGAACACGATGACAATGGGGCCTAACACCGCCGGGAGAACCGCGCCCTCTGAGCCTGATCACTGCACATCGTCCTTGTCTGCGGCGTCTACCTCCTCCTCCCCGTCGGCGGCTTCATTCTCATCCTCCTCGTCGAGCACCGACCACTTCAGCTTCGTAGCGTCCACGCAGAGGAGCCCTTCCGCCTCGCCGCTGTGCTTCGGCGCCGGGAAGCTGCTGTGGCGCTCTAACACCGGCGGCGCCCGAGCGCACGTGTCCAGGAAGGAGAAGAAGAAGCCGGAGGAGGATGCGGCGGCCAAGGGTCGTGGTGACGCGGTGGGGAAATACATGAGAAAGATTTCGAGGCGGCTGAGGAAGGCCAGGGCCGTCAAAGACAAGGAGTCGCCGCCAGCCTGCCGGGGCGCCTCCGCCGCCGACGACACGGCGCGTGAACGAGCGGAGGCCCTGGCGAGCGCCATCGCGTACTGCAAGGAGTCGCTCCGCCGCGGCACGCCGACGCTGCGGCCGGCGTCCTCCTCGCCTACTAGCTTGAGCCGCTTGCTGCAGGGGTGGCGGGAGGAGGAGGAGGAGGTCGTCATCGCTAGCGCCGCCACCACGCGATGCAACCAGTGCTGCACGGATTCGCAGTGCCCACCGCCGCCGCCGCCGCCACGCCAGGCCGGCTGGCTCCTCGAGAGGCAGGCGAAGGCCATGCTCCGCAACTACGATCCGCCGCGTCTCGCACACGGCGAGGAATCGCCGCCGCCGCACCATGGCCATAACACCGGTTACAGTACGTTTTTCTCTTTGATCCACCCGACCATGCATGACACCACGTCGTTGACGAAATGACGACCCAATGCATATGCATGAATCATGAATGCAGCCGTACGTTTACCATTGCTAGCTGTCCCTGATCCACGCGAATGTCTGATGCCTTTCTCTATATATGCACCCTGTGTACAGAATTTTGCGGCGAGGCGGCGACGGCAGAAGCAGCAGCGAAGCCGTCGTTGCACCGAGAGTTGAGCTTCAGTGGCAGCTTCAACGAGATCGAGTTTCTGAGAACCTGCAGAGGAGAGGAAGAAATAATAGGTCGTCACTTCATCACTATACAAATCTGAACATGCAAGTTAATCTTTTGCACCTGATAAATCATTTTGCGGTATTATCACCATGCATATTCCTTCCAATGGAACTGGAGGGATTCTTGGACTTGATATGAACAGAATATTTCTAGATTAGGACAGTTACTGATTTTTCCAGTGATTTTCATGCATTCTGAACCTTGCAAGCTACTACCTCTCGGATCGAAATATTTGACGTTAAGACATCATCTTCTAGTTACTTTTTAATTCATTTGTTTGTCCAAAACGTCAAATAAAAAAGAATGGAGGTAGTAAGTTGCAGTGGAGTTATTACCGCCATTTTTATCCCCGAGACTGACGACTCTGGCTTCACTTCACGGTGGACGCCATCCCCCCTCTCCTCTATAAAAGGCCGCTCGCTCTCGCCCCACGTGAAAGTGGCAGCGCACGACACCGTAGCCTCTGCGTAGATAGATACAGGAGCAAAATTGAGTGCAGGTAAGTTTCTGCATTTCAGTGAGACTTGTGAGTCGATTTTGGACTGTTCACAGACAAAATTGAGCCCAACTATGGCGATTGGAAGCAGGCCCGTCTGCTCGGCCCGCACTAGTTCTTTGGGCACGACGGTTGGTGATGACTGTCGTTTGCGTCACGTGATTTTGTTCTTTTGCACGCTTGTCAAAAAAACGAGACCACTACAATAAGTACGTGTTGAGCAAGTAGGAGTACGTACGTACGTACGTATATCATCCAAATAAGTTCATTTTGTTGCGTGCGTCGCTTGCAGCAGTCCTGCTTCTTGCCGAGCCGAGCGACCAGCTCTGCTTGTGGTGGATGGGCATCGGCGGGTCCAGGAACACCGGGTGCGCCGTGCGTCCATGGCCACTTCTCCATCGGCACCAGTACCACTGGCCACCCCCATCAGCCCGGACGCGTTGTTGTTCTAGCTTCTTGAAAGAGAGACCAGGCGGCAAGTGATTGGCTCTCCTGCGTCTTCGGGCTTCGCGGCTGCACTCACCATCTGAAGGCGTTCACATCCAGTTACTGCGACTGACATGTAGTTCAGTGAGGCATGAGATATCAGCTGCAATAACTGCAGTGAAGTTGAAGATATGTGTCCCATCTGAAGCTGTTGACGCCCTGGCTCCATTCATTTCTGCACTGCATCTCACACGCCTCCTCGCTGTACGTGGCACAACAGGCTACAGACAGCGCACGATGTGGACACTGTCTGCGGTCGTGTCGTGGACTGAACCCCTTGGCCATCCCTAGAGCTGCCGCGCGCGGTAAAGCTGATACTCCCCCTTCCCATATTAATTGTCGTTTAGGACAAGGATTTTAGTTCATTTTGAACTAAAATTCTTATCCTAAACGACAAATAATATGGGAAAGATGGAGTAATCTATTAAAAAATTAATGCCACAAATGCGTGGAAATATTTCTTCTGAGACTGGGCGCAGCGGGCGCCGTTATAGCGATGCTATCCAGTTTAGCGTGCGCGCGCATGCGCAGCGGGGCCGGTATCGACCAGGGTAAAGTGGATCTGGGAGCAGCGCCCCACCACAGATGGCGTCGCCGGTACGAGGAGAGAGGAAAAGAGGAAGAATAAAAGAAATAATGGGAGGAAAAATGAATAAATATGTAAAAATTGGTATAGAGGTGAACGAGCGTGGAGAACGTAACTGTAAAGAGAGAATCTTTTTACAGGTGTAATGTAGAGGTGAGATATAGAGGTCTACATATCATTAAGCAGATGTCAAGTTGTCGTTGTTAACTGAACTGTTGGAGTACTAACACAAATAGCTTAGACCATCCACAGCGGTTTCCTCTAAAACTTACTCTATCCCTCTATACTTTCAGTATATCTTCTATACTTCAGCATTTTACCCTGAACACTTACTTTATACTTCCAATAAACTTTACTCTATACAAAAGGAATCGATATGTGCACAGACAGCAGTCACCAGTCTATTCTTCCACCGCCGTCACCGTGTCATGCGTGAGCCGGCGACGAAACAGAAACAGATGACGGACGGACCAACAGTCGCCGGAGCCCGGGTCGGCCGCACCGCTCTGGCACTCCCACCAGGCCACCACCCGTCCCCGGGTCCACTGTCACCGTCCATGCCCCCGCGCCTGCCGCCTGGCGAGGACGAGCCGGACCCACAAATGGCCAGTGGGCACCGCATCGGCAGCAGCAGTCAATGAAGGATGCGCATGCAGGGTTCGAGGACCGAAAACGGCAGCAAGTTAATGCAGCCATTTCGGCACTCAACACTCCATGCTCCCTCCATTGCGGCTGCAAATTCAGAAAGAAAAGAATCCTTGTGCTCTACCTACCACTGGCCCGTGAATAGTTTCCAAGAAAATTCAGTTCAAGCTCTGGTGTTATAACTGTAATCCTTTTGACCGGGAGAAACTGGAGCTCAGTTCTTAGCTTATTTTCAACAAAAAAATTCTGGCTCTTGTTGACAGGAGGAAGAAGCGTGAGAAGTCGTTAATGGTCGACACACATTCCTTCTCAGCATTCCATTCTGATTCTGGTCACCGCCGATTGATTTTTACAGGCTCTCCTTTTCTTCCATTCCATTCCCCGTCACGACATAGCAACAGCAACATCATCAACGGCCATCATTCATCCAAGGACAGGACAGGACGGTAAAAGGAAAAGGTAAATGAAGAGAGAGACAGAGAACTTCTACTGCTAATAATAAACTAGTGGGCGGCGGCCGCCGCCGTTGCGTCGCTGCCGGCAGCTGCACAGAAGGCGTCGCGGCGGACGGCGCTCCCGCCGCGGATGACGAAGTGGGCGAGCGACCGCGTGCTGGTCTCGGCGGCGCGGTTCTCCACGCACAGGAACTCCCTCGAGCACACCCGCTCCACCTCGCGCTCGTAGTCGTGCACTAGCACGTCCGTCGTCACTACCACGCCCTCCCCCGCCCGCGTCCGGGCCAGCACCCCCGCCGTGAATATCGCCGACATCCTCCCCGGCGACGACGCCGTGTACCTGAAAACCGACCGCATTGCACAGGACAGGTTAATCCCGACCGAGAAATTTTAAGCTCGGAAAAAAAAAATTGGATCTTGAGAAGGGGAGAGAGTTACGGTTAGTTACCCTCGCGGGCCGTCGACGAGGATGACGTCCCAGGAGACGTCGTACAGCTGGTTGGGGAGGTCGTTGATGGCGAGGCGGCAGTCGGAGTAGAGCAGGTTCTGGACGGGGCGGCACTCGGCGGCGCGGGCCGCCTCGAGGAGGTCGGGGAACTCGCGGACCGTGGTGGTGTAGGCGACGTCGTAGGCCTCCAGCCCCGGGTGCCGGCCCTCCAGGTGGGACACGTAGTACTGGTTCTCGTCGAGGAACACGGTGCGGCCGCCGTGGTTCAGCGCGCGCCACAGCGGCGTCTCCCCGCCCAGCCCGAACACCAGCAGGTTGCACGGCGCGCGCCGCTTCAGCACCGCCGCGATGGCGCGCACGTCCGCCCCCGGCATGCTCGGCGTCGAGTTCCCCCCGGACGACGCCGCGTACTGCACCAGCGCGTCGAACACGTACCCCGGCAGCCCGGCCACCGCCGCGCCGCCGTCCCCATCCGTCGCCGACACCACGAGCGCCGCCGACTTCCTCACGGATGACGCCGGGTCCCGGGCGGCTGACAGCAGCGTGGTCGCCAGGAACACGCAAGCGAAGCAGGCCAAGAACACGGCGGCGCACACCCGGCGCCGCAGGCCAAGAGCCGCCGTCCCCGGCGACCCGGCCGCTCCCAACGGCTTGTTCGACGACGGGTGGACCACCAGCAGCTTAGGCCCGCTCAGCGCCTTCATCTCCTCCACTCCCCTCTTCCAAACCACAATATAAGAGCTTCAAACAGAGCAATGACAGATCTACTCCGCCCTTACCTAGAGGGAGAAGTTGCGACTGGGGATAGATATGGAGGAGGAGGTGGCGAGCGCTTGGTACAGGGAGCAGCAGCAGGGGGATGCATGGAGGCTCGGCTCAGCTCAGGTCCAGCTGGAAGAGGAGGAGCAAGAAGAAGAGGGTTCGTTGAACGGGGAAAAGGAGTTTAATCCTGCCGGGATTTGCGGTGGGTTTCATTCTCCTGAGCAGCTCTGGCAATCGACACGGAACCACGGAGAGGATTAGCCAGGGTTGGTTCGAATTAATTGTGTCTAAAAATGTTGAGCAAGAGAAAACAGTAGTTCGCCCACTTACCAAACCCTCTTTTATACCACTACTTAAGGAAGTGGGCTAATAATATGGCAGGTGAGTTAATTCTTCTAACTTTTTTTTTTAAAAAAAAACATCTTGAACTTTCTAATAAGGCAGCCCGCACTTGTTACTCTATACACTACTCTTCTACAACATTTTTCCAGCAAAAAGTGTGGACAGTCTAACACGGTAAATAAAAGTTTAATCTTACTCTTTGAAGGTAGAGTTTGAATGTTTCATGGAACTGGATCGTAGATTTTTTGTGATTGAACTCATAAAAGTTCGCAGTTATTAGGATTTGTGGTCGTATCAACGTACGGTGCGAGCGTTTCTCGTTGTTAGACCATCCGCAGTGGCATACTGTAAAACCTACTGAATAGATCTAAATTTAAAGAATTTAGAGTAAGATACTAAAAAAATAGAGAAAAATAAATCTTTAAAAAATGGTTTAGAGGATGTCTCCGTGGGATGATTGGAAGGGAGCCAGACGATGTTCTGGTTGTAGGGTTAGGCAGTCAAGGCTCCGTCGATCTGACGAAAGCGGAGCCAAGAAAGACGTCCCTTTCTGATTTATGTTCAGTTGCACAAGATCAAGGGTAAGCTAATAAACGACGTCAGGAGCAGCTAAATCAAATGGATGCCAAGTAATTCTCTCGGCCGACAGCAGTTTATCAGTTTTACAGTTCGTAGATTGCCAAGGATGCATAAATTTCACACTTAACTGTACAAAATCTCATGTATAATTGAAAAATTCTCGCATTTCAAATGGAGCTAAATCCTCACTTTTGCTTGACCCCAGTTTTATGCTAGGCCCTGAAAATGGAAATGGTAATGTTGTAGCTCTAGGAGCACGATCAATTAGGTGACAAGATATTTAGCACCAGCCAGATTTAACGATGAGCAGAAGAAAGGATTTGCTATCACTTTAGAAGGTCGGCGAGAGAAGCCATGCATATACCCTTTTTGTTCGGAAAGCTACACAGGCATACTATTTTGATACTAGTACCTATGAAGAGAATATTCTCTTCAGATCTTTTTATTTGTGTTAGTTCATTTTTGAAGTGACAAAAAAATCAGAATAGAGTACTGTAAAAGTCAGCAAGCATGCACAACTAAAGTTTGGTGCCAATAAATGTATGACGAAAATACACACGTAAATGTGTTGGATGGGGAGGTGTTATCAGCAGTACATGCTTAGATTTTAAGTCACGGGCCTGACACGTATAAGCCAATCTGCCCATCTATCGACGTCCATCTCTAGATCGCCTTCAAGTGACAACAACTCGAAGAACACAAGCTGCCGACACACTGACGCACGGACGGTACCATGCCCACTGCCGTGCCGCCCGTTTCTTTTTACTAAGAATTCCTGAAAACATTCATTGTAAAAAAATACTCTCTTTGTCTCAGAAAGCTTGTCGCTTTGTAGTTCATTTTTGAACTATAAAGCGACAAGTTTTTGGAAACGGGGGAGTATTCAGTTTTCTAATCGTGTTTTGTATTGTGCAACCAGAATGAACAATTGTATGCTAATCTTATGTTAGTAGAGGAAGCTCCGACAATTGGCACCAGGGAGATTTGTCTTAATGGCTGTGAAACTGCATCAGACAAAGTACAGTAGCCAGTGTAAATTATTCTACAGAATATTTCGACCTACGGAAATGGACAACATCGTATGTATATGGTTCAATAACAAGCCTTATCCTATCTATTTATGCACAAATGCATGCTTGGAGTCAGGAAAATGTTGTGATATTGCAAAGGTATTTTTGAGACGAATCTATACAAAACATGAAGATATTGCAGGCCAGATTTTAAAATCGATGGACGACATGGTATACAAACGGTCACTTTTCTATGACCCGACGGAGCACAGGCATCGAAAGCACAAGTTGGAAAAAAAATCATCTGAAGAAAGGCGAAAGAGGCATACTGTCTTGATCTTAACATTGATGGCCATATTTTAAGGTGGCTTCCCGAGAATGTTTGCCATGCCATGTCTTCATGCCAGAGAAGGGCGCGCAAAAATCTGACATTACTACTACACCAAACAATAAATTATTAGGTTCAATAATAGCATCAAGAGGTAATAGAATCAGCAAAAGCAGGAGCTTCGAAAGCAAAGTATCACCTTCTTTTCGGATCTGCACATGGATATTGTTTACAGAGAGTTCTCTCAGGATCAGGGTCTTGTTAAAAGCTCCGGAATGGTTTACCTTTGCTGTTTAGGCTCCAGAATCGATAAATTTACTAAGCTGAAATGCACAAGGCAAACATCTCAGAGAAAGTGTAAAATAATAGCCCCCAACAAGTATTGATCGCAAATGTAGAGTAAAGGTGATGGCTAAACAACATAGCATTTTGCCCTTGTATTCCAAAAATGAAATGCTAGCTTTTGACTTGCAGCAAATCTGGGTTGCAAAAATAAATAATGCCAGTTGTCATTTTGATGAGGATAAAAAGCAAGCTATGAATACAACATTCCAATATACCAGTAGGCAGTAGACCAGTTTCTGGTTTTATCACGAAACACATTGCTATTCCTGGATTCAACAGATCCTGAGATCCAATATGAACATTGAACTCTGAATAGGATAGTATTTCATAAAATTCACTCCAACTCTGCGTTAAATTTAAAACGTTGCTCTGAGCTACTAACACTGATATGCTCCTAGCTTAATGGAAAACACCCGTGTTACTCCACTATTCAGACAAAAAAATGTATCTGTACTTGTTTCCTCACTTGGATGGCAGCAGCAGTAATCTGTTTTCCTTTTTTCTTTAACAAGAACTAGGATGATGGCTGCCAAATCATCATGACAGCTCAACATCCGCCTAAACAAAATGTCAAATTCACCACCCACTTGAGGTACAAGAAGAGCAGGTAGTGTATGGTTTTATGTTGCAACAACAATTAAGATTGAAGAGTTCAATTGGAGACTGCAGCAAACAGCCTGAAATTTTGAGTTGAGATCACAGGAAATTTCCAGTCATTTCTAATAATGAATAATCATACCTTGATCCTTGCTCAGCAAATAACAAACAAGGCTCATGTCGGCTATTAGGTAGGATAGGCCTGCAGGAGTACATTTTCATCGAAATGATATCCAAGACTAGACCAAAGTTCTACAATGTATAGAAATTGTCAGTGTCCATAGCTTTACGTGCTAATGAAACATATGAACAATCATAGTTCAGATAGGTAAAACAAAGGAGTGGGTAGAGCCCAACAGAACATCAAAACAAAGGAGTGGGTACAGTCCAGCAGAACATCACTATTAGGTACTTGGATGCAGAAGGTTCGACAGCCTGCTAGAAGCCAAATTATACCAAAATAATTATCGACTTCCTCTCATTTTGTTAAAGTGAATGCTTGATTATTTTGAGATGGAGGATAAGCGACAACGCTCCAGTGTTATGGCACGTGGGAAACTTGTAGGTAATGCCGAAATCTATTATTTACACCAGAATTTCCATAGCACAAACGTATCACGTTAACCGAGATAATATAAGTGATCACTGAACAACTACAGGTCATAGTATAATACAGATGACGTAGTACCTGAAAGGAGACGTCCTTCGAGGTCTGCACCTAATGATGGTTCCTGAAAGGTACAATAAACTACTATGAGCATTTTAACATGATAGTAGTAGATGATAAAAGGTAACCTAAAAGTGGCACCACACCGTTACAATTAAAATCTGAGCTATTATGAGAACCTGCAATAACAAAGTGCATTGTCTCACAAATATTTTATAGCGTGAGAGAAGATACACGGATGACCCACGACCAAATCCACCATGCCATCCATTTTCACACGAGCATCAGACACACACCATGAACAATAAACTCATTGACATTACAAAATCACGTACCAGATGGGTTGGCGTCGCAGGGGAGGCCGGCGGTGAAGATGGTGCAGAGCTCGTTACGAGGCGGGAAGGCCTGGTCCCCACGGTCCTAGTAGGAACCATAAACGGCAGGTAGGCGTGGCGGTAAGTGCCGCACGTGGAGGCGCCCGGCGAGAGAGGCGGCGGAGGGTAGGGTGGCGAGGAGTGGAGATGCGGCCGCGAGCCCGTGGCGACAGATAATCCGTCGTCCGCGCGCACGATGTTTCGTTCGTGGGCCTAAACGCCGAGTGCGCGGGGGCTAAAGCGCGAAGCCCATGTGTTCTGTTGAATCAACGTTGGTGCGTAAAATTTCCATCAGGCATCAAAGCTGTTGCGACTGAAAAGCGTACACTAACCTCTCTGGTTTACTCCCTCTATCTTGAGATGAAAGGAGTATTATATGGAACATGTTACTGTACCTGGTGCAACAAAGAAATTGACACTGTGACTGAAACAAATATCGAGTCGATGTGGACCAAATAGATCAACCATCTGAAACAAACATATGATCCAAATGGAATAAATAATTTCTCTGTGTAAACATAATCCAGGAACAATCTACATATTATAAAAATAACGATCTAAATGAAGTTGGCTCCTTGATATAAAGAACTGCAGGTTCAGATTCAGATCGCCTCTCTGGACATGACCTGCACCCGACTTGAAGAATTTTTTTTCCTGTTTCAGAACTCCTTTTTTATGTTGCAAGAAGAGAAGCTCTGATCTTTACCAGATCGTTAGCAGGCAAGTTCATTTTGAACCGACTCACGATGATTTCTCTTCAACTGGGTGAAATAAATCATAAATGCAATTTTCAGTGTATACGCAAAGAGAAAAAGGTAACCAATCCGTTCTTGCATTTCAGTGTCTACATCAAAGAACCAGAGCAGCTAGGATGATGGACATCGAACAAACGAGAGCTGAAAGGAACGTGACGCTAGATACGAGCCCGATGTGTGCTTCATCTCCACAGGGTACGCGCCACGTAGCTTTCTCCACGGGTGCGGCGTCAAGATTCTTAAGCGCCCACAAACAGGAGTCAGACCGGGTGTGCTTCTTTCGGTAACGCAGGAGCATATCTGGGCTGCCAAACTCAACCGTTGCGTAGCCGCTAGTATCAAGAGGCTACAAAGAAACATCTCAGTAATCATTAGTCCACTATAAAGAATTCAGAAATACTGCGGCGAAAAGTAGCAAATAAGAAAAGGCCGTGTTACTTTAGCAGGTTTGACAATGTTTATATGCACACGAGAAGTTGACATAGATAAATGATAATTTCTACAGTAGGAGTAGATCAGAATCTTTCGACAAGTCCAATTACATGCACATTACAAAAAAAAAAAGAGGCGGAGAAGATATTAAGAGGGAAAACAATGTATTTTATTTCATTACACCATGTGCATGCCAGGCATGTTTCCATCAGGGTAGAACATGAAAATGGGTCATGAAGTGTGGCAGTTGCCAGGAATTGTTGCTTCATACAATTCAATTTTTAATGAGGTGATCCCAAAATTTATGAACTTCGGTCAAAATAGCAATATATGGTATGGTGAAATTGACTAACTTCAACTCAATTTAATGAGATGATCACAGAAAACACAAATACACAACGAATAGTTAATATCACCAATTGGTTAGTGGTATATATTATGGATTCTATTTCTCATTCTTAAAAACAACAGCAAAGTGCAGACAGCACAAATGAAGATATAAAGTACGGAGAAAAGGGTTAATCCTGAGGATGCTTTCCAGCCCTAATTAGTTCAATACAATGAACTATTTTTCCAAAATGAGCCCAATTTTTGAAAAGAAGTGATTCAATTTCTTGAACTAAAGAGGGTGGGTTGGAGGGTCTCTCTTAGTGTCAAACTTTTTCACCCCTACATATAAGTTCAGAGTCTGTTACCACAGATAGCTTATAGGACCTTACCGGGTATCTAGCATGGAGAGGAAGGTCTATCACTAGATTACAGTTCATTGATGTGCTTGTGCTGAGATCAACGTGAACCTCAACAGCTGACCGGTTGGACAGAGCTGAGGGTAATTCAAGGTTGGTGTCTCCAAAAACAGCAACATCATGGAAAACTGCAAGACAGAAAGGAAAATCAGCATAATGTACTCAGGAATAGAGTTGCAGTGTCTATCTCCAGGTTCAAATTCACCTTTTCTGTCCACAAAATGCTGTAGCTCAAAGGGGTCGGCAAAGACCCCATTCGGAAGCTTTTCAATTATTACCAGATAGGCATCACAACCATCAAGAAAATTAACCATAGCATCTTGACAAGCACCAAATTTCATGGAGTAGACTAAATGGCGGTGAGAACCTTCGCCAACCAGCTTTCGTTGCAGTTCTGAAAGCGTAGGCACTTGAACATCATCAGCAAGTCCTTTGCACGAGCCATCAGAATCAGACAGTTCAGCCAAGTCATAACGCTGACGGAGCTGGCCCATCAAGATATTGAGATCTGCATCACCAATGTACGCCCTAGAGCAGGACATACAGCTGATTGGTTCCTGAATGCGATCTGCCTGGGAAGAACTAGAATTAAAGCTTACCTTGCGGAAGTACCAAACAACCACTACGATCTTCACTTTATTTTCAATGTAAAACTTGCAACGCACGACGTAAATAAAAATAAAAAAATTGCATGACTAGAGATAGGGTGCACCTCAATTTCGAACAAGATATCCTTAATCACCTCGGACCACCAAACTCAAGCAAGCAGTAATTCGTAATCGAACTCTGGACTCAGACATGTTTCACCCGAATAAGCATTTCACGTCTAAACTACATTATCATAGTGGAGTTTCACTAAGAAATAGTGTTCAGAGCGTTGCATCTGCAAGTATCCAGCTGGAAATGAATGATTCATCGCAAGGTCCTCTACCTACAAACACATCAACCCACGACCCTCACGATCCAACATACCATCTTTAATCCCGCGCGAAATTGCAAGTAAGGTTTGCATAAGCTAGGAGCACCCACCCGTCTCTATGGTACCTGTTCAGACGACGGCGGGGTGGTTGCGGCGCTAGAGATCCAGGCGAAAGCGAGCGCCACGGCCAGCAAGGCCGGACCGCTCGCCGCCGCCATAGCCGAGGAGGAGGCACGACGAATTTTGGGCAGAGATCTTCCGGCGGCGGAGGGCGGGTCGACGGCGACATCCAACTGAACAGAATGCGGCTTCCCTCCTCGCATTCGGTACTCCTCCGTGCGTCTTCCTATTGACTGTTAAAATATTATTGATTCTTCATTAATACTTAATTTAATTATCATATCTTCACAACAGATAAGATGATGACATATCAGCTGGAGGACGCATGAGAGTACGAGGAGGGAAGCCGTCAATGCAGTAGAGGCCCATATCATATGCGTGTTTCCGAAGGCCCGGCCAGTTTAGGTCTCAAAGCCCATGTATAAAACAACCCACGACCACGAACGGCACGGCGGAAGATAGAAGAGCGCGTTATCCTGTCCGGCGAACTCGACGAAGGGCGTCACGTTATCCTACGCGGTGTGCTCTGCAGTTTCGGGTTGAGATTTAGGGTCTATTTGGTTCTACGCCTAAGTTGCCTAAGTCTAACGTTAGGCATGTCACACTGTTTTAGGTAGCTGTTTGATTGTTGACTAGAGTTAGGCGCGCCACAAAAGTTAGACAACTTTGCATTCATTGCCTAACAAAAAATTACCTTAACTGAGGCACTCGAATCGACCACCTAAGCATGCCACACTTTCTTATGTGCGCCTAAGCTTAGGCTACGGTAATAAACCAAACAACAGCTAACATTAGATAGCTTAGACGTGCCACAAGTGTGGCAAGTGACTAAAGTTAGGCTTAGGCAACTTAGGCATAGATCCAAACAGACCTTTAAACTATCTGCACCAGCGTACTCTAAAGCATACTCTATACACTATTCTTCTTCAGCTTTTACAGTACATACTTTAACACTGCGAAACAGTGTATCCAGTATGCTTTATAGTATGTCACTGCGGATGGTCATAGAGAGAGCGCGGGCGATGGTTAGGCTATCCGTATTAGCGCTTTTTAAAACATACTCTATATACTACTTTTCTTCTACTTTTATAGTACATAGTTTAAATTACGCTGTGATACGGTGTATCCAGTATGCTTTACAGTGTGCCACTACGGACAGTCTTATTGTTCGGTTTAAACTTCTTTCGCTCCCATCTCTTAAGCTGTAGTGGAAAGGAGGGAAATAATAGGACCCTTAACAGTAAACAGTGAAAAAATAACACGAGACCCTTAACAGTAAGCCCGATTGCATTGAAGTCAAAAAGATTTTATTGTCAATAAATATACCTCTAAGACGAAGATATGTATGCATCATCTCGTGTGCAAGAATGGAACGGGTTTGGTTTGTAATCTGCATAGCCATCATCTAATAGTAAGAAGAGCTATCTAGCTAAACACTAGAACATCGTGACTTTAACAACAACAAAGTCTTTTAGTCACAAGCAAGTTAGGATAAGTTAGAGATGAAACCTACAAGAAAACATCATGACATCAATGATGCACTAAAGGTTAGCGATGAAACTAGCAACAATATTGAAGGGTAACCTTAATAAAACAATCAATGAGGAAGATAAAGCTAAAACAATGTACCTTGGCAGACCAAATAATATGAGGATTGCAGTCACTTCACACCGCCGAGTCAGCTTATATTGTGCTGTAATCATATCTATGATTCTGTTTCCAGGCCCAATTGATGGCCTTCTTAAGACCTGAACGAATTGCATAACTGAGTACTCCTTCCGTTCCGAAAAGTTTGTCGCTTTGTAGTTCAAAAATGAACTACAAAGTGACAAGCTTTTTGGGACGGAGGGGGTACATTAAATTCTTGAAGTATACCTGAGACGCATAGTAAAACTAGAAGAGTAAGACTTCAATGTTCTGAGAACTCACTCTCACCGTCCTGAGAAACCACGACGCGTCGCCCGGCAGCGGACCGGACGCGTGAAAACCTCCCAAATTCCTCCGCGTGCGCCGTAATCCCCCCCCAACAAACATTACGTCGCGACCTGATTGGCCGATCCACTCCACTACGCCACTACGGGGCCGGGTCAGCGCGCAGTCCACAGGGGGAGACTGGGAGAGGAGGAAGCACGCGGACACGGGACCACAGCCCACTGCCGGCTGCCCTGCCCTGCCCTGCCCTTCTCTCCCAAACCAAACCCCACCAATCCGCCGCTCCCATTCGCCTTTCCTCCTACGCGTCCGCGTCCATGAGGTGAGCGAGCGCCACTTCGTCGCCGCCGCCCGCCACTACCATTCATTCATTCATGCCGACGCCGTCTGACCAGTAGAGAGAGAGGGCAGGACGATGAAGCAGCCGCCGCCGACGCAGAGCAGGAGAGGCGGCGTGCTGGGCCGGCGCGCGTTCGCCTCGCTCCTCGCCGCGGCCATCCTCGCGCTCGCGCTCCTCTGCCTCTTCTACGGCGCCGCCTTCGCCCCTACCCTCCGCGGCGGCCGCCCTCTCATCGGGCTCCGGGACCGGACAACAACCGGAGCGCTCCCCGCCGACCTCGCGCCGCTCCCCTCCATCCCGGTGCGCAACCTCATCTCGCGCTAGCTTTCCGCTTCGCTCCACAGTACTCGACTCTTCGAATCGTGGTGCTGATCACCCACGCGTGCGTGTCGTGTCGTGGGGTTTCAGGTGTGCGACGCGAGGCACTCGGAGCTCGTCCCCTGCCTGGACCGGGAGCTCCACTACCAGCTCCGCCTCCGCCTCAACCTCTCGCTCATGGAGCACTACGAGCGCCACTGTCCGCCCGCGCCGCGCCGCCTCAACTGCCTCATCCCGCCACCCGATGGCTACAGGGTGAGCAAACCAGAGACGTGTGTCGTCGTGTGCCCATTTTCAGATTAGTGTGTTTCACCTTGTTTGTTTTGCTCATGCTGGTGTGACGACGCGTGCGATGCTTATTTAGGTGCCCATCAGGTGGCCGAGGAGCAGGGACGAGGTGTGGAAGGCCAACATACCCCATACCCACCTCGCATCTGAAAAGTCAGACCAGAGGTGGATGGTCGTCAACGGTGATAAGATCAACTTCCCTGGTGGGGGCACCCACTTCCACACTGGTGCCGACAAATACATCGTGCACATTGCTCAGGTTTGTGATAAAACTATTGCTGTTTCCCTGCCATGCCATGTATGATTGCCTGTTTAGGCTGACGAGATCAGTGTTGCTTGCAATGTATGTATGGTGCTAGATGCTCAAGTTTCCAGGTGATAAGCTCAACAACGGAGGGAATGTCAGGAACGTGCTTGATGTTGGCTGCGGGGTTGCCAGCTTCGGTGCTTACCTCCTTTCGCACGATGTAATCACAATGTCTCTTGCCCCCAATGACGTGCATGAAAACCAAATTCAGTTTGCCCTTGAGAGAGGGATCCCAGCAACCCTTGGTGTCTTGGGCACAAGGAGGCTGCCATACCCGAGCCGCTCATTCGAGATGGCGCATTGCTCTCGTTGTCGGATTGACTGGCTACAGAGGGACGGGATCTTGTTGCTGGAAGTGGACCGGGTTTTAAGGCCTGGAGGATATTTTGTGTATTCATCACCAGAGGCATATGCTCTGGATCCTGTTAACAAGAAGATATGGGGACAGATGAGTGACCTTGCTCGTAGGATGTGTTGGCAGATTGCATCTAAGAAGAACCAGACAGTGATATGGGTCAAACCATTGACTAATGGATGCTATATGAGAAGAGAACCTGGAACACTTCCTCCCATGTGTGAGCGTGATGATGATCCTGATGCTGCTTGGAATGTGCCCATGAAAGCATGCCTAACTCCCTACACAAAGAGTAAGCTCACTTTCCAGATTTTCGTAAGATTACCAAATACCATATAAGTCCTTTTGTTCTAGTATATATGACACTAGTTCCTCTCGACCACCTTCGTTGGTTACACTTTTAAACACATAAATCAACTATGCATTGAGGATTTGAGACAGCATTTGGCTGGCTGATGCCCATGGAGTTATCTTCTTGTTTTTTTCCTAAAATGTCTCAAAACATTTTATTAGAAAGTCTCAATACGTGGCCGCTCAGCCTTGGTCAAGTTTGTGTTAAATGATTTTACCTTAGAATTATTCTCTGCTTCTCTAATGTTCAACAGTATTACCTGTCATGGTTATTCTGAAATATCATTAAATATTCTACGCTCAACCAAGATGTGTCGTGTGATAATCATAGTGCTTAGTTGCTGTGTTTGTTCGAGTTCATATATGTATATGCGTCTGCTTCTGTCAATCAACCACATGAATTCCCTTGCATGTTTACATAAGACTATCATGAACTTAGTTATTGTGCTATACTAGATAGATCTGGTATACTCATGTGTTGGCGTGCTCTTTTATCTTGCCAGGAGTAAATAGGGTAAAAGGTAGTGAATTGCTTCCTTGGCCACAAAGACTTACAGCACCACCCCCTCGTCTGGAAGAGCTTGGAATCCGTTCAAACAATTTTTCTCAAGACAATGTGAGTTACATCGTGACATGATTCTGCAACATCAGCACCCTCTTTTATGGCAGTTTGCCTGATCATGAAATATGCATTGCAGGAGATTTGGCAATCTAGAGTTATTCAGTACTGGAAACACATGAAATCTGAGATACAAAAGGATTCCTTTAGAAATGTCATGGATATGAGTGCTAATCTTGGTGGATTTGCAGCATCTCTGAGGAAAAAGGATGTCTGGGTAATGAATGTAGTTCCTTTCATGGAATCTGGAAAGTTGAAGATTATATATGATCGTGGTTTAATAGGGACTATCCACAACTGGTAAGAAGTTTGTCCTCCTCCCCACCTATTTAAATTGTTTCAAAGGTCGATTTCACATACTTAGAGTTGTTAATTGTTTTGTGGCATACAGATAATAGTTTTTAGGATCATACTGCAGTCTACAATTATATAGCCAGGAGATGTAAATTGCCAACTTGTATTTCAGTGCTTATGTTGTGGAGATAGAAGGTGGTATTCTCTTGTGTTTATTTCTGAGAAGTAACTGTGTGTTATTCTATGAAATTCCTCAGCGCTGCAACTAGTGCCAGTAGCTTCTATACCCCCGAGTTTCAGAAATTGTGGTAGCCCAGTTATGACAATATGGAGTATGTGGCTCTAGATGGTATGAACTCATCATGATCGGCACCATAGTTCTCTTCATAAGAAAAAAATCTTGCGTAGCACTGAATATAGTGCATCGAATGCATTGATAGAACAATTGCGCTGAAGTAAAAGGACCGAGGCAGGCCTAACTCCACATGAGATCCAGGTGGCCTGTTCTGTTGTTTCATCGCTTTTGTGCCAAAACCCCTTCCACAGTTAACTTATCCTGACATGGTAGTACCACTGAAAGAAAATTCTAGTGCATTTGTTATAATGTTGTGTGTGTACCTCACTTGATTTTTTCATATGGCTGCTGCTTAATTTCTTCACTTATGGTTATTTTCAACTGAAGGTGTGAATCTTTCTCAACATATCCACGCACCTATGACCTCCTTCATGCCTGGCTTCTATTTTCTGAGATAGAGAAGCAGGGCTGTAGCATGGAGGATCTGCTGATCGAGATGGACCGCATTCTCAGGCCCCATGGGTATGCCATTATCAGAGACAAAGCTGCTGTTCTGAACTACGTCAAGAAGCTTTTACCCGCGCTGAGGTGGGATGACTGGTCATATGATGTGAAACCTAAGAAAGACGCACTGTCATCAGCTGATGAAAGAGTCTTGATCGTGAGGAAAAGACTGTGGGATCAGACGTTGCAAGCTTTATAACAGTCGTAGCTCATGTTTTGAACCTACCGTAGTTAACTGGGTACTGTAACGGTCCTAATCATCAAGTGTAACATAGTTTTCAACTTTTATCCCCCCGGCGTGCTCTCACTTTGAGTGATTGAAAACTAACAGTAGAAAGGCATAAGTATCAAATGCAGAACTCAATGATTCATAATGCATACTCCCTCTGTTTCGTTTTAATTGTCGTTAGGACAACCTTCAATAGTTCATTTCTAGTTCATTTAGTTGTCTGAAACGACAATTATTTCAGAACGGAGGGAGTATATAGGAAACATATTTATTTTCCGAAAAAGAGGTGCTCTACTCTACTCAGCCTGTGAACCATTTGCTTATATTGGGATCAGTGTCTCTACGGTCCATTCTTTCAGATTTTGCAATGTCGAACTACTCTAGTTTAGCCGTTTAGATTGCGGATCCTGAAACTACGAATTACTCCCTACGTCTCTAAGGCTATTTGCAGAGGCACCCTCTAAAGCATACTCTGACCTGTCTTCCTTTATTTTCTCAGTATCTTCCTCTAAATCATCTAAATTTACACCTATCCAGTGGATTTTACAGTATGCCTCTGCAGACGGTCTAAATACTTGTCGCTTTGTAGTTCATTTTTGAACTACAAAATGACAAATATTTAGGAATGGAGGGAGTACCCGATAAGTTGCTAGCAACTGCACGTACAAACAACTAACCATCGTCGAAGTTATCAACTGACAGATCAGTTGAATGAATCTGATCAAATGAACCCAAAAAAAAAACAAATATGAAGTTGTGAACAAATGGTAGAGAATTACTGGGTGTTAGTTGCAACAATTTGATCCGTTTGAAATGTGTATACGTATTTATCCATCAGATCCGAAAGGTAGAAATTTTGCTTAAAACAGATCGATTTCGGGAAGATTTCCTAAACCGGAGATTGGTTCTTGAGACTTCAGAAGGCGCGGCCGTAACCAACCTTTGTTCCGGGTAGTGCAGCCAGGCAACACAAGCCCGTCCTAGCTTCACTTCACTCGACACTCGGGAAGATCCGAACAGTTCGCTGCCGCCGCTCTCCCCGCACCGACGCCGCGCGGCGGCGCCAGCGCCATGGCCGAGCTGCGGCACGCCACGGCGGCGGCGACCCGCGCCTCCGGCTCCCCGTCTAAGCGCGACGCCGAGGCCGCCTCGGCTTCATCGACCTTCGTCGCTTCCCCCCGCGGCGGCGGCGGCAGGGACGGGCTCCGCGCCTCCCTTCCCCTCCACCAGCGGTGGCCCCTCCCGCCGCCCGTCCGCTCCCTCCTTGCTCTAGAGGACCCCAGGTCGCCCGCCGCCTCCGCCTCTTACCGGATCCTGGTCGCCTCCATCGCCTGCCTCGCCCTCGCCGCGCTCTTATTCGCGCCTTCCGTTTGGTCGCGTCTCGTAAGTCACATAATTTCCTGTAATTTTGTTCATCTCTGTTTGTGGTTCATCGTGATCTCTTACATTCTGCTTCCACTTGTGTCGGTGTTGGACACTAGAACGCGCCATACCTGTGCCGGAAGGAGGGAATTCAGCTCCACTGCCCCCGGGTAATGAGGTCTTGATTTCAACAGGCGTCTGGGGGGATTCTGAATTCTGATTTTGTTTGGTTTTGCACTGCAGGTGAACGAACAAGACTCTCTTTGGGAGAATCCTCATGCGGCTGTCAGTTCCTGGAAGCCATGTGCTGAGCGCCGCAGTGACGAGATTTCAGGCAAGTATAGAATCTGAGAGTTCTAGAGACAAAGTGGCTGATAATTGTGTGAATGCTTTAGTTGCTTCTAGTTTGCGGTAGGGATTTTTCTATTTCTTATCAGTATCTTGTACTGCTAGACATTTTAGTTTCACAACATCACTAGTTCACTGGCTGCAGTGTTAGAACATGTATGATTAGTCTTTATAACATCAGAATGAAGTTACGGTAAAACAACTGTCCGAAGAAAAATATTAAAAGAGCTGATAGCCATGATGCATGACCTTCCCCCCCCCCCCCCCCCCCCCCCCCTTCTCTCCTCGGATCTGTGTATCCACATGCATTATAAAGCAGGACATTTCGGAACATATTGGTTGCTCATTTTATTTTGGTTTATCATTGCCAATCCACAAACAAAAAGAGCATGACAAACATTCATTCGATGCCATGGTTAGATCCTGACATGTACATAATTTATTTTCTCAATGTTGCAGATCTCGTGCCTGAGAACGAAACTTCTGGATTTATTTTTATTCATGCTGAGGGTGGATTAAACCAACAACGTATAGCTGTACGTATGTGCCCTTTCAAATATTCAAGCATCTGAATACTTGTGCTTCAAATGCATGATTTGTTCCCCAATTAGACCTAAAAAAAGAGGAAATATTTGACTACGAAGTTCTTTTAGATGGCATACTAGTGAATTTTGGAAGTTTGTCATTTTATGGACGTCAAATTTGGCACCTTCTGAGACATCACCTCTTCCTGTAAAATCTGCACATTATCTTTGTAACATTGCACATTTATTAATTTGTTTGGAACCTTGGATTCGTTTGCATTGCAGATATGTAATGCAGTTGCGATTGCTAAGATAATGAACACCACACTTATTTTGCCAGTGCTTAAGCAGGATCAAATATGGAAAGATCAGACGTAAGTAATGAACTACATTTTTCTTTTGAACAACACAGCATCATCAATTCATCATTTTGTATGCATCATATGTTACTTCTGTATGATTGCGTTGGAGTTGATAACTTTTCTCTTTGAGCAGGAAATTTGAGGATATTTTTGATGTAGATCATTTCATTAATTATTTGAAGGATGATGTGCGTATTGTTCGAGATATTCCTGATTGGTTCACAGAGAAGGAAGAGCTTTTTACCAGTATAAAGTTAGTTACTTCATTCCAGCTATGACCGATCTTGTGTCTTAAGCCTGACTGTTATCGACTGAATAGCTTAATGTTAAATGTTACGCACGTGATTGACACTGATATTGATAATACTGCCTTTTCTTATCTCAAAATATGCACTGCTATTGTCACTGAGGGGATTATTATGCCTAAATCATATGAACCTGACGGGGAACCTGTTTGGGTAACTTCTACTTGTTGCTGTAGTTGCACGCTGAAACATAGTCACCTAGTCGTTGCATGGTTCTCTTATTTTTTGTGCAAAGGGTTATTTTGGTATACACCATTTATGAGCTAGGGATCGTGCATTTAACTCTTGCCTCTAAGATTCTCAATGTTGTAACAGGCGAACTGTGAAAAATATCCCAAAGTATGCATCAGCACAATTCTACATTGACAATGTGCTTCCAAGGATCAAAGAGAAAAAGATAATGTCCATCAAGCCGTTTGTCGATAGGTTAGGGTAAGTATATCACCTATCGAGGTGGCGATATAATTATAAATCTGTGGTCCTTAGATGTGTTTTGTTTACTATATGTTAGTATGCCATTTCAGGTATGATAATGTTCCAATGGAGATTAACCGGCTCAGGTGCAGAGTAAATTACCATGCTTTGAAGTTTCTACCAGACATTGAAGAAATGGCTGACAAACTTGCATCAAGGATGAGGAACCGAACTGGCAATTTAAACTCATACATGTAAATCTTGTTAACTGTTTTCTTTTCATTGTGCCTACAATTTGACAAATTGATATCTCATGATCACACTTGCTTCTGAAGGGCTCTTCATCTGCGTTTTGAGAAAGGAATGGTAGGCCTTTCGTTCTGTGATTTTGCTGGCACTAGGGAGGAGAAGGCTATGATGGCTACTTACAGAAAACAACAATGGCCAAGGCGGTACAAGGTGGTGTAAAATTTCAGTTTTCTGAATACCAGGCAATGACATGAACTTTAAGAATGACCAAGGGTGGAGATTCAATTTTACTTGCATGCAGAATGGATCTCACCTGTGGCCCTTAGCACTGGAAAAGAGAAAAGAAGGCCGCTGCCCACTTGAGCCTGGGGAAATAGGAATTATTTTGCGTGCGATGGGGTATACAAAAGAAACTCAGATATATGTTGCATCGGGGCAGGTCTATGGTGGAAGCAATCGAATGGCACCCCTGAGGAATATGTTCCCTAATATGGTAGGTGCTTTAGTGGTTTATCTAGCAGGTCTTTCTTTTAATGCACCCTTTTTCTATTTCCTCTTGTAGTTCGAATATAGTTGTAATTAATTATATTAAAAAATATTATAAAAGCACACATATAGTTGAGATAATTACCTTAACAGTCTAGGGTGTAAAACCTGTTCAAGAAACAACTGACGTAGGCTTTGTGCATTGCAGGTTAGCAAAGAAGATCTAGCAAGCAAGGAGGAGATGGAGCCTTTCAAAAAGCATGTAACTAGCCTTGCTGCACTGGACTTCCTGGTGTGCCTGAAGTCGGATGTGTTCGTCATGACCCATGGTGGCAATTTCGCCAAGCTGATCATCGGCTACCGCCGCTATATGGGGCGTCACCGGCTCAAGTCGATCAAGCCAGACAAGGGGCTGATGTCCAAGTTCTTTGGCGACCCCTACATGCCGTGGGCGACTTTCGTAGAGGACGTGATAATCAGTCATCAGACGCGAACCGGTCTCCCTGAGCCCACCTTCCCACACTATGACCTATGGGAAAACCCTCTCACCCCTTGCATGTGTAGGGCGTAAATTACAGACTAGAAGTGATTGTTGATAGTTATTCTTTGTTTATAAGCTACTCACAATTTTGTACAATTCTGATACCGTTTAAAAGAATACTCTTTTCTTTTTCAAAAGATTGTCGCTTTCTGATTCATTTTTCACTTTACCATCCATGCCATTCACAATGCCACACGTCCCCGGTTACATACATCGTAGGCACGTACGTCTCGCTGCTCGTCCGTGGATGGATGGATCAACAGCGCTGAGTCCCAGCCCAGGCAACGAGAACGCCCGCGATGATTTCGAGTCACTTTTTGAGCATCATGGCTCAGTAGCTCACGTGATCGATGCTGCCTGCGTCCGGTTTCTCCTATCCGTTACTGCGGAGATGCAGAAACTGACGTTGCCGTCCGTAGCCTGCAGCAATCCAACGAAGGCGGCTGCCCGGGACCACCTGTCGGAAGGCGGCACAACCTAACCGTTCTGACCGTTGGAAGACGGCCGCTCCAAATGGGTTGGGGTCTTGAGCCTTTGAGGATGCCAGCCAGCCGGCACAAGAATACTCTTTTAGTAGCACTCTGTAAATGTATTCTTTTCTATTACTCCTCTCTTGCCTTGTTCGTAATAAACAATCAATAGAACCTGTCAAACCTGACACTTGAGCCACAACTCTTTCGACATCTCCCTTTCCTCTGGACACGTTCACAGACTAGTGCTGCTGATCTTGCAATTTTGTCGGGCATTTTGTTACTGGTGTAGTAGTATATGTTCAACTAAGGCAAAAAAAAAAAAATGCTAGGTGTTCTTCGTCAACGATCGTGGGCATGCGTTAGTGTACCAGAAGCTGGTAATGCAGTCGAAATCAAACTTTGTCGTAGTACAGAGTTATACGAGTTGCAGCTAATCTTAAATTATACGACTTGCAGCTGTAATCTTAATTATTCTACATCGCCAACTTGCAACTGGTCAGGGATTCTACAAACGAACGAACGAACATGCCGCGGAATGTTTCTGGACGGTCAACTTGGACGGCATTATTGCAGGTAATAAAATAGTAGGCCACCGTCCGTAAGGTTCATAGCTTCTTCAAAATAAACAATTAGACTTTTTTTGAGGAAAATAATTAGACTTTCTTTAATAAGGGGTTAGGCACTTCGATCGATGAAACCAGAAAAAAAAACTTACGTGTTTTTGAAGACCTAGACCCTTTTTGAATGCCGAAATAAGATCAGGATTAATAACATCTACTCCCTCTATTTTCAAATTAACGTCATTAGGCAACAAATCTAACTGAAAATTAAACTTTAATTAGAAAACAAAGACATTCTGATGCGGCCGGTAGATAACCACGAATAAGCACACGCAGGGACTGCGGAACGGGCCATACATACCCCACTCAATTAGGGCTTCAAATTTCGAAAGGCGGTTGGTTGCTTTATTCCTCCTCCTCATCAAGCTTTTCTCGCTTCGTTTGTTAGGATCCTGCCCCGTTGCCGTCCCGATCCGCACCGTCTGTTTCCATCCGGACGGCTCGCAACTGCCCAGACCCTCTCGCCGCCACCTGGCATTGCGTCGCCGGCAGCAACAACCAGCTCACGTCCGTTGTGTTCTTCAGCCCTGCCCCTGTTCCGCCCACCACCTCCACCTCGTCTTCCGCCAACCGCCTCACCCCTCCTCAAAGCCCTCCCCCCAATCCTGCTTGCTCCTCATGCCTTGACGGCGCCATTGGCAGCTTCACCTGTTCTGTTGGACGGAGAGCAGGAGAAGCGAACGGGAACGGCGAGGAGGAAGAAGGCTTGGCTCGGAGAGCCGGGGAGGACGTGGCGAGGGCAAGATGTTTGATAGCCTGCTCAATACCAAGTTCTACAACAAGTGGTACTACAAGATCGTCTTTTCTGCTAAGTTTTCTAGCTCTCTTTGTCGCTGAGTAAGTTCTCGAGATTGGTCCCCGGTTGGCTTGCTCTACCGGGGTCTTTGGCCGTTTGGATACTTTCTTGCGTGGGGTTCGGATTGGTCTTCTTTTTTATTTTCTTGGATTTGTTCAATGTGGCTCCCTGTTCCGACTTCTTTGCGATGCGGTTGCATTTCTTCGGCTTCAACTAGAAAAGCGGCTTGTGTTTTTGGATATGGGACTGACCAATCGCTTCGATCTTGCACCACGGATGCAGCAAGTACGCGTTCAAATGCATCCGCACGCGGCTGGGTCCGATACGTCGGAAGAAGCACGCCATGATCCGGTTCTTGAAGAAGGACGTCGCCGACCTCCTCGCCAGTGGCCACGACACTCACGCCTTTGGAAGGGTAGGTTTCTTGACTCGGGCCTTCTCTTGCTCAACATTGCATCTGCATTGCTCGGGGTGCTGTAAGTACAAAGGATTTTACCCTGGGAGGGAATTAGAGATGATTTTGACTTGGATGGAACTGGGTGTGATTTTTTTCTTGAGGCCAATTGGTGGTAGATGTACTTTTTCCTTCATTTTCTTCTGGAAAGGAAAGTTGCACTTTTTGGCGCAAGGTCATTTACCTGTTGGGTGGTCAAACTCGAGTCAATTGGGTAGATGAAATCTGAAGTCAGTTCCTAATTGGGATTGTTCCTTCATTTTCCTCTGGAAAGTCGCACTTTTTGGCGCAAGTTCGTTCATTTACCTATTGGGTGGTCAAACTCGAGTCAATTGGGTAGATCAAATCTGTAATAAGTCAGTTTCTAATCGGGATTCCTGGATATACTTCGAATTGCGGATGTAGATGGATGGGCTGATTGTTGAGCTGAACCATTCTGCTTGCTATGATATGATTGAGCAATTCTGCGATGAAATCGGGAAGCAACTTAGCAGTCTTCAGAAGCAAAGGTAAATTCAACCAACTCAACTAGCATCTGATTTCGATTTCCTATTTTATGTTGTCAATGGCTAGCAGTCGTAGTAACACCGAAGAATCAATCTACCAACAATGACATTGTTAATGGGTTAGAGGGATACGAGCCTTATGTTATGGCACCCCATGCCTTTAGAGGGGCCCATTGTGTTGCATTTGTTAGAGTCATCCATTATATATATATATATATATATATATATATATATATATATATATATATATATATATATATCCATATTGTACTTATGCCTGTCTTTTTGGGTGCTGGTAAGGTAAGTATTTGTTGGAACTCAAGTTAGTGAATACACAACCACTACCTCTTACTAGTATGCGAGTACAAATAATTTTAAATTATCTTGGTTAAATGGTCACCACATTTGTTTCTTTCCTTCCGAACAGGGAATGCCCTCCAGAAACCAGAGAAGCCGTGTCCACACTTATTTTTGCTGCTGCACGCTTTCCTGATTTGCCTGAACTGTGTGATCTACGGCACCTATTCACAGAGCGCTATGACAGTTTTGTTGAGCATTTTGTTAGCCTTGAGGTACAAACAATGCTATTAATTTGTTCTCATTGAATTAAACTATGTGCTCGTGGTCATGGTATGTCTTTACCATGTTAACTAAATCCTTCTGTTGGCAGTTTGTTCAAAAACTCGAAAGTAAAGAATTCACCAACGAGGAAAGGATGCAAGTCATGAAAAGTATTGCTGAGGAGTTATCTGTTAGTTTTGATGCTAAGAAATTGGAAGTCAAGTTATGTGCTACATCAGAAACTGAACATGTAAGTACTATGTGATTTTTTTTCCATAAATTTGCTGTATACACCATCATTTTGGGAAACATATAATCCTTAACTCGGTATCATGGAATGTGTTTTTCTTAGGATGTGCTTGGGAAGGGTTTAAGAAAATCAGTTGAGTCAGCAATGCCTTCATCCAACAAGCAGAAGTGTGATGAGGGTGCTCCATGTGAAAGAAAAGAGAAGGATGTTCTTGAGAAGGTTTCCAGGAAGCCAGTGGAACTGCCCATGCCTTCACCCAACAAGCAAAACCATGACCGATGTGAAGCTGCACCTGAATGCCACAATGGGAAAGTGGAAATACAAATAAACTCAGCAAATGCGCAGACTGTCCCTGATGGCATTGGTCGATCTGATGAGAATTCCAGGAAACATCAATCTGATAAATCTGATGAGAAGGAGCATTTGGAGATCCCAATGTCTTCTGGGGACACAAAAAGAAGGTACACCTCAAAAGATGTTAAGAAGGTTAACAGAAAAGATGACCGCCCTTCTGAAAAGGAGCTGATGGAAGCAGTTGAGCTTGATCTCAATGGTCTGCCTAAGCTAGGAATTGTTCCGGTTAAGTTTCCTGAAAGGGAAAGCAACAAAGTAGATCAACTCAATGCCAAGGCAACGGAATCTGTGAAAGAACATCATGTTGAAAAAGAGAACAAGGAAGCCATTCATTACCGCCATCGATCACATATGCCTGGTGGTCTTGATCATGATGGAAGACACGCAGAGTCAAATCTAAAGGCTCGGGACCTAGAGAAGAAAGGAAGGCCAGTGACTCCTCCGAATGGTAACCCTAGAAATAAGGTTCCTCCTTATGCTAAGCAGAATGGACAAAATATGAAGAATCATGTTGAAAAACAAGCAAACAATGGTTTATTAAATGATAAGCCACAACGTTTACTTGATCTGGAACAACCGATGCAAAAAGGACAAGGGGTAATGGATGATAGGCCACAACATTTAGTTGATCTGAGACATCCGGTGCAAAAAGGACAAGGAGTGACAGAGAAGCTGACTAATATGAGACCTCCATATGTTAAACCAAAATCTAACGTTCAAACTGTGAATGGTGAACCTGAAAAGAGAACTCCTAATGATTGCAACAAGCACAATATCCCTGGACAAGCTAAGAACTTGGCTGACAAAGATGTGCTTCGGCCTGTTTCTGTTAGGAGGAGAAATGCAAAGCCACCGGCAGCTATTGATGCTTGTAGTGAGGCGTCTAACAAGGAGAAGGTCATAAGCCAAACACCCAGTAGTCAGAGAAGACACTCAAGCAGGAAGAATGCTGCTGACCCTGACCACAATGGTAACGGTACCGATGGTATCGTTGGCATAGGGAAGAATGTTCAGAAAACTCCTAGTAGCCAACCAAAGCATACGGGGAGGAGGAATGGAGCTTTGTGCCAGAACAAAGACTATGATGGGTCCATGCGGCATAGGCAACCAGAACAAGATGCAACAGCTATTGACTTTGGTAACCTCTTGCCCCGCCATGCAAGCGCGCAGAGGAGCCACAAAAGCGGACACATTGGAGACCTCGATGAGGAGGAAAGAATGATGGACAAGCTTTTGATGCACTACAGCAAGAAAGGGTTAGATCCAACCAACAAAACCGCTAATGACGGTGAGGTGCGAACAGCATCTCAGCAAGTGGTTTCGTTACACCCTCCTGGTAGAGCAATCTCCTTACCACCGGTATCTGTTGGCCCTGGTGAACATGCGAAGGTTCCTGCCCGGTCCACCTCACTGCAGCCAGACTGTCCTAGGGTTGTGCGAGTGCACCCAAGAATGCCGGATTTTGATGAACTGGCTGCCCGGGTCAATGCCCTGAGGAACGCTTGAGGTGGAATATGATTTGCCTCTTGTTTGTGTTGAATTGAGACGTCCTTTCAAGTCACAACCATTACTTCGTTCTTGATGTACAGTGCCTACAACAGATTAAAAAGATTTGTGTATCTGGTTTCCTTTTTTTTCCATTATATTTTTTATAGTGCCCTTGTTATAGGTTTTGTTTAGAATAGAAACACCGGTGTCAGAATTAAACACGATAACAGTGATAGGTATTTACAATTGTTCTTTATTGATTGGTAGGGATTTGATTTGATTTGATATATCGTACCTCCATATTTCTTTCATTGTCTGATGTACTCCCTCCGTCCCCATGAACTCGTCGCTTTGTAGTTCATTTTTGAACTACAAAATGACAAGTTCATGGGGACGGAGGGAGTACTAGTTCACGGAACCATGATAGCAGGTGTGTACTTGATGTTAATAAAGTACTGTAATTTTCAGAGTGATTCCTTTTATTCTCTTTCACTAATTTCGTCTGAGTCTCCTCCACACCTCTTTAGCCTATTCGCACCAGCGCCTTCTAGAGCATATTCTATACATTATTTTTCTTTTACTATACACTATTTTTCTTTTACTTTTACAGTATGTGTATCCAGTATGTTTTACAGTGTGTCACTGCGGACGGTCTTAGTCTAGATACAGAAGTTTACGTGTATATTTCAAATGAGGTAATTTACGTGTATATTTTGTCATCAAAAAAACATCTGCGACCGGGAGCATCTTCTGCATCAGTGGACGCAGTTCACGGGTGCTTTAATTTGTGTTTCTTATCATGGCTACCGTTACGATTAATGTAGAGAACTTTGTCAGATTTAGCTTGATGATTAGAGCCGTGAGTCCAAAACCATGGGAGACCCCAACCCCGAACAATGGGCTCCGCGTACCAGAACCACCTTTTTAGCCAATATCTTACCTCTGAACAAATACTCGAGCCTGAGGTGGCTTATTCGACAATGTCTTACGTAAGTACTCCCTCCCTCTCAGAAAGTTTGTCACTTTATAGTTCAAAAATGAACTACTCCCTCCTTTCCATATTATTTGTCGTTTAGGATAAGGATTTTAGTTCATTTTGAACTAGAATTCTTGTCCTAAACGACAAATAATATGGGAAGGAGGGAGTACAAACAAACTTTCCAGAACGGAAGGAGTACAACGGCTGCACCTTTAGTCGTTCTTATTACCTCTAATCCAAAGATAAACTACATAGCTGATCAAGTTTGCCGGAAAACAATGGTGCCGATCTTATAGTAGTAGCCATCGGGACTGACTCTACGGTGCCTGGGAGCACAACAACTGCTCACCTAGACGGGAGGGAACAGTCGGCGGACACATGGCAATTTTGGCGGAGGTGCTCTAGCAGAAGCACCGCATGACGCCGACTACGAGACCCGCGATGCAGTCGTGGCCGCCCCGGGCACCGCCGTCGTGGAGCGCGTCGTCCCGGACGAGCCGCTCCAGACCCCGGTTCCTCGGCAGCGCGCCGGCGCGGTGCAGGATGGTCGCCGCCGCGGCCGCCGGCCCGCCCGCCGCCGCCACGCACGCCGCGAGCTGCAGGACCGGCCTCAGGAACAACGGGAGGAGAGCCTGCATACGTACGCGGTGGCAGTGAGAGTGAGACTCAGTCCACGGCACCGCATGACCATATTACGCAAACCAGTGTGCTGCGCGGTTACCATGCGTGATGGACGTCGATCTCTGTCGCTGATGGCGTCGCCGCTTGGCAGCCAGGAAGTGAATACGCCGACTACAACAGTTTGCCAAAATGCAAGCTTCAAATCAGTATCCAACAAAAAAAAAAAAACTGAAAGTAAAACTGGTCAGAAATGAGGATCCGGATGCTGCTGGATGTCCCTGCCTCTTGACCATGGCTCATGGCTGCACTGGCTGGATGTATATATCTCCACGGGAAGGGAGGATGAACCGGTGACGTTGGTCGGTGCCTGGACCGGCGCGGCGCAGGACTGAACCATCTGAGACTGACGCGTGCCCCGATGCCCTCTGGTGGCGACGGAAAACGGTTGGCGGCGTGGTATGGTACCGGGGGCGCGCCACCCGTACTACGGACAAGAAACGGCCGGCTCCGGGACGGGGTTTCGCTCCCCGCGTTGACTGTTGACCCGCTTCCGGGGTTTTGCTTTGGTGCGGACGTCATGGGCCACATTTCTAGAAAAACCCGGCCCGGATTCCCCTACCCGCCGCGAGATTCCCACGGCCCACGCAGCCTCCTCCTCCGCCTTTATATCCCGCGCTCGCCTCTCCTCGTCGCCGCGGCGCTCGCGCTCTAGGGCTTCCGTTCGCCGTTCCCCGCCGATCCGTCCCGTCCAGTCCGCCATGTCGAAGCAAGGTGCATTACTCCGTTCCCTTCCTTCCTCCTCTTTTGCGGGGTCTTGCTGGTCTCGGGTGCCTATTTAGTTTCGACTCTCGCTGGTTCTGACGGCTGATTCGAGGTGCTGTTCCGTTGCAGGAGGGGGAGCCAAGCCCCTGAACGCGCCCAAGGCCGAGGAGAATGAGAACGACGAGGTACTCCGCTATGATTTTTTTCCTTCGCTTCCGTTTCGATCCAGGATTGGTTGCCCGATCATCGATCTGTGCGATGGGTTACGCTGCATGATAGTTAGATTTAAGCACCCGTGGGCATTAGGTGTTCTTGTAAGTCTGGTTCATAATTGGGTGCATCTCCTTCTCTTTGTATTTCGTAGAATATGCATTGGTTGTATTGGTTTATGGGCAACCTGGGCCTAGCCCATGTATTGGTTTATGGGCCCCTAGGAATGTCTCTATATGTGTACCCTTGTCACTTGCAATGGGAATTATCTCTGACTGCTAAACCTTCCAATATGCAGGTCATCCCGGCCGCTGCCGCCCCTACTCCGACGCCGGGTGCTGCCGTCCCGCCGGTTTCGGCTGCCGCCGTTGCCTCCCCTTCTTCTGGTGCTACTGCTGCTGCTGGACTTTTTTCCGCCTCTTGCGCTGACCCGGCAGCCGTGGGGGCTGTTGGTCCCCTCCTTCCGCGTGTCTTCGCCGGTCCTGCCCCTTGTGACGAGGTGGCTGTGGCCCACTCCGCCCTTCCCGCCGCTTTCCCGACGGCCACATCCGCGGTCGCCGTCGCTCGGGAGCGTGAGCAGGCTGCCACTCTCGTCTGGGAGCAGGAGCGTGCCTCCACGGACACCCTAGCCCATCAGCTTGCAGAGGTCGAGCACCAGCCCGCGGGTGTGACGGTCGATGCCGCCTCTCTCACCCACGACGCCGTTGCGGCCCCCCTCTCCTATGAGGCTTCGCTCATCGCCAACCTTCACGCCCAGGCTATCAGTGTCCAGAACATCCGGTCGCTGGTTCCTTACGTCCTTGATCTCGCCTCCTCCTCCTACGTCCTCGATCCAGCCTCCTTATCCTACACTCGCTGGCGCTACTGCGTCCTCATCACCCTTCGGCGCTATTCCCTTGAGGACCACGTCCTCACTGATAGCTGCCCGACGGTCCCTTTCTGGCTTCAAATGGATAGTGTGGTCCTGTCTTGGATCCTTGGATCCATCACGGTTGAGCTGCAGGACATCGTTCGCGAGCGCGGTGGCACCGCTCGTCAGGCCTGGCTTGCCATCGAGGAGCAGTTCCGTGGTAACCGCGAGGCCCGTGCTCTCCACATTGCTGCTACCTTGCAGACCTTTGTACAAGGTGACCTTTCTGTCGACAAGTACTGCGTCCAGATGAAGGGCATGGCAGACACTCTTTGTGAGCTCGGCGAGCCGGTCTCTGATCGTACACTTGTCCTCAACCTTCTTCGAGGCCTCAACAAGCGCTATGACCCCCTTCGGATCTGGATTATGCATTCCAGCCCATTCCCCTCCTTCCAGCAGGTCTGGGATGATCTTATACTTGAGGAGATGATCATGGGGGGCCCAATCCCCTCTTCTACTACCATGACTAAATCCGGCTCTGAGCATCACCAGTGCACTCCTACGTCTACTGCCTCCTCTGGAGGCCCGCCCTTGCGTCCACCTGTTCTACTGCCATCGGGCACTCCTCGTCCTCCTGCCACCCCTGTTGCTCATGCTAGCTCTGGTGGTGGTAACCGTCGACGTCGCAGGCGTGGTGGTCATGGAGGTACCGCCAAGGGCAGTGCTCCCTGGCCTTCTATCGACAACCCGTGGACTGGTCAGATCACCATGTGGCCTGTCCTGTCTCCAGATACATCGATACGGCACCCGCCGCACCCTACACTTCTTGGCACTCCGACCTTCGGCGGGCCCAGCTGTCCCCTTGGGCACTCCTCTCCGGCCTCACCGGTGCTGCACCAGCTTCCACCTCATCCTCAACCTCCTCAGTCGCTCTACCCAGTTCAGTCATGGACACCCTGCGCTGGCGTGTGGGATCGGCAGTTGCTTGCTAACTCGTTTAGCACGATGACCCTGACCCCTCCTGCCTCTGTCACTGACTGGGTGGCTGACTCGGATGCTTACTACCACACAGACTGACATGACCAGGTGGAACTAACAACCAATTTTATTTATTGTTCTGCTCTGTTTTTGGTTAGTTAGATCACTTGTTTGCTGACATGAAGTGCATGTTTGTTGAACAAACAGGCACTGAAGGACCTGAAAGCCAAGGCACAGAAGGGTGCGATTGGAGGCTCCGGTCTCAAGAAGAACCTTGCTACTCATCTGCGATACCTAGAAAATTATTATCCAAGCTGCCTATCTGTATCGGGCGTTACATTATGTGACTGTAAGAATGTCACCTTACGTGCTTTCTGTGCTTAGCAAATGTTGCAGTTGGTTGTTTGATCGAAGTTGTTTCAGCATCTCAACTGCTAGCTAATGATCAGATGGTTTCCTGATGATTATACTGACGTATTCCATGTCAAAGAAATGTGGGCATGGAATGTTTGCGTTCTGTTCTTAAAATTGTGCTCTAGATATAATATTGCTTGCTTGATTTTCCTCGATTATTATCTGTTCTGTTCCCCAACAAGATGCTAATATGCTGCCTAAATTTTGTTAACTGATTTGATATGCCTGTACAAGTTCTTAATCATGGTAACTTATGAGATGTGTGGTACTCAACATCATTGCGAAGATTGAAAAAAAATGTGCGTAGCCTGCGTGGGGTCACAAGTTCGTGTACAACTGCAACCACTTGGGACTCCAAGAAGCATACCTGCAAAATTCTTGTACTTCTGTATTATACTAGCCTCTGGAAGAATTATTTGCTAATATGATGTCTGATGTGTCTCGTTACTGTCGTCTATCTGATGTACTTACATTCTTATATAACATCCGGAAGCAAATGTCGATTCCTCAATCCTCGTCCTCGTACGAAATGTTTCAGCGATCAAGTTGTCCATGCTGATGTCTAGATCAACTTGTTACGAACAACGAAAAGAAGGGCCTCAGTTTTAGGGGCGAGATGTTTCTGACCGTCTTCAGTTCATCGTCAAGTGTGATTAACGTTTCTGATCGCTGATTGATGCATGGTCCGCATATCGAGCAGGAACCCTTTCCTTCCGTCGTAAAAGATCTCGCGTCTCAGCAGTGCTCAACAGAAAAAAAAAAAAATGGGTGGCGGAGGTCGATCATAAGTGGTGCCCGATTCCGGTGGACTGACCTCATCCCGGCGGCAACCGTGATGCCATGGGGCTGCCGGCGACGTTGAGGACAACAGAGCCCGGCACGTACTCACTCCTTTCTCAAAGATTGTCACCTTTTAGTAAAAAAATAAACTAGAAGGTGACAATCTTTTAAGAAAGGAGGGAGTAGCTTTCGACCTCTGTCGTCTTCGCTTTCCAGGCGACAAGAGAGCTCGGCACCCGCATTACTGAGATGATCGTGATGAATGAATGAGTAGAGTATTTATCGTCTGTATATCGGTTTATCGACCGAACTGACTGGTACTGGTTCATCTGCACTAAGCTGTTGTGGCTCCTGGACAACGAACGTCTCCGTGGGTCTGGACTGGATGTGCACTGTTTTGGCAGTGGGGACGCCCGGTGGCGTGGCCGATTACGCTGCTGTGGATGTGCACGTGCACGATGCACTGTTGGGGATCGACGGTGATGGTGGATAACACATTCTTTCGAGATAACGACGACGAGACACTGTTCATGTCTCGATGAGGAACAGAGGATTGAATTATTTGCCCAACAGACCGTGCTGATACTGGTCCGCTCCGTGACGCGAAAAGCTCGGCGGCGGCGGCGACGATGAGGAAGCAGCCTATCGCGATGGATCGAGGTAGTGTGAGAAAAGCGAAATGTGGTTGCAGCTGAGTGCGTGATGTTTGGAGCACCACCACTGATCTGTTTTTTACAATTCGTCTGCGCTGAACTGAACCTGACACCGATCGAGCACTGAAACACTATCTCGAAATTTACTATTAGCACTGAAATGCTGTATCTCCTTGCTCCCTCTCTCCTGCCTTGGCCTTGGGGACCGTCGAACGTTGCTGCCACGCATGAGTATGATCACTTCGCTTTGCTTTGCTTTTGGATCACATCAACGGATAACTATTTCATTCTCCCGTAGTACCCTTTAGAGCCGAACATGCTCTGAACCTTCTCGTGTCACGGACCGGTGGGTCCGTGCTGAGCTACCTGTTCCAGCGGGTAGTACGCCGCTCGCACGTGTTACGGTTCCGGATGATCAGCAAAAAAAAAAAAAAAAAAGTGTCTGAGGCGTCGGTGCGTGCTCTCGGCACATTTCCAGCGGCGTCGGTGTCGAGCAGGAGGACCACCACGGGTGCAGCTAGCTGATCCGGCGGCCTCGAGCGAGGAGGGGGAGACTGGAAGAGAGAGAGGGGCAGCTTCTTCATGGCGTCGCGGTGTTAGGCCGGCCAGATCGGAAGAGAAAACAACGGAAGGCGCCGCCGTTGCGGTTGCGGTGTCCAACTCGTCTCCGGCCATGCATGTCCATACCGAACAGCGCACGTGGGTGAGCGTGCCCGCCCCCACTCTCCATCATTCCACTCTTTTGCAAACAACCCTGGTGGCCTGCCTGCCTGCCTGGTCAGTGATCACTGATCAGCTCAACTCAATTTGAGGCCGGGCCGGCAGAATCACAAAGACACACACACCCCGGCTTTTCCTTCATGATTAGGAAACATGGTCCCGTCCTTTCCGGTCCTAAACTGTAACCAGAAGGACCAACTTTTGCACAAACGCAAAGTGCAGGGTGCTGTTTGCAAAAATCAACTAACAAATCGAACACAAAACCCATCCCTTTAATTACACACCTTCCCGGCTTGCCCCACTCCAATTAGCACAGCATCATTCATTCATTCATCCATTGCCCACCTCCTCCTTCCTCCCTCTCTCACCAGCCTCTCTCACTCTGATCCACACACAACACAAAGAGCAAGCAATTCAAGACCGGCCGCAGGCCCGCAGCCACCAGGAACAGGATCCGATGGAGAAGTGCAGGTCGGTGCCGCACGAGCACTCGTCGGCGGCGTACTACGAGGACGACGCGACGAGCGCCGGCGGCAAGTCGTACAGCTTCAACGGGCCGAGCGCCCGCGACGACCCGGAGGCGAAGCGGCGGCGGCGGGTGGCGGCGTACAACGTGCTCGCCACGCAGGCACGGGTCAAGTCCTCCGTCCGCAGCAGCGTCAAGTGGCTCAAGTCCAAGTTCTCCGACGCCCGCTACGGTGTTGGCATCTGAATGAATGAACCTCCACTGCCTGCTGCCTCTGCTTGCACCCGCTTGCATACGTACTCCTATATCTCTGTTCATAGTACGTGTGCGTATATATATGCATGGTGCTGAATCATGTGTGTGTGTGCTGCTCGATCCCTATATGCATGGCCAAGCAGATTAGCTGCTGCCGTGACGACTGTCCGTGTCTGATCAGTCTGTGTGTTTTGTTTGCCTTTTTTTTTAGGGGACAAGGGAGAACGAATCAGTGGTTGTACTGTACTACCCTGCTTTGAACATTTGTAAATTCAAGTGTATCATGTTGCCCTTGCTCTCGATTCAATTTCCACTTCCCTTTCTCCTTCTATACGGCCTTTTGTTTTGGAGCGGACAAGTTAGTGGCTGTGACTCACCGTACTGATTTGGATTTTGATTCGAGCGCGAGGAGCGTGGTGAGCAGGCCGAACGCCGACGGCGGCAGGTCGCGGAGCCATTCAGCCATGGTGGAGCTGTACACCTCTGGAGGCCGGAACGTTGCGGACAGCTGCTCCCGGCCGCCAGTGATCGTCCGGTGGTGGCGACCCGCACAGGCTGAAGATCCTGTGCAGCTGTTCTTCCAAAGACATGGTTCAATCTCGCAACGTGCCACGCCACGGTTCTCTTCTCGAGCACCAGCGCTTTCTCTGCCGCCTTACTAGCGCATCTAGTTACGGCGGCGTTCTTGAAAATATGCTGGAAACATCAGCACCGGTGCAGGAGGCAGGCAGCACAACCCAGAAAACTCGAGTATAGTATCAGCCAAAATTAATGAGAGGAAGAATATTGGACGACGCTAGTGGCATTTGCCAAACAAAGCAAGAAACACAAGCGTAACTTCCGAACGAGCAACAGGTGACGAAGGAGGCTGTGCTGTCATGGTGCAACATAGGCGATATGCCGGCGTCCGCAAGGGGGCACTTGGAGATATCAGGCCGGTGTGAGTGAGCTGATCTCAGTTCAAACACATTTCGAGACACAGCAAAGGTAAAACCCCAGAATAATGTGAGGATGAAGCCTTTCCTATCAGGTCAAAAAAAAGGATAGAGCATGCAGAAGCATAAATAATTGGAAACAGGGACCGTTGAAGCCCGAAATGGAGCCAACCAATCTCCAATCGAGGATCCATCCAGTCTCCGTTATTCTCAACCAGGTCTGCACACCCAGCTCCTGCCCAGTGCCCACTGTCCCAACAGAGCAAGCACATAAACTCCAGCATCTCCATGGCTTCACGGTTCAAAATTCTTTGCCATTTCAGAGTCAGACAGAATGATCCCAGTCTATAACCTCACTGGGGTTTCACAAACCAATCTCTCTACATAATGAACTGATGTCAGGGACTATTCCGGTGCCAGAGTTTCTTATGATGGCGTCACCAGCAAAATCCTTTAACATGGTTGATGGGTCCTTAGATCCACCATACCGCAGGAGTTTGTCCCTAATTGTGCTACCTGTGCTGCGGGACAGTGGATCCTCTTGGCATACTTGTTGCCATATAGTTGCGGCAAAACATCTAGCATACAGGTAGCTATAATAACCTGCATATGTGCAATATGAATCAACATACCTTAATTTACATGACAGTTGACGAATGCAGAAGTTCAAGTGTGTAAAAGACAGTTCAAATGCTTACCGGCACCATAGTTTATTAGATGAGTAAACCGAGTATGCCAGTGTATTCCTTCTGCATGTTTCCAACTTGTATGCTTCTGCTTCAATTCAGCAATTGTGGAAACTGTGTCCATAGGCTCGGATGGTTGCTCCCCAAACAAGGTTAGGTCCATTATAGAGTAGAAGATCTAGGATAGGAGCACAGCAACATAAGTGAAATAATAAAAGAACAACATCAAGTAATGAAATAAAGAACCAATCCTACTGGTGTCAAGAACTGGGAAAAAACAAACCTGCCGCTGGAGCTCAGTAGCTGGAAACATGTTCCTAGAAGCATTTAGTGCCTTTACCAGCTTTTCTGGTATTGGATCTCCAGTTGTTTCATCCAGAGCAAATGTCTTCAAGACACGATAGTCCCATGCATAACATCTGGAATGTGAATGATACTCAGATTCAAACTGCAGGTAAAGAGGGTATATAACAACATCCTTATATACAACGTACTCAAAAAGGTTTGAGGGAGTTTCAGCCAAATCGAGAGCAACCCTAGTACCGGAGAAATGTTGATATTCCTGCAAATATTTAAATACTGCCAGATAAGCAATGTAGAAGTAATAGAAGAACCTACACATTCAGATGAACGAGCATATTACCGTCCTTGATAGCAGAGAATGAAGGGCATGCCCGAACTCATGAAAAAGGGTTTCCAGCTCCCCATGGCTAAGCCTTGCTGTTATTCCAGTAGAACTTGGGAAGTTGCAAACTAATGCAACGATCTGAAAAGCAAGCAGAGATCCATCAGTAAAAGAGGAAGTGAAGCAACTTTATAAATTTGAACTATGACAACTTTTAAGATATATCTACGGTTCCTTTTTTTTTTTCTTTTGAACATCCATTGAAAATAATGTAGTCTTTTTTTCTCTGTCGAAGAAATAACATAAGAGTTTGGGATGTAGCCACAAAGCCATAAGCTGTGATGGATGCTCAGCCTGGGAACCTATTGAATCCTGAATATTTAGGCTGAAGCTTGTAGCCTGACACACATAGAAGTTTTTTTCTTTTCCTAGAAAACAAACAAATTCTCTGGAAAATACAACCTAATAACTACTAAGCAAAAAATAATGTTTTTAGCTGCAGTTCCTTGAGTGGAAGCCTTAATCGTCACGAAAGAATTTTACATACTGGAATATGAAATAATAAGTGAAGAAGATAACACATACTGGAAGTTGAAAGTTTGAATCTGATAATCTCCGCACCCCCTGGACAGCAAAATGAGCACACCCAGGATACTTACCCTTCCTGGAGTAGATATCAAGATACATAAATCCTAAATCACCCTGTTCATTAGACATCACTACCTTTAGTTACTTTGGGCCTAGCAAATATAAGGATAAGAAAAGAAGACGCAGGAAGTATATAAGATAGTAGTAACTGTGACTCTCGAGTCTTGACTAGATTTCCACAATACACTTATCTTTCATGAAATTTGAATGATAACAATCGACAGCACCATATAACATGATGCTATATAATGATCATTATGAATGGGGATGGATCAGTTCAAAAGAATGGTCAGGTTGCCTGGTATGGTAGGCATAAAAACCTTAATTTACAATTACAACTCGCCATTCAATGTTATCAACAATGAAAAAAGCAAAACACCATGGTGTTAGGGCCAAAACTACACTTATATAAGCTTAAGCACATAAAAATAACTGAAGAAGTGAAGCTGGAGAGTGGAGATTATCTTTTAGGTTTATTGCAAAATTAATAGGACTCATGGCAAGTTGGCATGCTTGTACCTCATCGGGGTGATGGAGAGACATCTTTATCACATCTGGATGCCATGACTCTCCATCCCTCATAGGAATCTGGTGAAATGTCGCGCCAAATAATGATTCAACTAGTACATTTAGCCCTTTTAGACATTGCGATAAGGGAAAGTATTTTGCAACAACCTGATAGATACAAGAAACAGTGTCAATACTTTGCTCTAAAACATGGTAATGTGTAAACTCTACATGCAGCTGCAATATGTGGATCCAGTGTTTAACATTAGCAGTTGGTACAGTACAGTTAAGAACGTACAGAAGAATCCAGGTTGTGTGCAGATGATTTCATCATTCCAATGAAGTAATCCTCATCCCAGGGTTCAAGATCTGTACTCTTTTCATTACATATTCTTCTCTTAAAATCCTGTATAATCTTAAACTCCTGCTTGTGAGAGAAGGGGAGATGGGTGACTGAACATAAAGATGCATTAAACATACAGAACATAGCAATACATAATGAAAATTTATGACAAATGAAGTTGAACCCACTCATACTTCGTCAGCTTTTTGCCTGACAATGTTGCTCAAATCTCCAAGAAACGACATAACCACATCAGCTGATGCAGCCATGTTAGGACGAATAGCGAAGTCGGCATATGACTTGCATCCCATAATCTGCAAGGATGTGAAGATTGGAAATAATTCAATTATTCAGAGCTCTTTGTGCACAATGAATTACAATTATAATCAATGGTATGGTATTAGAATAAAAATCACGTAACTTCGTATTATGAAGAAAATCCATTACCTTTGCAAACTTATCACGAGCATCAATAAGTTCATTAAGAACACCAATATTTTCACGAGGTTCAGAGTTCCCAACAATGTATATATGTTTTCTGACCTTTGAAAAAATCAAAATAGTTAGATTTCCACTAGCATTGGACTTATGCAAACAGCCATAAACTAACAGATGAAAATGACATTGGAAACCCAAACATAATTAAAATGTTAATAAAGATACATTTTTTCATCAAAATTGGGACTACGCGTATTCCAGATGTTTGGCAATTGAAGCAAAATAGACTTACTTCCTCATCGGAAATGCATCTCAGTAATGACGATAGATTTTCTGAATTTGTTACAGTCCTCAGACCCTTTTGCCTCATAGTGTACATCTGATTGCTTTGCTTCTCAGCATTTTCAGGTTTAAAACGGTAAACGGTCTTGAAATGATGTCCAACATTTCTTGGAATCTTTGAAGCTGGATATACATCCACAAAACCTGGTTTGTTCAAAACATTTTCATTGAACCTGGAACAGCAAAAAAAAAAATCAAGTTGACACCAGTTAAAAAAATACTTTACTCCATCTAGCTGTGTCAATCAACAAGCTCATAAATTGTGAAGCAACTAGTGAATCCAATTAAAAAAGGGTATTTTCATGCAGAGGAAAAGCAACTGAAAGACCACACATGAGACTACACATGAGATATGTATCCACAGGGCGGTCTTAAATAATAAGTATATGCCACCTAATTACTTGCAGTAGTAACACCAAGATTACTGAGTATTTGAAAAATCGTTTGATCCCACAACTTTTATGCTCTGGAACAATAAGAGTCAACTATAAGGCCATTCAATATCTCAGTATCTTTTAGCATCACCACTGCTGGCAAACATGCTAGTAGAATACAACAACACCAAAGTCTTTAATTCAGTCAAAAATAAACAAAGCCTTTAAAAAAGTGGAAGTAAGAGAAAGAGAGAGAGAAGGGTAATGAAAGTACGAGTAAACTAGTAAAGTTTTCCAAAAAAAAAAGTCTCCATAGTTTAGTGTTAACATCAAAACTTAGAACATGTATAACTTATCAACAAGCCGTGTAATAAAATCAATAGCTGGTAGTCAGCTTGAAAAAAATGGAACTAAATCTCGGATGTAAAAACAGTTCAACAGCAAAAAGGGTACTACAGAATTTATCTACAATGTTCAAGTCATGTACCTACTTTCTACCAAGCTGCGCGATATCAAGGTTCAGCTGATTAATGTGCTCAAGTTTATCTGTCGAAAAGAGAGAGAGAAGTGTGTTTATGTTGGCACTTAAACATTAATGGAGACCATCATAATATTAACTTTCAATTGGGCGACCTTTAGGAAGATGGATCCCTCCTTTTTCAAAGTCAACACGTAAGGTAGTTGCTGCTCGTCGAGCTTCCTCTGTGAGCAAGGCACCTTCACTCTCAGCTTTCAGTACAGCATTGTACAAAGTAGTGTTCGTATTCAGGTACTGCAGTGAGTCAGAGAAAGTGAAATGTTACAGTTCTAAACCAATCACCCCATTTATGCTTGAACCATTGGGATTAGCCAAAAATATTTCAAAATTCACTCATTGTTTGCCTGTTTGGTAACCTAAAAAAGTTGGTATCACCAAAATAGGCAAATATGTAAATCGTTTACATTGTCACTACAAAAAAAAAATACTCCGTATAGCATGTCTCTGTTATGTGAACGTTTAATTTCTGCAACTTTTATATATTTCATTAAACTATGTCACAAAACTTCTAAACCAAAGTAGCTTGACCAATCTGTGTCAGGACCTCCTCACTATATCTAAAAGAGCAATGCTCCAAGTCCATCTCAAGCAGGCCTAATGTGAAACTCTGTGTTGGTGACAGATGTGTTAAAATCAGTGCATCTACAAATAATAACCCATTCCCACACTTTGTTAGTTGACACTCGTAATTTTCAAATGGGAGAAAGTTTTTTCTCCCTACCAAGTCTAACGATTCACATAAATGCCAGTATGCCACCCATGTTATTCATCTCACCTGAAGATGTTCATAAATCATCATTGATGCCTTATCTGCCTCTTCCACAAACTCCCTGGAACATAAACATACCCACTTATATGATTCAAAACTCAAAACACATAGCCCCTCAGCACCAATCACCACTCACCTATCCGGGTGCGTGTGCCTACACAGTTCCGCGGAATCAATGACCGTGCAGACCTGATCGAACACAAAGGCATTAAAACAATAGTTAAGCCATATAAACTCAAATAGAATGACTCAAAAGCTGATGTGGAAACAGGGGGCAGGTTACGGTATTGGAAATCTCGTCCATAGCGCGGACAATATCAGCGGAGGGAGGCATCTGTGCAACATAGGCAACGAGCTCATCCGACCTGCGAAGTCAAAGCCAATCGAACTTTCACTATCGGCCAGCGGCCTATTGTTTGGATGGAACAGCACCAGACCAGAGGCTGGGGAAGCTCCCTTACCTCTGGATGGCGTCGTCGACGAAGCGGCGGAATCCCTTCGCCGTGCGCAGCACATCGAATCCATAAAGTCCCGTCTCCGTACTCGCCGTGACAGTTGAGAAGGCCGCCGCAGCGCCGCGGCGGATTGCGGCGGCGCGCGAGAGCATTGCGGCGGGAGCTCAGTTGATCAGCTCTGAGGTTAGCTTCAGGCTTCCGTTGGGTTCCCTACCGCTCTCTATCGGTTATGCCGCGGGTCTTATCTACGGTGATAAGCTGCACCCTCGCCCTCCGCTGTCGCGCCGCGCCGCCGCCGCTCACCGGAGTTTGCTGGACTCTGGAGCGAGAGGAAGGGCACGGGGAAATGAGCCGTGGAAATAACTGCGAAATGACGTAACCCGAGGGTCTCTCGTGAAATCCTTCCACCCAGCTTTGCTGCCAACATCCTGAGCCGCGACAGCGGGTGTTGATAAAGGACCCCAATTGGATCGCGATTAGTTTTTGGGAATGATTAGTATGCAATCTTATTTATAGTGCAATCATGCAATCATTCACTTCTAACCATTAGATGTTCATTTTAGAGTGGTTGCATTTTTTCACTTAACTCCCTCCGTGTGCTGGAGGGGGTTAAGTGAAAAAATGTACCCAATCTAGGATGGACATCCAATGATTGATGATGAATGATTGCATGTTTGCATCATAAATCAGATTGCATACTAGTCATTCCCTAGTTTTTGAGGCGGAGGAATAAAGAATAGTCTGTGGGTCTCCCGCGAAAGGTACTCCCGTTCTCTGTTTCCATCTATCTGGACCGCAAAGTCTTAGATCTAATGGTTGAAAGAGAACATCACCTGAAATAATCGCGATCCAGTGTTGCGGCCACAAACGGAAAATAAATTATAGTCCGAGGGTCTCGTGTAAAGACGTTCTTCAGTCACCAATGCTCTTCGACGGTCACAACTCACACGAGCGCCCGGATCCCTGAAAAGGCGGAGCTCCTCCTCGCGTCGCGGTCGATCGCCGGAGCTCCGCCGCCGGCCGGCCGCTCTCTCCTCTCCGTCACATATACCACGCGGCCGGTATCAATTTTTCATGGACCCAGCGAAAATGGCACATGTTTTGAGTTTTACTAGTAAGCGACTCAGCGTCTGGACATTAAATCCAAATTTGAAGGGGGAAAACAGCATATTTGCAACAAGAGATACTGCGTACAAATTACTTTACCAGCTCAACACTGCTACTGTAACGATAACGATTGTAAGCGAAATGATTTACAACAGGCACATGCTGAACTACAGCTGGAAGAAACTGTCAATGTCCCAATCTCCAGCATCAACCTAGCAGCCGAGTACAATTCCAGTGTTCCACAAACAGTGCTTCCAAGGAGTTAATCTGAACACTGCCAAAGTCCAGAAAATATTGCTTTGTAAATAACTACTACTACCTCCAGATCGATTTATTTGTCGCTCAGACAGTCATGGCCAGTTCTTTTCCTATTCTTTTGGCTGTCGGGGGCGACAACTAATACGAACCGGAGGGAGTAGCTTGCAATACTAAGATATGTGTTAAGCAAAACATAATGGCGATGGAAAGCTATGTCATGAGCAGTGTTCATTATTCATTCGTGCTGCTCATATATTTGCATGTAGGTTTCTGAGAGAGCGACCATTTGAGGAAGTGTCTCCGTGACATGTAAGTCCTGCATCTCATACCTGAGATAAATATTGTATTTTATGGTTAGTTAAATAAGGTTATCAGATTTATGCTAAAAAATATATTTCTATTAAGAATGAGCTGATATACATACCAAGCCTCTTCCGATTTCCGCTGTACAAATACTCGGTAGCATCCTTCGCCTGGTTTTCCATCATGGACAATGTTTGCTATGAGGTCGTACTTTGAACGTAGCTTATGATTCTCCTTTGGCTTAGGTAATGGTATGTAATCTTTCAACTCCAAATTCTTCACAGGGAAATTTACTACCACATTGAATATAGAAAACCTCTTAGAACTAGTGAGTTACCAGCAAAGCACATTTAACCATGCACAGACGAAATCTCACCTAGAGTAGGGTTTTTCTCCACGAAGAAATTGTTTTTAGTAAACCGTCTCATATGAAGGATGAGATACTTTGGCAGTCTAGTGACTCGGTACCTCATCCGAGCAATAGATGGTCGGACAACCTCTGTCACAGTCTCACCATCAAACTTTTTCAGTATATTGAACAATGGTACCTGAACATAATGAAAATTGAAAACTTTGAATTCCAGTATACCATGTTAAAGTGGACTGAACAGAAAAGTTCAAAGTAAAATCAAAAGGTATAGCACGTGATTCATACTTACATTAAGTGTACAATAGTAACTAACTGCAGTAAATGTGAATCTAGAATAGCATTATTTAGGTACTACATAGATGATCGGTCATTCTCCCTAAAAGCTCTGGAGCAACTTTTGTTCATTTGGTCATTTGGTGATTAGCGTTTATTACCAATAACAC